>JAREIK010002950.1:1187500-1797500 GCA_029783825.1 Sapria himalayana
TTATTATTTTAAAGATTATATATATATATAATTTGATTTAAATTTATATCAATTAATAAAATTAATCATCTCGATTTTATACAAATATGCATTCTAAACAAATAAATGAAAATTTTTATTATAATTTAAATGTTTTTAGCGACACTAGATTAGGCTACATAATAGACACTGTCTAAAATAAGATTTCAAGCTCTCAATAAAAATTGTATTATATCATATATATTAATAAAAATTTATTTCACTATATAATTAATTGCACTTACTTATTCAGAACAATTCGAATATATTGTTATTTAGCACTTGTTCAATTCTTCATGTTCAATAATTATTATTCATCACATGGTTTATAAAGTTATCCAACTCATTGAGTTTATAAATCTATTTTTATATATTACTTTTTATGAATCAAAATAACTATTAATAAGTACACGTGTTTATTAATTATTTCAAAATCAAGAATAATGATATTAAAAATAATAATGTTACGTTTTTCTATTATATGTTAGTATAAAATAGTCATACAATGACGGTCATATTCAATACACATAAGTGTACTAATATGAGAAGTCAGAATTTATCATTTCTCATAGTTAAGATAGACCAACTAAAATTTCATACTATATTTTTACTAATAGAGTCTCCAACTCGATCTAGATTGTGAATAATAAATTTATATTCTATAAGAACTGATGATTTGATCTTTCATGTGTATATGTAAGCTAAACTATATGCACCATATCATCTACTACATAAAATAAAGGATACATGTACACGCACAAACTCAACTCATTATAAATTCATTCACTAAAATAATAAAATGAATCAAACAACCAATCAAAAGAAAATAATCAAAAATAACTTTTAGTATAATCATAGTTGTGATATAATTTTATAATGGAACTACTCACAATTATTAGTTGTGATATAATCTTATTATAACTTTCAATGGGAGTGGTTATAATTCAATTATTTTGAGAGTATAATGAAACGATGACCTTGTGTACCAAATATTATTGCGTTGGGATATGAAAATTCAAATCTAACAACATATCAATTTGCTAGGAAATAGAAAGAATTATAAACTTTGACTAAAGTTTGTTCTAATAAAGTAGTCATAAAAATACAAGAAGTCAAATGATAAACGGAGATGAGATCTGCACTAACAAATATGAGACTCGATACTTAAAATAATAACTAGCTCTTCAACACATATGAGTCCACAAGGGCTTGGTGTTATGGTGTAAAGGGTCTTGTCATATGCTAGATAGAGTGGAAAAAGTATCATATCAAGTCGAGTTACACTCGAAGTCTAAGGTACATCCTATCTTCCATGTTAGGTATGTTAAAATCACCCCATTAAGAACAATATGATAATACTTAATGGAAGCATAGCATCCATTGATAGCCTATAAAATTGAAGACTTCTCATGAAGTATATTATGAATGATAATATTATTAGACAAAAGAATTACATATTAATGCATAAATACTTGGTAAATGGAAAGTAAACCTAAAGGCTAAGAAATTTGAAAACTAGTTGAATCATTATGATAATTTCAAGAAAAAAAAAACAAATTTCACAATGATAATGCAAAAAGGGAAAAGCTAAATTAGGTGGGGAAGAATTATCATGGCCTATCAACTTTGCGGACAAAGAATTGAACTAAACCCAAGACAACATGGAGTTTCTATTCTTAAAGTTCTTAGAATATTCAAAAATATCATAAATATACAAGAAGAGCACGAGAATGTATATTGAGAGAAAAATATACTTGATATTCTAGTCTTCTAGAGTTTTTTGTTTCTTGTTATATAATATTATAATACTCAACATGATATCAACCCATGATGTAGGACGTTTATATATGTAAGGAGAGCCTCTTCTCACTTATATCCATCAAAATTTTGAAAATTATTTGTGAAATAAAATGTTTCTTTAAAGTTTTTTTTTTCTTTTATTTTGCTTGCTTAGGTGTTTCTCTTGTAAGAGATAAGAGTAGTCCGACTTAAGTCCATCAGAGGTATAAATTATAGCCAAAGATTATAGGTGATGATACTAAGGCTTACTTTCCATGATAGATACACACTGCTCATTAGAGACATACCCAATGCTACAATTTCTTGATAAGAAAAACTAACATCGTGAGTCAGGCCATAATTATGACTGTTGTCAAATAAAAATATCAATATACAAGTTACTATCACAATCTAACTCACATTTTTAGTCCAAATATAATTTCCTATCTGGGATACTACATTCAATCATAACTCTTTGTATTTCAATAATTCTACATGAAACTTATGATCATGAACATTAATTATATGTCCATGTTATCCATGAAATAATAGTTAAGTAAAATATGCTAACAAGATGTTGATCATTACGATGAAAAATACATTGAATATGTTAAGATAACATGATTTAAAGACATGTCAAGAGTTCTCAGAGGATACCATACATCTATTCAACCTAACGTGTAAAACAAAGAAATCATACACTAAGAAACAAGTATACCTACCATAATACAAAACTACTATGAACAAGTCAACCACACTAGCTTAATTCGGGAGTTTGATTAAATTAATGAAACTTGATAAGCTACCTCATTATGGACTACTTTTTATAATGTGAAGGCAATTGTTTAATATAATAAATGTACAAAACACTAGACTCCATTCAAGAGTCCTAGTCCTAAAATATGCTTGTGAGAGCATAATAGAAGGAATCAAAAAATTATAAATTATTTGGAAAGATTATTGATTAGTAACGAAAGTTGGGGAAGCTAAATCATATACTCTCAATAACCTTGTTGGGACACCAATCATAAGATTTTTAAATATAAGACACTGTTTCAAATACCCAAAAAAAAATATAGCTAAGCTAACTACATGTAGTCGACCGTATTATTGGTAATTATTAGTATTTGACTGACTAATTAAAGATTACCAGATAAGCTCTCACTTGTTTCCTCTCTTGATTCTTTCTTCTTTTGTAATTTTATCTCATTATCATATGGCTACTATATTTGAAATTATGTGTTTTTATCAATTTCATGGTATTATCTTTTTGATTAATTTCAATCAAATGGTAAATATCATAAGTACAAGTGATTTAGATCTACTAAATATTTAAAAACATGTTCTATCTCACAAGGCATAGCATCTCCCATCATTTCATTCATACTTCTCATACATATCATCTTTCTCATTTGGAAGCATAGCGCCATCTACTACCTTGGTGTAGTGTCATCAACTACTTTCCATGTCATGTCAACAATAGGACAATGAAAATTTTTTTTCAATGATGAAAATGGATAAGATTTTTAGTCTTAAAATAATCCAATATCATGATTATTATGCCAATGAACTTTGAAATACAAATTTGAATAGATAGTATCATGGGAGACTTGTCACAAATTTGATTGGCTTGAACAAAAATAATGTTTTACTTATTATTAGTTGCTTATTTCAATTGGTTGGAGCAATCATTCATGTGTAAATTATTTATCCAACTATTTGATAGATAAGTATCATAATTTTACTTCTTTAAAAAATATTTGAAATGTAACATATATGTTTGTGTTCGGTCTTCCAGACATGGGTAAACATGTTCAAATAATTTAAATTAACTTGAATTTATCTGTGGTTAACTTTAATGTGTTCTATAATTTATATTTCTTACTTGAAATTCAATTTCTATTGCTTTCTTTCTGTGTGGTTTTTTATGTTATAAGGTTGGAACAATTATGTACGATAGAAAATAAATTTCCCATTATGTGTGGTTTTATTAAAGATTAAAAATGTGGTAAAATGTATGCAAAAAAAAAAGAAAAAAATGTCAAGTGAGTACTACAAAAAAATGGAGAGATGGAATCTAATCCTTCCTCTTCCTCTTCCTCAATTAATTCTCTATGAAAATGGTTGCTCTGATATGAAATATAAAAATATATCACACATTCTCTCTTCTAAAAAATGATGATAAAATAATGAAATTAGGATTTTTGGTTTCTTCGCCCAATATCCGTTGCATTGATGTTCACATTGATGTTCATTATTATTTGTCTTGCTATTTGTTGTTGTGCATTAATGTGTATTACCATGAAATTTATTCATGTGGATGTTGATGCATCTATCAAACTATTTTTGTTGTGATATTGTTATGCATTCATAGGTGCTACTGCAATCTTGCTCGGTAATTATATTTGTAGCTATGGTGATTAATCTTGTTGTATGGAGTTAATACTTGTATATATCCAACACTTGTTACTGTAGTGATTTCAGACTTAATGCTATGGTAATTTCATATTTGATATTGTAGTACTTATATCATTGCTATTGTGATGATTTTAACTTTTATGTATCAGTGTTTTATTCTTGTAGTTGTTGTGGTGCTTTGTAATTGTTGTGTGTGTTGGTACTATCATGGTAAATATATATATGTATTATTGTATTTGACATATTAGAACCTATTTTTCTAAACTCTATATAATATTTTAGCCACTATTATACTCACCATTTTATACTCATTTATGATGCACCACCTAAAGAATCATATTAAGATGCTCAAGACATGATTGACTCTCAATGATGGTAATGTATTATGCACTAGATAAATTTTCAAAATTTTGTATTCTAAAACTATGTAGTTTTGTGCTTAAAATATTTGTGTGGATTATATTTATTTGTGTATGATGTAAACATTAATAAGTCACCAACAATGCCCTAAGTATATGTTATTTAGTTGTATTGTACAATTGTACTTTAAGAATTGAACTTCATGGATGTGTCTGGTTACTTTTTTTGGGCATTTGAAAAATCAAAACTTGAAAATATGAGCAATTATGAATGCCAAATATTACATTTTAAAATTACTTTCATTATTCAATATTAGATTGGTATGGATATCTATAACCAAGTCTCTGTGGAGATAAGAGTAAATGTGACATTGTAAAAACTATATTCTATGTATTAGAATAATACAATTTTGAATAATATGTAACCAACAATGCAAATATCAACATAACATAGGACAATAGAAAACTAATTGGTAGAGCCATTTATTTCATCACTTTTCATTGATAATAAGCTAGAGTTTGTTGTTCTCTTTGAAAACTATTACATATCTGATGGAATTAGACACAAGAGAACACCACCAAAATGTCATAGTTGAATGATATGACTAAGAGGATAAATTATGCCTTTAAGGAGTGAGTCCATTGTTTTCTTTCTAATGCATAACTTCATAAGGAACATTTGGGAAAAGATAAGAGTGTGTTTGTTGATTTAAACAATACATGTCCTATGATTTCTCTAAATTGTGATATTCCTAATAGAGTTTGGATTAAGAAACATATTTTTATAATTAATTACAAAAAAATAAAATATTAAAATTAGAAGACACTACACATGCTTGTATCTTTCTTGGATGCTAGCATGAGGTGATCGATAATAAATTGTGAGATTCAATAGTTAATAAGTATTGAGAAGAGATATTACTTTTCTAGAAGACCAACTTAAAAATGATGATCATCTTAATTATGATGGCTGTGAACATACTAAGGATTCTAGTTCAAAGAAGCCATATTACTCTTCTATCCATAGATTAAATAAATCATAAATGAGGAATTAAGTAGCTATATGATGATATTAAGCCTAGTGATTTGTTGTTAAGGAGTTGAAATATTGCTTGGCACTTCATGTACTGATTTTTTTGGTTATTTGATGAGTGTATCTTTGTTTGTTTGCATTTATTCTAGTATTTTTTGGAGATATTTTATTAAATTCTTATTTTGAGAGAATTTGATAAAATTAGTGAAATTATTGTGATTGTAGGTGAAATTGATAGGCTCAATAAAAAAAAAGACTTAGAGGAAAAAAAGTTGTCGAGAGTCATTAAAATTTTTTTATTATGACATGGGTACACCTTTCACATAAATTTTTTTGTGAGCAATGAAATCATCATGGTTCTCATTTTTCTTGGAGTCATAGCCACCCTATCTCTAAAATACTTAATGACCATGATATTATTTTTTTATTGTAGTAAAAAAATATCACACTAATACAAATAGTCATGATAATTTTTAGAGCCATGACTTATTCGATAGATAGCTAAAATATCAAGTATTTTGAGTTGTAATATTATTTTCTACCATAACTTTTTGTTTAACTGAGTACTTATTCTTATTGAGACTTTTCCAGTACCATGACTATGTGTTTCAAAGAAAAAATATCAAAGTCATGGCCAATTCTAGTACCATAACTTTGTATTATAGATAATAATTATCTTACTCATTGAAATTTCAATGCCACGAGACTTTGATCAGAAAGTCAAAACTAAAGTTGATACCAAAAGGAGTAGATGTGTGAATGATCAATGCACAAAATGATATATTACTTAGTTTTGAAATATCAAGTAAACAACTACAAGGGGATCATCATTGGTAGTGACAGTGCAACAGATGATGGCCACCTTGTATGTTAGGAGGACACAATGGCATTTCTACCCTTATATACCATTCATCCAATAATCAAATATAATATTGACCAAACACTAAGAAATATCATCACACAAAGTATGTTCGCCAACCTTAGAGTTTGAGTATATTCTTGAAAATCAAGTATGTTTATTCAACTTATTTATTTGTTAGTTATTTGTTAATTGATCAAATCATCAATCAATGTTGATTGATCAAATCATAAATGGTGATTGGCATATTGCCCAAAAGGTATATATAGATGAATAATTTTTACATGGATCAACATATTATTTTTGTATTGAGATATGAGATTAACAACTAAGAGAAGATCATCTCTAGTAATGATGGTCCAAGTTTAACAATCACATTGTATGGCAAAAGGACACATGATCATTTTCCCACCAATCTATCCTTCATCAAACAACCAAATATGATACTGATCAAACATAACAAAAATATAATCATGCACAAGGACATAAGATAACCCTAGAGTCTAAGTATATGCTCTAAGACCAAGTACATATATTCAACTCGAGCATCAATTATTTTACTATTGATTGATCGAACTACCTATAAAATTCTTTTGAGATTGATATGTGGACTTAAGTCCAAATTATTACTTGTATGACACGCATACTTCTGAAAATATATTGGATGAAAGATTCTCGATCAATGAGGTTTTGGTATAATATCAACTAATGACAATTTTGGTACCCTCACACAGTTGGAACAGATATATGAATTTTTTATTTAGAAGGAACTATACAAGCCTAGATACCATGAAACTTCTCAACCCATGTTGAGATCTTTTAGGTCTAGATACTATGATTATGAATTATTTATTGATGTGGGTGAGCTTGAGTTATAATAGAAAGCCATCTCTTATAAGCGTACAAAGGAATAATGTCATATGATATATGAAAAGATTGAATCTGTACACCTCAATTCAACTATTGATAAGGTTTACTTATCTAAAGGTAAGTGCGCTTTCAAAAATAGGTATATCATCAAATTAAAGCCCAAAGATCATTATTTTCATCCGAGATTTAAGTCTTTGTTAGTAACAAAAATGTTTGGAAAAAAAGAGATTTGACCATGGCTATATATTTTTTTTCTTACCATTATGATATCTTTTATTCAAGTTGTTATGAGTATGACCACTAACTTGGATTTATGAATTAACCAACTTGATGTGAAACCATTTTTTTAAAGATAATCTCAATGAGATATTTTACTTGAAGTAGTCTAATGGATTTCATGTGGAAAAGAAGAAACATATAGTATGACAACTCGAGATAGTAGTACAAGAAATTATATTCATTTATGGAGTTTCATTACTTTTAGCATATTTTATTTGACCATCATGTATTTGTTAGTTGTAAATCAGTATACATCTAACTTTTAATTTTACTATATATTGATTATATGTTGAACATGGACCATAATTAAACATAAATTGATATGCATATTGAAAGTTATTTTTTTTCTATGAGAGACTAAGGCCTAATCATTCATATTCTAAGCATGAGTATCATTAGATAGAGGTCAACTTGGTGTATCTAGTTATCTAAAAAATACTAGTTGATATAATTATTAAGAGATATTTTATGAAAGAGGCTAAGTTGTTCTCAACACACATAGCTAACTAATTTAATTTGAGTATCAAATACTATCCTAGGTATGCTAAGGAAAGATACTATATGAGTCATGTTCTATATTGTATAATATATCAACATTTTGATATATGATGCAGTGAGTATTTTGGTGGATATAACATAACTTGTAGGGGTCATTAGTCTATTTATCTCGAGCACAAATGGGTATCATTTGATAGTTTAGAATTCTATACAAAGGTATATTAAAAGTACAACTAATCTATATTTGTAGGTGAAAGTCTATTTTGCTTGAATGTAATGATTCTGACATGATCAATGACTTTAATTCAATTAGATCTACCTCATATTATTTAATAACCATTAGAGAAAAAGGTGTATATTGATAATTTATGCTATAAAAGAGCAACATACTATTTAATACTGAGGTAGAATTTATTACAACTACTAAAACATGTAAAGAAACTTTATTAGCAAAGACATCATGCCTATATGGATCCATTCATTTTTTGATGTGATAATCAAAATGTGATTCATTTTCACAAAAAATCTATTTTATTAGTGGTCTTAGCACCTTCATGTAAAATATCATTGGATTTTAGATGTCCTTAAATAAAACTTTATTGTATTTGAGAAAGTAGTTACAATGAAAATAATTGCTCATATGCTCACAAAACTCTTAACTATACTTAAAACTTAATTTATTTAGATCACATATTTATATTTATGTGTCCATGTAGGTTAGAGAGAGATTTTTTTGGGTATATCTGATGGAGTTAGTCTGGTTAAGACCAATTAATTTAGGTTTAAAAATAATTTAAATTAACATTTGTTAATTTGTGTTTAATTCTTATGTGTTACATTTTGAATTTCTACTTGAATTTGATTGTTATTATTTTTTTTGTAAGATTTTTTTTTATTTTGTAGGGATGGAACAATTATGCATAATGGGAAAATGCAATTTTTATTATTCATGGTTTTGTTAAAGACTAAATCATGGTATGTGACATATAGTTGATAAAGAAAAAGATGTGAAGTGTGTGCAATTGAAAGAAAAATAACAAGTGTGGAGAGATGGTGATATGAACACCATTGCTAACTAATTAGACACGTAATCAAATATAGTGATTAAGATAATTCTACAATCATATTTAAAAAAATATACTGGCTTATTGCTTAAAAAAATCAATAAGATTGGTATAATCAAGATGTCATAATCAATTATGGAATAATTAATTGGTATCTCGTAGATGAATTCACGAAAAATCCTAATAAATTCAAAAAGATCTCAAAGAAACAAAAAGTTTACAATCACCAAAAAACTTCTTTTTCCATTTTATTTCAAGAGTAATACATGTAGCATGTTTGAGGTAACCCCTCATTTTTAGGGTAAAAATTGTAATATTCATTATTGAAATTATATGACAAAATAAATATTCATAATTATGTTCTTCAATTTTAATAATTACTCAACACAAAGAAGTTTCAAGTGGGTTTGGTGTCCCGAGCACAACTTACGGCATGGCTCGAATTAATTGTGATTGGCTTAGCATGACACAGTCTAGAATCATGCTTGGATCATAGTCATGTCGACCCGAGGCATGGCTCATGCGATGTTGGGCCATGGGCTTCTATGCCTCAAGTCGAGCTAGGCACAACCCACATGCCTAGCCCAACAGACATGATCACAGACTCATGGGTCAAGAACACATGACCCAAATTTTTTTGAAAAATTTGGGCATGTTTTATTTGGTCTTGGTTATTACAAATTCATATAATGGGCCCCAACACATAAAGGGATAGGCACATCCTATCGCTTTCTGTGTCAACAAAAAAGAAATTTTTTAAATTTCAGACAATTTATATTTTACTCCAACTGCTACAACAGAAATCTAATAATTGCCAGATTTTGCCCTTTAAAAATAAAAAAAAATTTAAAAAAAGATATTATTTTAATATAAAAAAAATCTATAAATACATAATAGATAATTCTAGAATTTCAATCTCTCAATTTCTCTCTTATTTTTCAATGTATCCTATAGGCTCTATTTCTCTTTCTCTCCCTCTTCTTTTTATATTCTTCACCTAATTCCCTAAGACCTAATTTTTGAAGTTGTTGAAAATTGTGGTTATGATACATAATTTTGATGAATATTTAGATAATAAAAACAACTTGATTGACAGCTTCGAGGCTGAAACTAGGTTATCTACAATGACATTGACCAAAACCTATTTGCCAAGAAAAAGTAAAAAACTAGGTGAACTTTAGTAGTATGGAACTTCAAGATGATAAAAATTAAAATTTTAAGTGTATCAAATAAAATTTAACATAATATATATAGTATAAAAAAATATATAGTTGTAGAAGTACATGTGACATTGGTCACATTGAGAGATATGCCGATCAATATACTAAAAAATATAATGTATTAGATCTCAGGCAAACCACAAACCTAATTGATCAATGAAGTCTTTGAAATTATATCAAGTACAATTTCATTGACCATCTACATTTACCATAATAATTTTGGAAGAGAATGCATGACTAAATTAATTATGATCATGATTATTTTGATTAGATTCTTGGAGTATTTTCGAATAATCAGTATTATGCAGACATACTTCTAACTTACATATTATAGGATTAATAGATCTAATAGTAGGAATAATATAATAAAATTTTACAAATTAGAAAAATAATTAATAATTTATGAATATAGGAAATATAGTGAAGTGATATCCATGATATCCAAGATATAAATTAGTCACATTGATGCATTATTTGCATACCTCGTCGTTCACTATGTAGATTCAAAATAAAAACTCCATTAAAAAATTTTAGACTTTCCTAAGATCTTTCATCCTCATGATGATGCTACCATATATGAGTGTTTAATGAGGATTTTTAGGAAATATGACATTCTAAATAAAATATTTAGTATGACTTTTGATAATATTTCTAATAATTGAGTAGCCATTATATGTCTATTAAAACCATTAGATATGAGCTATTAAGTGATAATTTTCAAGTTAAATGTATGAGTCATGTTATTAAGCTAATAGTATAGGCATAAATGAAGGTAGTTTCCCCCATTATAGAAAAAATAAGAAATTCACTATAATAACATATGGTGCCTAGTAAAACATGAGAGTTTTGCAGTCTATGTTTGTTAGTTGAGCTTTTTTAAAAAAATTAAATGAACGCGAGAAACCATTGGAATTATACTTACTTGTGTTAGAGTCATGTTTTGGATACCAAAATGTGATATTTGATTATGTCTATTATAAAATTCTTTAAGTTTATTTATGACATAACGAACATGTATTCATCTAAGTATACTCTCACTACATGCAATTCACTTGGGTTCATATGTAATATTAATAGTATATTTGGCAAGCATAGAGGATATCCTACATTTAGTGTCATGACTATTGAGATGGAAACCAAATATTTAAAATACTAGTCCTCCATTACAAGTATGATATTTATATATTCATGAAAATGTAGTGACATACTGATATATTTATATATTATGATACTAAGTATGATATTTATAGTGAGGCTTCAAGTATGGACATTGATACATTATTCCAATATGATAACTTTTCTACTCAGTTAGCTAGGAGCAAATAACAGAGTAATATATCAAATAGGAGTGAGCTATCTCAATTCTTAGATATCAATTACTACTATATCCTTTCATATGATGATAATATAAACTTGAAGATTTTGAGTTGGTATAAATCATACGAATCCACATGACTCATGCTATCTAAAATGACATATTATCTACTGACCCTTCTAGTATCTAGCATAGCATCAAAATTTATTTATTTTATTAAAGTCAATATTATTTCAAATAAGAGATCGAGATTGTGATGAAATATCATAAAGGCATTTGTATGCATGTAGGACTGAGAATATATGAGGTTGGACATTCTGGATAATGCAAAAATGTTGCTAGTGGTTGATGATTCATGAGATATCAAGATCAAGAATATTGAGACCACTATTAGCGATACCTTCAGATGTATCTATGATGATAATGATCTATATATCTATATTTGCACTAACATACTATATAAATATTAATTGATGATAATGAGTAATGCTATTTTATATATTTTTTCATATGATATGATACAATTTTTTATTTTTTTATTTTTTTCAATTATGTTTCATCATCATGTTATGTTATTTATCATATTGATATTATGCTTATAGATTTTTTTTTCATTTAAGTGATTTTTATTTTTATTTTGCATAAATATAAATTTATACTTTCATGATATTATAACTTCGCACCACAAATAAATATAAAATTAAAATTTTAAGTATTTTCATTTGGGTTCACCGGCATGACCCACTATGAATCTGCTTGGCTATAGGCCAAATGGGCCATGTCAAGCCTAATAAAATGTAAGTCATATATTGCGGGCACAACATGACCAACCCACTTAAAAAATGGGTGGTGCAAGTACAACAGATTCATAAATATCTCATATTAGATCTTGAAATAAATTTGTCCTCAAATTATCACCTACATTAAAGTGTACTGATATATAATAAATATTAAAACTAAGAGTAACTTCATACTCAACTAGAAGATCTAAAAAAAGATTTGTTCAAGAACAAATGGACCATTTCCCATTGGAAGTATCTTAGCATGCATCCATTCTATAAATATCTCATATCTCATGTGTAGACAAACTCAATCATTAGGTTATAAAAGAAGTAATGTATGACTCTTGTTAGCCTAATTGACATCCTGCTCTATTTTTTTTTTTATGTTTAATCTACCATTCTTATGAATTTACTTAGCTACCACAATCTTATTTTTTACAACTAACTTAACATACTCAAAGATAAATAAGTAAAATTGATATGTGTCAAATACTTAAAATTATTGACAAATTCAATGAGTAACTATTTAGTAGCATAATGAATATTTCTATTATATTTAAATTCAACAGTGATAAGCATTCCTCCAAGGTTTTCAAATTATTATGAATATTAGAAACAACATGGTTGACAATGTCATATTAACTATGTTAGTTTGGCCATAATTTTTTTGATGATAGGTATTTTGACTTTATGATGTCATCTAATTTTATCATTTAGGCGATATCCCAAAAACTAGTTAATGAGAGTGTCTCATTAATAAAAATCCAAAAGTGCATAAAGTCATACAAGTTGTAAAATAGTATTTGGTCTAGATATCAATCTCATAATGATATTTATTAAATTATGCAATAGTGAGATAATTTATACTCAAAAAAATAGATATTTAGATTATTAGACAATCTTAGATCTATGTGTTTATTCATTTAATCTATGTAATGTTATTTTAAGTTGCTTGACTTATATTATATTCGGACATAAAATAAAAGTTGGAATATTATATAATGACTCCTTACACTAATGACAAATAAGATGGTTACCACCACCGTGACTATCCCAATGGTGGTCCCCTTGTTGATGTTCCCAAGGTATATCATAATTGACAGAATAATTCATCTCTGCTTGAGTCATTCATAGTTTCATACCTTTTAGGAAATTTTGAAAAATACTTGTAATAGTTATTTTGTATGCATACTCTTATTCTCTGTTTTTAAGCATCATAAAGACTAAATATTAATATGGTATGTAAGTATTTATATTTTTAACTTGATAAGTGTCACACTTATATAATTAAAATACCATTTCCTCAAGTTTTACCAGTGAAAACTATATGTATAAAAATAACTTAATTATGATAAGTGTCACACTTCTATTTAATATCTATTATAATTAAAAATTAATTATCTTAAGTTGCATGCAATAAAATGGTATATGAAAGTATTTGCACACATGGTTTATTTAGCACCATACTCTCATTGATTAACATACCAAAATTTCAAGTTTTTACATATAGGTTTATCTCATGCATTATAGATAAAAGTGTTGTCACTACATTCCTGTTATATGTACAAGTAAGCCTCATAATTTATTAATCACCATCTATCATGACAATTTCAAACAAACTTACCAATTGTCAAAATAGTTCAAGTTCAATCTAATTACACATCCATCAATATCTATGATACAAAATAAATCAAACATATTCATTCATAAATAAAAATAAATATTACATCACATATATTAATTTATACAAATCATAGACTTATGCTATTTTGATAAAATATTTTAAATCTTCCCTAGGAGTGGAGAATTTGATAGCAGCATCTATCAAATCTAAGAATTAAATTAAGTATTGCATCCCTTGCTTGCTTAAGAAACTCATTGTGAATATAAAATTTACCCAATGGTTTGGTAGTTGCACCTAGCTTGGCTTGTTGTGTGAATAGAAAGGAAGGATAAGAGATTTCTATGAATTTCTCTATCTTTAACATATATAATCAAGCAACATTGCATTACTCTAAATATGATGTCGTATCTTTCAAAAGAAAACCTAACTTTGGCTTTCATCCCTTGAGTTTGAGGCCATGATCTAGAAAACAACAATGATTCTAGACTACAAAATAATTTTTCTGACAGAGATTTGTAGTATTGGAAAAGACCATGATTTGGGTTTAATATCTTTGTGACATAGAGGCATGACATCGTGATTAGCCTTAGCTTTGTGTATTTGTTTTCTTGTATTTAATAAAGGGCCACAATATTAGGAAATGGTCATGGTATGGTGAATGACTTCTCATATTGATATATGTTCGTGATATTATGATAAATCTATGGTATTAGCATTGATCCTTCTTGATTATTATGTGGATGTGGAAATAAAAAATAATAATGATACTAAAAAAGTCTCTCTTGTATTTTCTATGGCAGCAACACTAAGAAATTATGATTGCATAAAATTTATACTTCATATGTCTTCAAGTATTCACAACACTATGAGTGGTCATAACACAAGTTCTACTCTTCTCTCATATATCATGTTTTCATAGCACTATAAGGATGTCACAATAATAGCAATTAGCTCGAGCATAAAAGTCATTGTTTAACCCTTTTTTGAGGATGAGTAACAATATTAAGAAATAATCATACTCAAGTAATATACTCTATAATATTTAGTGTTCCAAAATTCATGTTGCTGAATAATAGTCATAACTTTGTTCCTGGTAGTCTTGGCTCTTTAACTTTTTATAGTTTAAAAGCCATGACTTTGTAAAAAAGTCATGACTCTAATTTGAAATTACTGATCTATATTAAAGATAAAGTCAATACACTTGAACTTGATTGTGACCTTAAGCACATGTGGGATACTTGATTGTTATGATATATAATTAATATCATATCCATTTAAATTTTGTGAGATAAGTATGATTGTGATTCAATGATAATATCGTAGCTACTAAAAATATGCCACATAATACAAGGATTGTGCTGATGAGTTAATAGCATCATGATATACAAAGATTTTCAAGACTAATTAAGTAAATTTTAGCTAATAATGGATGCCAAAACTATGCAAGACTTCACATGCCGCCCCTTCAACTAAATACCTCTAAAAATATATATATTTCATGACTATTCATCAAAACTCAGCAAAATTATAAAGTCATGAAATTAATTCATACTTTTTCTATTCTATGTCTACGCAACATCATAAAGCGAAAAAATAACTATGAATATTTAGTAGTTTAAACACCGAGCAATAGATTGTATGAAAAAATAGTTAAGTTCTTAACTTTCCTCGTAGTGTTTTTCAAAAATAACTTGATAACTTGGTATATTTATCTAGATTAATACTCATATGCATGATATACAATCATATAATTTCTTTGAAAAGTAATCAATTATGTGTGATGTATCATTAGTTTCATGGCACAAAATAAAATATGTTATCTTGAAAATTTTATCTACTATTACAAAAACTAAATCTTTTTATTCTTAAAACTAGGCAACATAACACAAAATCAATAGAAATATTAATCCATGGCTCAGTGGATATAAGTAAATGGGTTAATAAAAACTAAATCATACGCATGATATACATCATGTTTCATATAAGCTCAACAGAAATTTGTCTTGCAAAATACATAAAGTATTAGCTACCCGATCAACTTACATATTAATCAGTCAAGAATACATAATTTATTCTCACTCAATAAAATATTATCATAATTAAAGAACTTATCAAGTGTATAGTTCATAAAGATCTCAAAGATCCAAAGAATTTACACTCACTAAAAACTTTTTTCATATAAATAAATAAAGTGATATATATAATGTGTTTGAGGCATTTTCTCAAACTAAGCTAATAATTATAATCTTCATCATTACAATTATATGATAGAATAAATATTCATAAATAAATAAAATATGTGATCATAATTATGTTTTTTAATTTTTATAGTTACTCAACACATCACATAAATAAAAATAAATAAAATATTAAGATTAAGTAGAGCACTCTCATTTATGGTTCAACACATCATCCATTATCATTATTATTGGGATGAATTGAATCCAAAAGTTACTAGTATATGACCAAGATATTTGTGTTTTAGCATGTGCTTATTGAATATGTCCATTAGGTGCATTATTAAAAATTTTTCCCTTTGCTCTTGTTATTGGCTTTACATGCACGAAAATTGGTTTTATTGAATTTTAACTTGTTGTATTATCTTGATTTATATCATCATATCCTTCTTGAAATGAATTTGTCCTCAAATCACCACATATATTAAAGATAAATAAATAATAAATATTAAAACTAGGACTAACATCATACTCAATTGGAAGAGCTAGAAAATGATCCATTCTCAAACAATTGAATGATCTCCCTTTGGAAATAGCATAATATTGTGCCTCTGCTATGGAAATCTCTTCTTTCTCATGTATAGCTAAACCCAATCTTCTAGTTTTAATAGAAAATTTTATCACTCCTATTAGCATGCTTAATATTTTGCTTCATTTTCCTCTTTGTGTTTAATGTAATATTCTCATAAAATTACTTAGCTAACTTAGTCTTTTTTTTTCTATTTAAATTAACTTGCTAACTCAAAGGTAAATGAATCAAATTAAGAGGTATCAAAGGCTTAAAATTAACATAGTTACCATATAATTTTATTTTTTTTTGGAAAAGTAATTAATTATGTGTGAAGTATCATCAATTTTATGACATAGAGTTAAATATATCATTTTGAACAATTTATCAACTACCACAAAGATTGAATCATTTTCATTCTTAAACCTAATAAAAAATCACTAGAAATGTTAACCAACAAATCGTTGGGTATAAGTAAAAAGGTAAATAAATTTTGTGGATTTATCTCAAAAGTTATTTGCTTATAGTTTATATAATTATTCTAAATTTTCTCCATGGAACATTTTATGTGAGACCAAAAAAATTGGTCATGCATGATACCAAAAATATTAGCTACCCAAGCAACTTTCATAGTGATTAGTTATAAATATATAATCTATTATCACTAACTAAAAATCCAGTAGAATTAAATAACTTACCAAGGGAAGACTTTTAAAAAAATCAACAATAGTAATATACAAATCCTTAATCTATTTAAATTTTAACAATTTTGAATCTCAAGTGGAAAGTAATACATACATGTGAAATAATATATCACTATCATCGACTATATTTTTCTTACCTTGCTTGTACTTGATCACATGTTAAAATGTGTTAATAAACTTCACCCACTTGGCATCATATATATTTAGTTTGTTTTGCCTTTTCAAATATTTCAAAGACTCATGATCTATTTGAATCATAGATTTCTTGGGTTAAAGACAATGTTATAATGTCTCCAATACTAAGGTATACATATATTTGACATAAGTATGATAATTTAAGGTTCCCATACTTATTATCTTCCTTTTTGTATCGACACAATTTCAATACTAATTCATGATGCATTACATTTCATCTTGTTGTATATAATTTATTTTAATTATCTATTTTTTCTATTTTAATATTTTCATGTAAATGCATGAAAAAAAATATTAAGAGGCTGGGAATACAACAATAGCATAATAACGGGGTTCCCGCTATTATTTGTGTGTATTGTTTACTGTTTTCCTCTATGTGAATTATCTTCCATCAAACTACTTTTCTCTGCTCTCTCTCTCTCTATGATTTTCTTTTTGATTATTGCACATGCTGTAAGAACATTTTGATTTTGGTTTTAATCTGTAAATGCATAAGTATTTTTCTGGTGGATGTAGCTAGTCGTGTTGAATGACTAATAAACCATGTTATTTTGTGTTTTTTGCTGTGGTTTGTATTTGTGCTGTGGTTTGTATATTGTTGTGGTTGTAGATATATATCGTTTGCTGTTTCTTTTTCTTCTTCTAAATCTATAAAATTACAAACATTGCAGGCGAAATTCTCAACACATATCATTATTTTATTAAAGTTATGTAAAAAAATTAAAGAAAGAGTAGAAAGTTTCTCATGAATCAACTTGAATGTCTTCTCTTGTTTATTCGACCACTTAATTGTCATGTCCTTTATAATTTTAATTAGCGATAGAATTAGGCACAAACTTTCTAAATAGAGCTATTTGGATAAGCAATGGAAACTCTTCATATTGGCCATAAATGTTGGTGTTGACTAGTCTTAAAACACTATGATATTTTCTTTATCCACTTTTATCCTTTGAATGCCAATAAAAAAACTAACATAAACAAAATTATTGTGCAGAAATATACTTTTTGAAGTTAGAAACAAATTTCTCTTTCCTCAAAACATATAAAATAAGTTTTTTATACTCAATATGTTTATCTTGATAATTGCTATAAATAATGATATCAAGAAAATATAACATCACAAATTCACTAATGAAGGTATTGGATGCATTAGTTAAACTAGCACAGAAAAATATACAAGAATCATGTAGCTCATATAGTATATTATCTAATCATTGAATGAGATGTCCATACTTTATTGTTATGTTACAGATTGCTCAACAACTAGCATACATTCTCTAGATCTCATCCTTTTTATAAACTAAGAATACTGAAATACTATATAGACTCATGTTTTTCATACTATATCATTTCTCTATCAATTCAATAATTTTTATTTGAAGTTTCTTGGTTTCCTTGAGATTACTCTTATAGGCATATCAATTGGGGATTAGTGCCCCATGATCAAAATTAATCTAATGCTCAATACCTTGAATTAAAGAAAATCTAGGCATCGTTTCTCATGGAAAGATGTCTGTGTATTTTTTAAAAAAGCGATAAAAAGCAAGGAAAATTAGAGTAATATTTGGTAGCACTTAAAAATATCATCTTATACATAAGTAAATCATAGGTTAATTTGATGATATTGCTCTTTCCATCCCACTAACTTTTGCATAAAAATTATTTGGTATCTTCTTTGATTTTCTCTCAATAGTTGAATCTTCTCTTTATCTTTTTAACCTCGCCCTCATCTTCTCTCTATTTCATTTAGTCTCTCATTGAATCTTTTCTCATCTTTTCTAGCTCTCTCTCATCTCCCATCCCTTTAGTTTGATCCCTCTTTGATTTCTCTTTCTCTCCTTTGAATATTTTTTTCTTCATTTTTTGAACATTTTTTTTTCTCTCTTGATATTTTATATACTTGTTAGAGTGTTAATGATACAGTGGTGATTGATATTTATTGAACTCAAAATAATAGTTATTGGCCAAGTCATGACGTTCGATTCACCTATCAAATCGCATGATATATCTAACAATGAGTGTTTAACTTGCACATGAACCACATCACACAACACTTCATCTACATACATCCCAACTTGGAAAGAAACTAAAATCATTCTCTTCACTTTTATGTCATCACTATCATTTAAAAATTGTAACTATTATTAGTGTGGTTGCGTCATATTTGGTTGCACTAAAATTTGCATCATTATTATTCTAGCGATTTTGGCACAACTATCACAATCAATAATCACATTACATATCAAACTAATGGCATAACATCTAGTGTGAAACATGTTCTACCACTATACTTCATCATTATCATCCTTGACTTGCATACACAAAGATCTTTTCATTCCCAACAATTCTCATTGAACAACTTCTTCTTCAGACACATCATCTAAAGATGATACTAATTCTGTATCAATTTTTATTATCATAACACTTTTATTTATGTATTGGTTCGTTATGTGATCCCTTCCAAGGTACTTGAAATACTTAATATCATGATTTCGATCTTACCTTGAGAATAATGGTTAACAAATTAAGATTTTAGACTTAATTTAAGTTTCAGAATTGAGAACTTCTTTTCTTGTGTAACCTGGGGTTCTAGAAGATTGGCTAGAGTTATAATTTGTCCATGATTTTTACCTTGCTCGTTTCAGTTTAACTTTGATTGCTGCATGCAGTATATCTCCTAACTTCACATATGATGCAATTCCACTAAATTAGAATGATCTTGCCAATTAAAAATCAATTTCATCCTCTCATTTAAGGTAAGCGCCCAGATCATTTTTACCTTGGAATAAAGCAAGTTATTATCTTTATGATTCCTAATTTTCTAGAGTATCCATATCTTTCACAATTGATAACCGAAGCTTGGTCATCTTCTTCCTCAAAATGTCTCCCATAATCTACAACATAATAATTTATATACTCTCTAGGCTAAATTCTTTTGTTCTTATTCGAAACATTTCACGACCACTCCAAATATATATAATTTCTATCCCATTTCATTTTTATCTTCTTTTTTATTATTATTTTTTTTATCATTCCTTTTTTGCTTGTTTTTTTTTTATTTTCTTTTTTTTTTCCTTTTTTGTTAATATCAAAGAAACTATTTGGTAAAAAATTGGACCAAAATAGAATTAAAAAAAAAAACTAACAATACCCTAAAATCAAATTTAGTGATCAAGATTATTTTACAACTAGATTCGAGTAAATAATTTAACTCATTGCTTATACAAAATCAAAGAATATTTATATAAAGGTTATACTAAGATACAATGAAAAATTAATAGAGTTAGATTTTTCTCTTCGACCCTCTCTCTGTTGTGTTGTTGTTTATATTGCCGTTCATTTAAGTTCTTGTTATTGTTCATTGTTGTATATTTGATGTGTATTTCCTTGATATTTCTTATGGTGGATGCTGCTATATTTATCAAATTATGGTTGCTACGCCCTTGCTGTGTATTCATCACTGATACAATGATCTTGTTTGCTAATTATCTCTCTAGTTATAGTGATTTTCTCCTGTTATGTGGATTCAAAATTAGTTATTGTTTCATTTATACATTTGATATTATGATAGTTTCGTACTGACTGCTATGACATTTATACTCATGTTGTTGTGGCAATATTATCCATGCTATGTTTGTGCCTCATCATTGATGCTCATGTTGTACCTTTTTACTATTGTTGTGTGTTGCTGCTATTACATGACACACACACACACACACACACACACACAAATTGTTGATGTTTTGAATGTTATGATACTTGATGATTCATACTAATTTGTAATATTTTATGTCAAAAAATAGTCTCAATAACTCATAAAATAATTAACCCTTAAATTTGGTTCTATATTTTGTGCTAGAACAAGTTTAGTTTTCAAATTTTTATTTTTTTTTTTCAAATTTTGTTTGTGTATTCTATTGATTTTAATTTAATTTCGCTCACAATTCAAAAATATAATTATGAGTTTTGAAATAATATTTTTTTTTAAAAAAAATTGGCAACCATATAATCTAGATCTCAACATTGAACATTTTGATTTTCTTTCCTTTAAATTCATTCTAATTGTTTTTTTTTTTTTTTATTTAATCAGTTGCAAACTATTTATCCAAGTAATGTGTTGGAGATTTTACCGTTATTGTAACAGCAAATAAAAATTGAGGATTATTTTCCAAAAAAAAAATATATATTTGGTTAATTTTCATTAGTCGTCTGTTGTGCCCAAGCGACTACGAAAAGCGGCAAACTAAAACGGAAGGGGATGCCCGATGCCGTTTCAACTTCTTGCGGAAGCAGATCACCAGATTCCAATTTTCTTGTTTTGTTTTTCTCCAGACGAGGATCAGGAGGGAGCCTTTGATTTCCATTGAACATTGTTAAAAAACGATTGAATTTGGATTAAGTTCCTTCGATTTGCTTTGCCCCACACAACTTCTCAGCCTCTTTGTCCATCTCCTCGTCGGTACCCGTACGCCTTCCAACTAATCTAATGCTCATCAACAGGTTCGTGCTGGGGTTCCACTGGGTCTTCATCCTTTATCTTTATTTTACTCGGAAGTCGGTAGTGACATCGAGGTTTTACTAGGCAATGACATCGACGCGGGGATCATCGAGCCTCATTGCGCACAAGTATAGAGGGGGTGGATCTGGAGTGCCGAGTAAACTTGTTATTCTGTTCGTGGCGCTTGCATCGTTGATATTCTTTTTCAACGCTTCAGTAGGTCTGTGCCCCATCTTGAACCCACAGCTGTTTTTCTTTTTGCTGTTGATCGATGTAACAGAGATCACGTTGTTTTTTCGAAAACTGAATAGGCCCTGGTGTTGAGTTTTTAATTGTAATGGACAATTGTACCTCGAACCCACAGCTGCGTCGCAGTGCATGCTTCCTCAGGCTGTTACAAACTGTTCGCACAACTGCATAATCATGTCACTAGGGAGATGCACACTCCTTGATCCACTGTTGTTTTATTAATTGATTTTTCTTTATTTACTTTATATTATATATGTTCAATAATTGAGCGTTTTTCATTTGTGTGCCCATTTTTTTCTTGTCTTCTTTGCATTTATCAATGTTTCATGTTTATTATTCGATTGAATCATCGCCAATTTGATCTCAGATGTTTTTGGTTGATGCATAGTGCCTGGGTGCTCATTGTGTG
Organism: Sapria himalayana; assembly: GCA_029783825.1. NCBI lineage: Eukaryota > Viridiplantae > Streptophyta > Magnoliopsida > Malpighiales > Rafflesiaceae > Sapria > Sapria himalayana. The sequence continues at coordinate 1,210,419 of JAREIK010002950.1, forward strand.
TTTTGAAGCATTGTGGCATGCAAGTTTATCAAAGTTCACATGGAGTGTCTTTTTGAACGGGATATTAATTGTATTCAGAACATTTTAATTAGAAAATTCAATTTCATTGACACATTATAAGCTCATTTTGTTGTTTACAATCTCAATGCACTAGGCTGGATGTTGAAAAACACCATCTATGTTAATTTCAAGTTGTGAATGATTTATTTGCATTCTAGTTGGCTAAAGAATCATGTTGATGTGTCAAGGAATTTTGACCTTGGTGATGGAAATGTTGAATGACCAATCAACTCCATGAATTCTTGCTCAACCATTTAACCCAATACCTATTTAAATGATGTATTCTTTGTGGTCCAATGATTATGTTATATAGTGTAGTTGGATATCACGTGTTGATTGATATATATAATTATAATACTATTTCATATTTAATTGAATTTTTTTTTATTTTAAGTCATTGACAAACAAAGATTGCTAAACTCGTGATATCTTGGTAGGTGTCATAAAATATTTTAATAAATTTTTTATTTTTTTGAAAGTAGAGCAAATTATTTTTATTCACTAATATACTGTTGGGAAAATTATGTGATATATATACCTAGTATAAAGTATCTTATCTAATATCTCATCTCTGATAATTTTTATAAATATATTAATAATTATTTCATTTTTAAAAGTATTATTGAAACTTATATTAAATATTTTTTTTTGAATATCATTTCTCTTAAAAATTATTGTCATGCACTCATATATGACAAATTATCATGAGGATGATAAATTTTAAAAAATCTTAAAATTTTTTAATTAAATTTTTATATTGAATCTACACAATGTGTGGTGACGAATGTGAATGATTTATCTTCATGACTAGTCAATATAAAAGATGTCATGAATATTAGTTTATTTTATTTTTAAAATTTATTAATTATAAATTATTTTTTAATTTATCATATTTTATTATATTATTCATATTAGTATACTTAAGAATCCTATGATATGAAAGTTGGAAGTTAACTTTTATAATACTGATTATCTTAAAATTTTTTAAAATATAATTGAAAAACTTATGATATTAAATAGTTTGGTCACTTCTTTTCTTACAAATTTTTTATGGTAAATGGAAAGAGTCGATAAAATTGAACTTGATCAAATTTTAAAGATCTTAACACTTAGTTTAATTTTTTTGAGATCTAATGTATCATATTTTTTGATATATTGATTAAAATGATTCTTAAAGTGATATTTGTCACATGCACTCTTAAGTGTATATATTTGTTTATAATATATATTATATTAATTTTTTTTATATCATTAGAATTTTTATTTTTTATTATTTTAAAATGAGTTTATGCTATTGAAATTTATTTAATTCTATGTTTTTTAAGCAAATAAGTTTGGGTTGAGATTATTAGAGGGAACCTAATTTCTTTATTAAATCTATTAGTTGAGTTACTATTTTATATATATATATATATGTTAAATTTATTATTATTAAACTCATAATATATTATTTTTTATATGTATTTTGAATTTTATAATATTTAAAGACAAAATATAAAAAAATTATATATCATCATCACATCCATGATAAATTATTCGAGTAGATTGTTGTGTCTCATCGTTGTATTTTATTTTCTACTATTATTTTTTAATTTTTTTTTTTACAATCTCAGAAATTAGAATTGGATAGTAGAGAGAAGAAATGAATAAAATAAGACATGGGAGAATGAAATTAAAAAAGTTATATTAATTATAAATATTTTACATTAAAATAATACATATATATATTTTTATTTATTTTTTATTTTAAAAAACTAAACCCTGATAGCCACTAGATATTCATATGAAACTTATGATCATGTAGCATATGACTATAAAATATTAAAAAGTCATCAAATACGTTTGCTAAGAGTACACTAATACTCTAAAAAAGTACATGTTCAATTCATTAAAAGCTAAGAAGATTATCATAAGTGTGAATGTAATTTTCTTCAAAAACAAATCAATTTTAAAGATTTGATCTAATATAATATACTTTCGAAAACCATAATGATACACTTGTTTCTTTGTTTAGTTGTTTTTTATAGATTAACAGTTGACTCAACTCATATACTTGAGACTATTTTAAGATAGTTGCACTATATATATATATATATATATATATATATATATATATATATATAGATGATATAATTCTTGTTTTAGATGTATCTAAGATGAACCATCTAAAAACTTTCGTCTTCCTAACATCTATGATTAGGTTTACCGTTTCCATCATTATTATACTTTTTTTAAAAAATAAATTGATCTACCATAAAAAATATGTTTAACATATTCTCAAGGAGAGAGATGAATTATAAATCACCAAATATTTTAACGTATATCAATTAAAATTATTGATATAACAAATAAAATAAAATTTATTGTAGTTATAGTTTATAATTGTGTTTTTTTTTTTATTATGGAGGTGAGCACTCAACATGTGGACTATCCTAATTCAATTGGCCTATTATATAAAAGTACTTGTAAGTTATGTTTTGTGTGTTTTATTTATTTTTGGAGTTTTATTTTTTAGCTTAATTTTATAATAATATTAGAGTCAAAACCCTAAGGAGTGCAAGCCTAACATTAGGATTACTAGAGAGAGGGAGGGCTTGTGGCTTGTAACAACCCATTGCATGTGTGTACGCTATAATAGCAAAAAGCATGTGTGCATTGCATGCGACTATGCACATGTGTGCATGATCTTTTCCAAGAAGGCTTAGAGATGTGTGCCTATTCCATTTCTTCAGTCGAATGACCACTATGTGTGATGAACATTGATGCCCATTGCGTTGATGTTTATGGTGCATATAAAGTGTACTACATGAGTGATTTTGGTGCAAATAAAGTGTTCATGTTTGGCTAGTGTGTGCAGTGTGGGTGTACGTGCTTCCTATGTGCAAAGTTGGTACAAGAATATATTTCTAGATATTTTTGGAAAAAAATAATATTAATCGCTAATGGTCTTCTTCATTCTTTCTAATTGTATTTTATTTTAGCCATTGTATTAATGAGAGATTCTTACATTTGTTATTTGAGATTTTTAGGATAAATGTGCTTTCCACGAGTATGTCAGTACTAAAAAAAAATACATGTTCTACTCATCAAAATTCATAATGATTGTTACAACTACAAGTATGAATGTGACATTTTTTTAGGCTAAATCTTTTGAAAAGATTTTATTCAAGGGAATGCATTTTCGGATACCAACTGATAGTTTTTTTTTTTGACAAATTGTTATTTCTCACAGAGTAACAATTGATTTTGTTTTTACACATGATACTATTCTAAGATAGTTGTATTAGTTGTATATATAGATGATATAATTTTTCTTTTAAGATAGTTGCTAGCCCAGCTTGGCTCTATATTAGGCTAGTGGGCCAACGGGCCAGCCCAATGGGTCAACGAGTCAGCCCAGCCTTATGTGAAAAAATGTGAAATCATTTTATTCAATAAGTTATTTTTCTTCGTTATTATTTGTTTTATTTTAGTTATGATGATTTCTCTTGCAAATAAAGTCTCATTGCCTTGTATTTCTATTTTTTTTGCTCAATATGTTCATATCATATGTTTGCTCAAATAAATTATAAACAAACAACTTTCAAACATGAAGATAAATGTATATGATTTTTTTCATACTTTCCAATATACTAACTGCTTGAATATTACAATCCCTAAAAATTATTAATTATCAAAAACTAAAAATATGGAATATATAACTTAAAACTTCACAAATCACCATTGCTAAAACCTAACTAAAATGAGTAAAATGCAACAATAGAAATGCATAATTATATGGAGAGAGATGAGTGGGCTGGGCCAACCCTAATTTCGGGTAAGTCAAGTTCGCCCAGTGGTCTGGGCTCAAATTGCCAGCTCTATCAAAGGTGAACCATTCGAAAAGTTTTCTTAACATTTGTAATTAAAGATTCACATCTTTGATGTACTTTAAAAAAACAATTCATCTCCCATTAAAAATATGTTCTACATTTTTTTGAGAGTGATAAGTGACTATAAATAGTGATAAAGGTTTTTGTTATATTTACTGATATTTCTTTGAAATATTTCTAAATTTTAAGTATCGATATATCCATAATCATCAAGATTGATATATCTATTTTTGATTAGTGTTCATATATAAATACTCACCGATATATCTTCGATATATCTGATATATTCGTAAAATTCAAGTATCAATATATCTGTAGAAATTAATATTTTAATCTTTGTCTGTAAATCACCATATATTTTAATTGATCTTAATAAAAAAATTTTGATATAATAAAAAAAATTAAATCAATTGTAGTTTCAATTTATAATTTTATATTTTTTTCGTCTTTTAATATGTTTGATTATGAATGAGATCTTTCAATATGTGACTATTCCAATCTAATTGGTCTATTATATATAGATACTATTTGTACATTATGTTTAGTGTGTTATTCTTTTGTGAAGTTTTATTTTTCAGATTAATTTTATCATGCCATCAGAGCTAAAATTCTAGGGATTGCAAACCTAACCTTAGGGTTTCTAGAGAGAGGGAGAGCGCATGGATCATAACAGCACATTGCATGGGTGTACTGCATGCAGAAATGCATTTGTGCATTGTAATAGCACAGTGCCTCACTGCACATGTGTATCACATGCAATAGTTCACATGTGTGTATTGTCTCCCCAAAGGTTTGGAAACATGTGTCTGATCCTTTTCTTATGTTGCATGATCACTTGTTTGATGCACTTTGACACCTATGATTTTTGATGTTTGTTGTGCACACAAAGTGTACTGCATGAGTGACTCGGGCTTAAAAAAAGTGCCTACATGGAAGGGGTGTATCATAAATTATAACATATAATTATATTTGTGGTTATTGATACAATACAATGTATAAAAATATCTATTTATTCATAAATTATAACTAAAAATCTATGATATATCAAAGATATATTGATAATTTTGAATATATTCGTGTATTCATAAAAAATAGTTTAAAAAAATATTTAAATATTCTTGCGATATATTCGGATATAACATGATAGGTTTATGATATATCAAAATATAATTGTGGCATTTAGATATATTCAAATATTTTTTATTTTATGATAATTTATATTTTAAATCAAATTAATTCAATATAAATTATATATTATTATATAATTAAATTTACTTTTATTTTTATATTTAATAGATTTCAATAAATTAAAATAACATATAATTATATATTTGAATTAATAATTTTTTACAACTTTAATAAATAAATGAAATTAAATTTAATATTGCTCATGTTGAAATATAATAAAAATATAATAAATAAATTTTTTACTATATATATACATATAATAAGAATAATGTGAATCATATGTTTTTTTATTTTATGATAAGTTATCATACTAGATGTTTTAATATTATTGATCGTTTACTTGTATATTCTTGATTCATTGTTGGTCAACTTGCACATATTATATTTGAGTGTTAGATGCAAATATATACTAGTGTGATATTTGTCAGTTAAGAAAATTTATAAGAAATTTATATCTTCTCTGTTAGTGTTATGTATATTTGAGTAAGAATTCATTTGATCTGATATACATAGATATATAAAGATTAAATAAAGATGAGACTTGAGAAAGATTTAGACATGTTGATATTATTATTGATGATTATGATATGAATATATATATTTTTGTTGGGCAATCGCGCTTCCACGGGTAGTAAGATTAAGAAACAGAAAACAAAGAAAAACACAGAAACAAGCAATATATATCCCAATCCACAAGTATCCACGACAGAATCAAAACGAGAAATCAACACAGCAAATAACGTGGTTCGCTAGTCGCTCAGTACGACTAGCTACCTTCACCAAAAAACGTTTATGCGTTATAGATTAAAATCAAGAAATAATGTCTTACAGTATGCAGCATTCGGCAGTTGCGAAATCACGCAGAGAGAGAGGTGAACGAAGATAAACAGTTCAACCGGGTCAAAAACAGTCACCCGAAAAATAAATACAAATCATTTTATACAAAAAACAAACAGCCGGTTCATTTAACCGAAGTGGGTCGGATCATGGATCGGGCCAGGCTCTGCTCCAAAAATTTTGGCTCGCTGACCAGTCAGCGGGACCTCCGTTATTGTGCTACTGCTGCATCCCCGAGCTTTTAATATTTCCTTTCCTGCACTTACATGAAAATATTAAAACAAATTAAGTTAAAACAAATTTCATATACAGTAATTTTTTTCATCGTAGATTTTTTTTTTCAATTTTTTGATAAAAAAAATAAAAAAAGTCTGATAACAAAAAAAAATAGTAACAACTCAATTGAGTATATGATGAATAAATTCAATACTTATTGGATTGAATCTATTATTATGAGGTCCTATGCTTTATTTTATGTACTAGCATATTTTGACAGAATGTGATTTAAAAAAAAAGAATAAATATTTGATCGAGATAATATAAATATTCCTTTTTGATATAAATGTTCTTAAGTTGGTTAGGGGATGTATGGTATTAACCACAAAAAATTTCAACTAAATATTTTTTTGTTTTGTTTCATTATGAGTTTTTTTAGATCTTACATATTAGAAATTTATTATTTAATTTGTCTCTTAAAATTTTTGAGATTATTTATTTTATTAATGATATATGCTTAGAACCGGATAAAATGACACGCATTACCTTAAATTATGTATTTCTTAGTTATTTCAGAATAAAAAAGGGTATACATATTTTTTACCAGAGTTTGATGTATCATTAGTGAGTTTTAATATTATCCTTTTGAATTAACTTTTTTTACTGAGCTAAGTATTAATTTTTTTAATGAGCTAAGAAGAAAAATAATCTAGAAATTATTTGGATTTGTTATTTTATTCTCACTCTGCTATAGTTTCACTTGAGTCTTCAATGAGAAAAGTTTATATCTGAATATGTTGGTATGTATTTTGATGACACTCTTACGTGGTAGTCTCATGTACTAATAACGATTATAATTTATCAGGTTAAGAATTTTCAGATGATATGGTAGTTCATGAATTTACACAATTTATGGCCTAATGATGAGACAAAGTCATGAAAATTGAGACTCAACCATTTTGGGAACGACTTCATTAATGTTTATAGTTTTATTTCTTGGTTTAATTTTATCAAAATCAAATCAAGCAAGTCTTATTTTATTCTTAGGATTGGTTAATCTGGCAGTTGGAGGGTCATCTATTTAATATGGTTTGCTAAATATTTCTTTATTGATAACTTTGAGTATATGAGCAAGGACGTGCACATGTCAACTAATATATTCAAAGTAAACACTAACTTCATAAGAATTCCTCTTAGTTGAGGTATGTATCAAGCGGTTACTATTTGAGCTACTTCTTGTTGATTGATATGGTTTGCAAATTGTAGTTTGTTTATCTCATAGAATGCCACATAATATTTTTGTCATAATTATGTGAAGTTCATTTATGCATTTGACTTGCAAAAATTTTTTTGTTTATCAATTATTCTTTAATTTTTTAAGAAACCTCACATGAAAATATTAAGGAACAATTGTTATTGTTAGCAATTGATTTATTTTAGGGTATTATGGTCACATTTGGAAATTGACATGTATTTTATAAACTAAATTAAAATGAATTGGGAAGTTACTAACAAAAAAAAAAAACTTAATTTTTTTTACTAATTTTTTTTAAAGAATAACTAGGCTTGTGTAAGTATTTCAGCCATGATTGTTATTTATGTGCGAACTTGAGAAGTCATATGGAATTATGAATTATTGACTATTTCTATATGATTGTCAATAATTATAAAATATTAATTTGAATTATTAATTATATATTTGTATTTATTTTTTTTAATTTTTCAAAAATATGATATTCAGAATGACAAAGAGAAGCTATGCGTGTGCTTTTAAAATCATGAGTTTGATCTCTAAGGATGTTAGATATGCATTATAAAGTGTCATTGACTCTATCATATTGCTGGGATGGTGGTCTTATTTGCTCTGATCTCATGACCCCAATGTTTATATATGAGACGAGAGATAATATGAATTTATTAATTTAGTTTGGAAGGGAGGGAGGGAGGGATTATTATTTATAATTGTAGTCCTGTATGTGTGTATGTGTGTGTTTTTTTGTGTAGTGTTATTATTGATTATTATTGACTATTTCCATATGATTGACAATGATTATATAATATTACTTTGAATTATTAATTATATATTTATTTTTCTAAATTTTCAAAAAAAAAAGATAAGAAAATGTGGCTAAAAGTATGGTAGTTTTGATGACAAAGAGAAGCTATGCGTCTGCTTCTAATGGCACTAGTTTTAACTCACTAAGAATATCAGATATATACTCTAGGGTGTCATTCACTCTATCATGCTGTTGGGATGGTGTTCTTGCTTGCTCTGATCTCATGACCTTGAGGTTCATATATTTTGATTCAATTTGTTCTTAAAACTAGTTTTTGAGATTATAACTACAATCTTGTATGTGCGTGTGTATGGGCGTGTGTGTGTTTTTTGTGTATATCCTGTTTCTTAATGTCTTCCTGACTTGCTTAGTTGGCATTATTTTGAGATTATAACTATAATCTTGTATGTGCGTGTGTATGGGCGTGTGTGTGTTTTTGTGTATATCCTGTTTCTTAATGTCTTCCTGACTTGCTTAGTTGGCATTATTTTGAGATTATAACTATAATCTTGTATGTGCGTGTGTATGGGCGTGTGTGTGTTTTTTTGTGTATATCCTGTTTCTTAATGTCTTCCTGACTTGCTTAGTTGGCATTATTTTTGATTATTGCAGATTTATCAGATATTGCATATGGATCCATTAAGCAGGTAGCCTTTTAAGGACGGACAATTTTATTTTGAAGTTATGTTGATCCGCATCTTGTTCTAGTGGCACAGCATGATAAAAAAACTGTGTCAAATGGTGCACTGCAGGATTTGGACTGGAGGGAACACTTTGCCTTGCAAAACCTGAAACCCATACTGACCAAAGAGGTGCTTCAATATCTGCCCACAGCGTTGCGTTCTTATTATCTGCTTTCTAGTTGCGTTGCGTGACCATCCCCTCCCCCTCTCCCCCCATGCTGTTTCGCCCACTTTGCAGATCATTGATGTTATTTCATCCAGCACAGAGGACTCAGGGCTGTTAAGTCTTGATTCATTGAGGAAGAGGAATTTCTCTGCTTCATGGCACATGAATAGGCTCAGAAATTCTGTCGAGGGTCGTTTTCCTCTCGAGGTCAGGGTCATCCTCGTAATTTCCTCTTGCCATTCGCCCCGCTTCTTCTTTTGCTGATCATTGGTAGCCTTGGGCTTTTTTTTTTTTTTTTTTTTTTTTTTTTGGGGTTCTTGAAGGCTGACAAGAAACCCACCATTTTAAAGCAAGAAGTCATGAGAGTGAGAGAGGAAGATCGCCCTCGGCATGTTGATGCGCCCGACAAATTTGTCCGGAGGGTAAATATGTCTTTTTTTCTCTCTTTTCTTCTTCAATTTGCTACTAGTGGTGGCGGTGGTGGTGGTATCTGCTCGAAGGGGATGGGTAGAGTTGAAAAGTTGTAGGAGATAAAATTAGTCTTTGGCTCTCTGTGATTTTCTGATGCCAGAAAAAAGCTGTTTGTCTTGTGGTGGTGTTGTTCAGACTCTCAGAGATAAACGGCGCGAGATGCGCGCGACTGATCTGCTACAGGTGGATGACGAAGCTATTGTAAAATTTGAAAATGCAGCAACCAATCGCTCTAAACCAGTTGATTCTGCTGTTCTAGGAAAATACAGCATATGGAGGAAAGAAAATGAGAATGAGAACTCAGATTCAGCCGTACGCCTAATGCGAGACCAGATGATCATGGGAAAAATATATATGAGCATTGCAAAGATGAAGAACAGGCACGGCCTGTTCCAAGAGCTCCAGGCCAGGCTCAGAGAGAGCCAGCTCGCGCTTGGAGATGCCACGATCGATACCGATTTACACAGCAGGTATGGGAATTTGTGCTCCCCCCTGTGCACGAGCCTCGTGCTCACTGCGAGGTGGGTCGCGAGACGCTAATATCTTGATAATTTTATCTTCGAACCTCTGAGAGGCCGTGTATGATGGACGAAGTTACTTCCCATTGTACCAACATAAGAACTCTAAGTAACTCTAGAGTTCTAGTTTTAGGTGTCAAATTAGGATTTCCCGGCACGCTACACTGCCGTGCCCGGGCCCGTGCCTGGCGGACCCTTAGCAAGAACCGTGCCGTGCCGATGGATGCCAGGCACGTGGGCACGGCACGGGAACTTGCACCGAATGATGCCCGAGGTGGGGAAGGACGCCTGCCTGAAACCCTAATTTTTTTAAAAAGACTCGACCCGACTTGAAACCCTAATTTTTTAAATAACATGACTATTGTTTTTGAAAACACTATTCACATTACACACACACACACAATACTAACAATAATAGATATGTGTGTATATATATTTAGTAAAAACTATATCTATATATGTAAGTATATCTATATATGTAAATATATGGATATCATTATTTATATGTTATATATACTATTATATATTATTATATAATATATGTTACACATATAGATATAGTTTTTAGTAGATTTCATTACTTGTATAAATATAGTTTCTAGTATATATTTTATGTATTATCATATAGCAGTATATATGTATATGACAAATAATAATATTCATATATTACTTATATAGATAATCTTTTTAATAGATATCATTACATGTATAGATATAATTTTAATATATATTATAATTATTAACAAATAATTATATATACTACTACACACACACACACACACACGACACACACACACGACACACACACACGACACACACACACACACATGATATATATACATATATACACGATATATATACATATATACACGATATATATACATATATACATACATATGTATATACATACATATATAGAGGCTTTTGGGAACCTTTTTATCAAAATTTTTAAAAAACATAAAATAGGTATCAAAAATTAAATAAATTTTTATATATTTTTTTCTCATATGCAACAATTTAATGAAATGGTTGCTGATGCATGCTTGATTATTCAGTGTTCTAGAGAAAATGAAGAGCATGGGAAAACTTCTGTCAAAAGCTCGAACAGATTTGTATGACTGCAAATTGGTCACCGGAAAGATCAGAGCCATGATTAGAACGGCAGATGAACAAGTTAGGAGCTTGAAGAAACAAAGCACCTTTCTTAGTCAGATGGCAGCCAAAACCATACCAAGTGCGATACATTGTTTTTCTCTACGCCTGACGATCGACTATCATCTTCTTCCTCCAGAAAAGAGAAAACTTCCTACCAGCGAGAACCTGGAAAATCCAAATCTGCATCATTACGCCGTCTTCTCCGACAATGTCTTGGCGACATCAGTCGTCGTCAACTCCACCGTCTCCAACGCAAAGGTTACGTTGTTTTGTTTTGTGTGTGCCCCCCCCCTAACTCTCTTCGTCGTCATCGCCACGCCGATCTCGATCGTCTGATCGTCTCTCTCTCTCTCTCTCTCTAAATACTGGTTCTGGTGTGACAATGCAGGATCCCTCAAAACATGTTTTCCACGTGGTCACAGACAGGCTGAACTTCGGGGCAATGAGTATGTGGTTCCTACTGAATCCTCCTGGAAAAGCGACCATCCAAGTTGAAAATGTTGATGAATTTAAGTGGCTCAACTCGTCCTACTGCCCAGTCATCCGCCAGCTAGAATCGGCCGCCATGAAAGAGTACTATTTCAAGTCCCATCATCCTGCATCTCTTTCGTCCAGCTCATCAAATTTGAAGTACAGGAATCCCAAGTACCTCTCCATGCTCAACCACCTCAGATTCTATCTCCCAGAGGTGTATCCCAACCTGAATAAGATACTGTTTCTCGACGACGACGTCGTCGTCCAGAGGGATTTAACCCGACTGTGGCTCCTGGATCTGCATGGGAGAGTAAATGGCGCCGTGGAAACTTGCGGCGCAAGCTTCCATCGATTCGACAAGTACCTCAACTTCTCAAATCCGCACATCGCAAGGAACTTTAATCCAAATGACTGTGGATGGGCGTATGGCATGAATGTTTTTGATCTCGAGGCCTGGAAAACTCAGAACATTACTGCCAGATATCACAAGTGGCAGAACATGGTAAGGGTTTTTCCTTTAGATACGCGCGCACACACACACACACACGTTTATATCTTCATATACAAGTGTACAAGGGCTAGGCCTGGCTGATACAAACTTTTAATGCCTCATGAACTTGTTGGTGCACATTTTTGGGCCTGTTGCAAAAATGTGCACATTTTTGCACATTTTTAGGCCTGGCTGATACACACACGTATATATCTTCATATACAAGTGTATAATGGCTCATATACAAGTGTATAAGGGTTTTTAATACCTCATGAACGTATATATCCAAACTTTTAATAATTTAGAGCTTATTTGGGTTCTCTGATGTTTGCAGAACGAAAATAGATCACTGTGGAAGCTGGGGACATTGCCTCCTGGGCTGATCACATTTTATCACCTCGTGCACCCGCTGGAAAAGGCGTGGCACGTGCTAGGGTTAGGTTATAATCCAAGCGTGGACCGAGCAGAGATTGAGAGCGCTGCAGTCATCCACTACAATGGCAACATGAAGCCATGGCTGGACTTGGCCATAGCAAAGTATCGGCCATATTGGACCAGATACATCAAGTTTGATGATCCCTATCTTCGTCTCTGCAACCTCATTGAATAACAAAGATCAAGCAGGACCCATCGTGTTTATTTGTTTATCTTTAAGCTCCTAGTTTTGTTTTTGGTTTTCAGGTTTTGTAGTACTGAATAAATTGGTGTGAATATTGATATTAACTTAATTAGTGAAATTTTTATTCTTTGACATCCATTGAATTTTTATTTTAAAGAATATTATTGGAATGGGGTGTTTCTTCCATTGTTGGTAGGCCGAGCTTGCTGTTTGTTGGTTGATGATGATTTAATCATCGCCCATGTATTCAGTACGCAATGGCTGGCAACTGAAAAAAGCTTCCAGGTTGGAGACGACGAGTTTGCACGAATCGGTGAGCGATTCTGGAGTGAGAGCAGCACGATGAGGGGACAGCACGACGTTGTCCAATTGGTACAGCTTTTCGGGCACGTGAGGTTCGTCTTCGAACACGTCCAGGCCAGCACCTCTGATCTCCCCTTCCACCAGGCATCGAACCAATTCATGCTCATCGATAATGGCTCCGCGCCCCACATTCACAACAAATCCTTCCTTCCCCAGGGCGCGTAATACTCGTTTATCGATCATGTGGTGCGTTTGTGCAGTCAGCGAACAGCAGACAACGAGGGCGTCGCTGTGGAGGGCTAGGTCGTAGACGTCCTGGTAGAATGTGTAGGAAACATGAGTCTTCTTCTTCTTCCTGGAAGTGTAAGAGATGCAGCAGCCAAATGCCTGCAGCCTTTTGGCAACTTCATGGCCTATTCTTCCCAATCCAACAATTCCAACCTTCCTGCCTCCCAGCTGGTTTCAACAAATTGATCATCATCAGGTTAACCGCTCATTCACAAAAAAAAAAAAAAAAAAAAAAAAGGTTAACTGGTAACGATCAGAGCATAAGATGGAGTTCATCTACTGCTATTAGTAGAAAATTATGCGCTCGTCTTGTTTCTACCTCTTCTCTGTGACTAACCTTGTGGCCGAACGGAAAATCACCAGCGGTGGGCCAAAGCCCTTCTTGAACGTAGCGACTTCCAGCCGAAATCTTCCTCATGATATCGATTAGCAGACCGACGGCGAGATCGGCCACGTCCGCAGAATAAATGTCGACGACGTTTGCGATGGCGATTCCACGACGTCGGCATTCGCCGACGTCGATCTGGTTGATTCCGACACTAGTAGTGACCACCAATCGGATTTCCGAAAGCAGAGGGAGGAGGTCGGCGTTCAGCGGCTGGATGTCGGATAAAATGATCGCTTGTACGGAACGAGCGCGGGTGGACAGGAACTCGTCCAGCGGGAGCCGCGACTCATAAGCTTTCAGACACCGGAATTTGGTGGAGGAGAAGTGGCTTTCGCCTGCCACCATAAGAGCTGGAGGCGGTCGAAGAAGTAGAACCTCAGGCAGACTGCGCTCCGTCTCGTCCGCTTCGGACGGCTCCATGATCGTGTCGACGACAATGGTTAAGTTCTGGACGTTACCTGTTATTATTTATTATTATTATTATTCTATATAATAATAATAATAATAATTTACTTACTTACTCATAATATCTTAAATATATATTTACTTATTCATAATAATAATAATTATGGATTAATTTAATATATAAAAATTACTTACTCATAATATTTTTTACATGGTATAATAAATATATTTTAATATATATTTATTTTAATATTTTATTAGTTCAATTTTCATCATAATTTTAATATCTATGATAAAATTAGTCCATAAATTATATTAACCAAAAATTAAGAATAAAACCTTAATTTGAAATAAAAAAAAATTAATTTATTAGTCACACCCATCGAAAAAATTAATAAAAAAGAGAAAGTTATAAACCATAACACTTCCCCCAAGTAGGAGTTGGCCAATAGAGATCTAGGCAACCAAATTTAAAAAAATGAAATAAGTTAAGTCATCTTCAACATATTATATTATTGCTCATGACATTACTAAGGCCTAAAAATAAGAGTGCTTCGGCAAGCTGTTGGTGTTACAAGTGGTTGTTGCTGTGTGCGAGCGAGAACAAATTTTCTATCCTACCTTTGAAATCACCTAAAATGACAATCTCTGTACAGCTCACGCAAACATTCTCCACAGTGGTAATGGCTGACCTGACTGTGGAATCGCGCAGCCGGCCGAATGCTCATCGGAACTTCAGCTCACTGGCTTCTTGCGTGCCGGAGACCGGCGTGGTGGTGCCGGAGCTGGCCGTCCTCCCCGAGTGCTTTCTGCTGAACAATTTCGCCGTCCTGTTCGCCCGACTGCCGAGCATTCCTACGCCAGTTCCCACCAGTCCGACGCCAGTCCCAACCAGCCCAACTCCAGCGCCAATTCCCGTTCCCACCGCCGATGCTGCCCCATCTAGCGCATCCACTGTGCTCCCTATAACACCTGTTTCCTTCAACCTCTTCCTCTCTTCTAGCACTCTCTTCTCTTCTTCCAGCGCCCCCAGCTGCTCCTCCTTGTTCAATTTGTGATAAAACACCTGTATAGCGAGCACAGAAACATGGAGAAGCAGAATTTTTCAAAAACTCAAGGCCGTGCTGATGGAACTGAAGGTGGAGAAGATGATGGAGGGAGGTGGACCTTGAGGAAGATGGTTCCTCTATCTCTCTTATCCTTGAATCTCTGAGTATCGAGTGACGGAAGCAATCGCAGCTTCATATCTTGCTCGGATTCCACCTGGAGGTGATTCACGGGAAGTTTTACTATTCCCAGCCTCTTGTCTTGCCCAACATCCTTATCAAGAACCTGTTACAAGCGTTCTGCCACAATGTTTCAACAATATAGAAACAGCAGACTGCCATGGTCATCTTCCACAACAAAAAAAGGAGGAATTTGGATACAGAGACACAGAGAGAGAGAGAGAGAGAGGGGGGGGGGGGGGGGGGGGAGAGGAGGAGGAGGAGGAAAGGTTTAAGCGGCGCAAAACCTCAATGGTTAGAGACTGCGTCTCCTTGTCTTCCACGATGAAATCAAACGTCTCGTTCCACGTCGGATTCAGGTTGTTCCTAACAACCTGCGATTTCACCTTCAGCACCGGGCGGATGTGCAAGACCACGTAAGGATCCGATTTCCCTATCACCTCCATGTTTTTCAGATCGTTGGCACCACACACTTTCACTGTGAGCTTTCCCTGCGGCTTCAGCTCCAACTCACTGTGCATGGAAAAACATACATACTCTTCAGCTCCAATTCACGCACACGCAGAGAACTTCAGCTGCAATAATGTGCAGGTAAAATGGCGAAAGGACCTCGTGTCAACGGGTAGACCACCGATTGGAACGACGATCCTATGGGGCCACTGGAGCATATCTGCCACGATCGAATGCACGGTATCCTACAAAGCGTGGAAATTGAAGAAAGAAGCAAGAGCATCAGATCTGGGGAGAGGCGACAGAAAAAGAAGATCAGCGAACTGTTCGTGGCACGTGGAAACTCACGTCGATCATATCTGATATGGCAGGAATGGCAGTTAGGCTCCCACCGACAGCCTTCAGAATGTATCTAATTATAGGCTTTGGCTGAAGTGAGCAACAGATTTTGGTCACAATCCATCAAACCTGTAATTCTCTCCTATCGAATTCAAAATGTACATCTTTATAAACATGCAGAGAACTATGAGATCTGCTTCATCTGATCTGTAATATGTGATTCGCTAGGGTTCATACGATCTGGTTTGAAATCAAGTGTGATTTTGTCGAAATCAACTCAAACTCACAAGATCTAAGGGAATTGAGATAGATCTCGTGCGAATCAAAACTGTTGAACAAACGGTGTTCTAGAACCCTAATTTCAGAAATTGAAGTCTCAGATCTGAAACCTAAGCTGATAACTGGTTCATGTTTCTTCAACACAGATAGATCATCAAAACGGTGATCTAGAACCCTAATTTCAGAAATAGATCATCAAAACGGTGATCTAGAACCCTAATTCCAGAAATAGATCATCAAAACGGTGATCTAGAACCCTAATTTCAGAAATAGATCATCAAAACGGTGATCTAGAACCCTAATTTCAGAAATAGAACATCAAAACGGTGATCTAGAACCCATATTTCAGAAATAGAACATCAAGGCGGTGATCTAGAACCCTAATTTCAGAAATAGATCATCAAAACGTTGATCTATCTCAATTCTATTAATTGAATGAAAAATATATCAACTTTTAAACATTCTTGATAATCCAGCATATTAGGGTTTGGATCAAACAACCCTAGTTTTCAGAAATAGACCAACCTCTCTCCGGATATTAATTAATGAAACAGCGATCTTTATGATCTTATGCAGAAAACAATATGAAACCAAAAATTTGGATCAAACAACATTGTGCTTCAAAATTTCACGTCTTCTACCATTCTAACCCATAAAATTGGACATCATTTTTCTGATAGAGAACATTATTATAAGAGTAACAGCCCATATAATTACCGGACGAAGAGGAGTTCATAATTTTTTATAAATATTCTCATCAAGCTAAGAACCCAATTATGCTCATATATGAACTCTCAACTTGCCTAACTCGAGCAAGTGTAGTAGTATGAAATATGAATATTGAAATTAAATACTAAATCATGACACTGAGTCATGAAAACTAGTTCCAACTTTTGATTATGATCGACGATAATCGAACACGCATTTGGGGACATTGAGATAAATTGAATTCTCAATTTTATGAATCATAACTTTCGATTATGATCGACAATAACACGCATCAATTTGATTTAGTTTTTCATGGATAGACAAAATACACATCAGGTAAAAATTATGGATGACTCTCTAATTACAACACATTAGAGCACTAGATATAATGAAAAAAAAAAACTCAATCTTAATGAGTGTTCATGATGGAGTGTTAAAAGTCATTTTGATTAGAGGTGTCAACCGGGCCGAGCCGGCCCGACACAAGGCACGTCACGATTCGGCCGTGCCTGGGCCGGCCTGGCTAGAGATGTCAACCGGGCCGGACAGGGCCGGCCCGGCACGAGCCACGGCATGATTCAGGCGTGCTTGGGCTGGCCCGGCACGGTAATTTCCCGTGCCCGGGCTCGTGCCGTGCTTGACCACGACACCGTGCTTAATTTTTTTTTTAAAAAAAATTAGGGTTACTGGGCGCCGAAACCCTAATTTTTTTTTTTAAATTAGGGTTTAGGGCACGCCCAATTCCTAATTTTTTTAGAATTAGGGTTTCGGGCGTACTGAAACCCTAAATTTTTATTTTTATTTTGGGTTCGGCCCGACTGGGCTTAACCTGGCGAATCGTGCCACGGGCCCGTGCCGGGTTGAACCCCCAAAAAACCGTGCCGGGACAGGCATGGCACGGTTACTGTTCCGTGTCGTGCCTGGCCTGGCACGAAAGCCCGGTTAGGCGTGGAAAAAACGTGCCTGGCCGGCCCGGCACGGCACAGCCCGTTTGACACCTCTAGGCCCGGCACGGGAATTTCCCGTGCCCGGGCTCGTGCCATGCCTGACCAATGCACAATCGTGCCGTGCCGTGCCGAGGCCAACCGGGCATCGTGTCGTGCCTGGCCCGGCACGATACTGTGCTGAAATCAATTTTTTTTTTAAATTAGGGTTACCTGGGCGTCGAAACCCTAATTTTTTTAAAATTTAGGGTTCGGCCCGACCAGGCCGAACCCGACGGATCGTGATGCGGGCCCGTGCCGGGTTGAACCCCACAAAACCGTGCCGGGCCAGGCACGGCATGGCACAGTAACCGTGCCTAGCCCGGCACGAAAGCATGGTGGGGCCTGAAAAAAATGAGCCGGGCCGGTCCGGCAGGTCATGTTTAACACATCTAATTTTGATTTGTGTTCATTTAATTAATCAAAGAGTTGCATGATGTTTGGCGTATTCAATGTTCATTATTCGTTTCAAAAAGTTCATTAAAAAGTCACAATTAACGAAAAGCCTAGAGGGCAGCCAAATGACCACTTACAATCACAATACCTCGGAGAGCAAAGCAACGACAACAGCAGAAATGCACGGTATCTCATCTGCAAGCTGAAAGATGATCCGGATGACAGTGTACACTTCGAGATCCTTCAGCTGAAGAACAAACATCATCCACAAGAATATCAAATATGCACTGGTCACAGGAGAGACGAGGATGATGCCATCAGGAGAAGGCTGATTGATTGATGGAGCAACCTGGATGGGTAGAGAAGCTACCAGTGCAGCTTCGACGCCTAAAATGATGCTCGGATCACCGCCCCACTTGAAATCAAGGTCCATGATAATCTGACCCTTTTGGAGATTCTGAACGCGAACACCTGCATGCCACGAGCAACAAGTTCTCCCGCAATATTTCATTACAAAAAAAAAAAAAAAAAACACCACTCATGGGTGTGCCATTGTTGAAGTCGGGAAAAAAAAAAAAGGAAACCGATTGATAAAAACAAAACTCAACTTTTTTGATGTTTTTTTTTGCGGATAACAAATTTGCCCATCATTTATAAAGTCTCGCACCAGTCTATTGATTAATGATTATATATTTACACTTTAATACCCGGCCCGACAAGAGGCACGGCATGATTCGGCCGTGCCGGGGCCGGCCCGGCACGGCAATTTCCCCTGCCCGGGCTCATGCCGTGCCCGACCACAGCACGATCGTGCCGAGGCGAACCGGGCCTCGTGCCGTGCATGGACCGGCACGGTACCATGACATGTTGGCACGATACCATGCGGAAATCAATTTTTTAAAAAAATTAGGGTTACAGGGATGCCGAAACCCTATTTTTTTTTTAAAAATTTAGGGTTCCGCCTGACCGGGCCGAACCCAGCGGATCGTGCTACGGGCCCGTGTAGGGCTGAACCCCACAAGACCGTGCCTGGCCTGGCATGAAAGCAAGGTCGGGCTTGAAAAAAATGGGTTGGGCCGGCCCGGTACGTCTCGTTTGACACCTCTAATCTAGTATAATAAATATTAAACATTATTATAATTCTCTTATACAATAGTGTTAATATCGATAAAAAGAATTTAAACTTGAATAAAATATTGTGTCAACTAGTGTGCATCCTAAGATACGTTTAAACTATAAGCAGTGCACTGGATCTCATAAGAACTCCAAAACTAAATGTGCTTGTATGTGATCACTACTGAGATGATTGATCAGTATGAAAATTTATCGTATGCATCTATCTTGAGATTAGTAAGGGGAGGACTGGGGGGAGGGTGAAAAATATTTTTAAAAACTAGTGCACATCCTTATAAGCAAAATCATACAAGCATGTTTAGAGTGTATATTTTTTGAGAAACTATGAAAAAACCTTCAAGATATACTACATCAATATAAAAAAAAAAAATACTTGAGACAACCCGCATTGTATGTTTGAAACTCAAACTATAAGAACTTCTTCACTTTGGAGAAACTCAATTGATCAATACCTATAATAATAATATCATTAATATGTACTAAAAAATATACTACATGCGTATTTACATTATGTTGATAAAAAAAAGATTAGTCTGAATACACAATTTTTAACACAATAAGAAGTAACATATAGAAAATTTATTGAACCATATCCTAAATGATTACTTCAAACTATCTGATGCCATTTGTAATTTTGAAACTATTCATGCACACACAAAATGAACACGAATACTTATCTCGACCTCGGATGAAAATGAGAAACATAATGTCTCTTTAAATTCTGTAACATGTGATTATCTCATAAGAATTTCTCAGTAACACTTCATAATATTTGGGAAAGTTTGATTTTGAGTTCAAATTTCTATCGTCTTGTTAAGAGACTTAAGTTGCTAAGAGCTCCTCTTAGGAAGCTTAACTCAATGTGCTATAAACATATTAGTGCTAGAGTAATGCCGAAGAGAGAAGAATTACTTTCATTACATGAGAAAATTGCAAGTTTTCCAAACAATTCCTCCTTGCATAGAAAAGAATTCTCCTTAAGATTGGATCTTAGGAGATTAGAACAGAAGTAGCTGAGATATCTTTTCCAAGACAATGAACGAAAGTTAGATATTTAAAGGAGAGTGATGGATACATCAAATTCTTTCATACACTTATAAACTCTAAACTGCAAAAAAGTAAAATCATCCCCATAATTAAACATAATGGCGAAATCTCCACTCCACAGGATGAAGGCAATAAGGAGTTTCTAAGATACTTTGAAGATCGCACATATACCTCTATCACATGTTGTAACCCATTAGATATTAGCGTGGTATCTTCTGGGAAGAAAATCGTGAAAATTCATCATGAAATGTTCTCACTTGCTTTCTCAATAGAGGAAATCAAAGCTACTCTTTTCAGTGTTAGGGATTCAAAAATACAGAGTCCATATAAATACTCAATAAAATTTTTTAGCCATAATTGGAAAGACTTGGGAATGAGATTGTTGCCATTATTCAATGATTTATCCATAGTAGAAGAGTATTTAAACAGATCAATCATGTGGGCATTGATATCAAGCTACACGTCAATCTCATACGGTAATGTTCTCTATGAAATGTTATCCAAGCTATTGGCCTCAAAGTAGAGGTGTCAAATGGGACAGGTGGCCCAGCCACGACCTGGTTCACCCGTGCCGTACTGGGACGACATGAGTCATGTCTCGTGTAGGGCCAGATAGTATCATATCCGTGCCGTGTCCATATAGTGTCCACGTGTCCAGGTGTCGGACACGTGGACACGGTTGTAGGGAGCCGTGTCCATGCTTCCTTACTAGAAATTGCTCACACAAATAAGTCTAAGCAGACAACTAAAAATAAATATAACATATGAAAGTAGCACTGAATCAAATTGAATATCATCACAACGTAGGAGTTTGAATGACCTACTTTTAGCTATTGCAACATTCATGGAACAAGGGAAAAAAATAGTGACAAAGGAACAATTATCTTTAATGTGATAGTTGACTCACGAGTCAGTAACCCATAAGTCTGAAATAGAAAGACGAGTCACAAAACCTAAAGATCGGAAAGTATATATTGCTATCTTAAGGAGAAATTTTGTGTGCTCTTCTCCAGTATGTTTTATGATGAAGGAACTCTGTGAGATCTTCTGGATGATTCTAGTATTTGATGTCTCTCAAAACTCTCTGTAATGCTCTCGATCTCCTATTTGAAAATAACTACCAACACCTCTATTTGGTAAATTCTTTCTTCCTATAACATGTGTACTGTAGGAAAAATCTCTTATGTTTACATACTGACATCATATAATTACCTCTTCACTTGATATCGAGAATGAATTGGTGTTTCACATGAATATTAACACCAATAATAAATTGGTGTCACACAAATATTTTGATACAAATAAATACTTAAATACCAATAATAAATTGGTATTATTTTCTTTTTCCTTGCATGCCTACCATGCATGCCTGCTATGCACAGTATGTGCCTACTATGTGTGCATGTTGCACAATGTGTGCGCCTAGGGTTTGGCGTGCCTATGGTTTGGCATGTTTGCTACCTCGTTCTTCTGCTGCCAAATCTTTTCCTTCCTTCTCGTATGCTTGTTGTCATCTTACAGTGCACACATGTGCACTATTACACTTGCGTGCATGTGTGATATTAGGATGGGGCGGCCCACATGTTGGGAGCTAATTCGATGATAAAAATTTCCGATATATCCACCGATATATCTCTGATATTTCCATAAATTCTAAGTATCGATATTTTCATTAATACCGATATATCCTTAAAATCCAAGTACCAATATATCTGTAAAAATTAATATTTTAATCCTCGTGTGCTACATCCATAATGTAATAAAACAAAAAAATAATAAAAAATGAAGAAAAAATAAGTTTTAAGCTACAACAAACTTCAAAACAATAACCTACTATCAATATTTTATTTTTTTCACTAGCATGGCTAATGATATTAATATCTCCCTTGAAGATCAATAAGATTGAAACACTAAAAAAATAATAATAATAAATAATAAATAATAAAAATAAATAAAAAAATAATAAAAATAAATAAAAAAATAATAAATAATAATTAAAAATAATACAAAATAAAAATAATAAAATATCAAAGAAAAAAATAGATTTCATCTAACACAACATGTAGAATTGTTTAAAATTTAACAATTTTGTGACACATCCAACAGATTTCATATTTATGATAATATCAAATAAGCGATACAATGAACAAAAAAGTATCGGGTGATTTATTAATTATTATGAATCATTTTATAAAATGGGTCGGACATTTACAACAATAATTAGACATAGTGAAATTGGAGTGACCATCATCGGAGAGACATTCACTCATAGAAATCATGCTGCAGTTTCATCTGCCTAAAGAAAAAGAATCAAAAATAAGGAAAAATGAAAAAAATCTTCTCTTTTTGTTTACCCATCGTGGAAAGTCAGCACATTTTCCTAAGCATTATTAGGGTGTATATAGCAAGAAATAATAGATTTATTTTCAGATGATAGAGGTTACAGAACAGAGTACATAAACAGATAAGTGTGAAGCTCTTCACACACCAGAAACAATGGCTTTTATGGCAATGTTGCAGACAAATATGTCAATAGTCTATTAACTCTAGCATCAGAAGTGATTAAAGCACTCTTATACTCAGAGAACTCCAATTCAGCATACACAAGTGGTCACATTGAGACAAAAAGATTTTGTGATTTGATTAGCATGGATGAAATTCAGAAGCCACCATGAAATCTTGTTACAGGAAACAATTATATGTGAAATCCAGGGTCAGAGAGCATTAACAAACATCACAGAAATAACCATCGTAATCAATTAGATTAAGAGAAATTAATACAAACACATAGGAAAAAGTACATTTTAATCATACCCTCTATCTTTGGTGGCACCGTTCCAAGAAAAAATTTGTTAAATTTTATTGACGTTATCCCTGCGGGGCAGTATTCTTCCAGTAATGGCTCAACAGATTCTTTAACAAGAATTGCAGCTGCCTGAAAGAAGAAACCCAACAGTTGATACTTTTAAAAAGAAAATAATTCGCAAGCAAATTAAAATTCATTGCAACCAAGTATGTTCAAAATGTCATTTCTTCTATCTTTGTTTGTGTCTATGTATGTTTAGAGTAAACATGCTGAATGAAAAATAAACTCAAATATTGATTTGGTACACAACAATCTGAACGAGTCTGTACTGGGGAGGACTCGTGAACTATTACGTTATCTGGACCTGAAAGAAATCTCTTTTCCTGAGAAATCTCATTGTCTTTAATTATCAACAAGATAGATACTTCATGGTAGATATGAAGACTCATTAAAAAATGAGTCAAGGTGTACCTCATGGAGTCATACTCTTCCTAGACTTGTTAAGAGAAGAATTTTGTCAAAAAATTAAGATCTCCACTTACTAAAATTCTATCAATTTATGTTGAAAAATACTTGTCTTTTTTACATACTAAAGTATCCAATGAAGATATATCTCTGGAATCTACATATCAAGTTGTCTCATCCTAGAGAGAGATCAATGATAAAGCAAAAATACTCAAAAATTATGAGAGATAGACTAAATAATCTCTCTTTGATATAAGATTTGAAAGAATAAATGAAGAGAAATAATAAAAAAAGAAACCCAAATAATGAGATTGATTGCAGCTTTCATCGCTCCAAAAATATGTCAAAATACTTCTTCTTAGATGGACTGTCCGAGTTATCACAATCAAGTATTTATATTTTCTTTTAGTAACCTCATTCTATTGGACTGTGTCAATGCAAGTAGTCTGATATAAATATTAAATCTACTTGAGATATATTTTAATGTACTATAACTTTTTTTTTTTTTTTTTATCAAATTGATTTTCTAGTATTCAATCTACTTGAAATCACTTATAATTTGTCATAGAAAAGATATACTCATGTATATCGTGAGCAATTATCAATAAAACTAATCAAATACCTAAAGCTGTCTATGATTGCACCACAATTAGGTTCTCATAAGTTTTAATATTTTAAATTGAATAAGTCCTAACTCATATTAGATTGACATGTATAATAGTAAGTTCTGATATACTTTTCTAATTGATAAATCTCGTACTTTAAGACAATAATATCATTGAGATTAGGATAAAATATTCTCAACTTTACTAGTATAGGATGATCAATTTGAGAATGACAAACATAAAAATTTAAAACACTCAAATACATATAAAGAAATCCTATTATAGAAGAAAAGATAGATAGTGCATCATGCTCAATCTCGAATAAAATATTCTATAGGATCTTCCTATCTTACAAACAAATATCAAAAGAAAAAATATATATTAGGCTTGAATTACCTAGAAATAGAGGTGTCAAATGGATCAGATAACCCGGGCCCAACACAAGGCACGGCCCAACTCGGACGTGCCAGGCTCAGCACGACACGGTGCAGACCTGTGCCCATGCCCATGCTAGGCTAAGGGTCTTTGGCTTGTGTGCCGTGCCAGGCATTTTCCGGGTGTTTTCCACGTGGGCACGGCATGGGTAACGCACCTGATGACCGACAAAATGATGCCCGCCTACCGACGGGGGCGATGCGGCGTCACCCGACAGGTGATGGCTCAGTAGCCCCAACGGAGATGGCGGCGCGACAGCACGGGTCTCAAACCTTAATTTTTAAATTTTAACTTAACTTAAATTTATCACGACCCGGCCCAAACCCGGACTAATTTTGGGCTGCGGGCTATGTCGGATCTGCCCTCCAATTAACCGTGTCATGCCAGGCAAGGCATGGTACTGTAGTATGTCATGCCTGGCACGACACATGAGCTCGAGTGGACCTTAAATAAATGGACGAGGCTGGCCCGACCCGGCCCGTTTGACACCTATACCTAGAAAGACAAGTTGCTAAAAAAAACTACGATGATAATTAGAAATAAGAACAAAAAAAAATAATGAGTTAAGTTGAATATTATCATGATTCATGCCTAATGATTTTTAAAAATTTTGCATTGACTACCACTATATTTAAAGAACATGAACCAAATATAATAACAAGTGAATGGTCACATACAATATACGTATTACCTCATGAGTCAATAATTCATAAACATGATGAGGAGGAGGAATGAGATATAAGAGCCATAATATCTAAAAATAAAAAAATACCAATTGCCACCCTACATGGAAGGAATCCTAAATATCCCTTTTCAGTAGGGGTTATGGTGAAGAGACTTTGTGAGAACTCCAAGATGGATTCATTAGTCTAGTCATCTCTCTCAAAATTATATGGTACTTGTGGCCTCCTATGCTTTAATCAATGAGTACGTATTTTAAATTTTTTTTTTGTTTTTTATTTTATCATTAATTGCAGAGGAAAAACAAATACTTGGTATCAGTAAGATGCACATGGTATTGCATGCAACAGTGCATGCATGTGCACAATATTCTGACGAGCATCGATGCACCATGCATCAAGCAATGTTTGATAGTAAGTGACGCGGTTGATAGTGGGTGACATGTGCTTATCGACAATGTAGTCTGTGCAATGTTTCGAGCAACAATACACCACGTGACAGTACAGTGTTTGGTTTTTTTAACAGAATAGTGTGTGGTGTTAGGTAGAACAGTGTTTTTTTGGGTGGTACATAGAAGTTGAAATTGTGGTACAATTAGTGTAGGAGTGGTGCTTTCTTTTGACTATATTTTACTATGAAAAATACTAAAACTCTAATTATTACATTATAAATATTAGTGAATTAGAACTACTCACAGGTTGATAATATGAATTATATTTCAATTCATTAGTCAAGTAATGCTAAAAACCACTTAACAGATGATCCACCAACAAAAAGATGAAGAAGTGACACAACAAACTCATATTTTTTGATCGCAATATGAAAATCCATTAAGATAAAGTTAACCTTAATTTTCTCATATTGTATGACATGCAATATCTTATATGAGTTAGCAACATCATTATACTCATTTTGATGATACAAATATATGATGCAACTAGAGGTGTCAAAAGGGTTGAGCTGGGCTGGGCTGGGCCGGCCCATTTTATGGTGGCCCAATCGGGCCAATGTGCCGTGCCTAGCATGGCATGGACCGGCTCATACCCAAGTTGTGCCGGGTCATGACTGGACTTGTAGGGTCAGGCCGGTTCGTACCTGGTTTTTTCCAGCTTGATTTAAAAAAAATCCAACTAGGTCCCCGGGCAGGTTTACCATGCCTGGCCCGGCAAGAGGCACGGATTATGTCGGAGTGGCACGGCTGAACCGGACCGAGATCGGTCTGCCCAGCCCTTTTGACACCTCTAGAGGCAACTACATTTCTTAGACTGGGTAGAGAGAATCAAATAGCACAAAGAAATTATAACTCACTTTACACAATTCACTCAATTAGCTATGTAATTCCTAAAGATTTTTTTAGATGTTGTTAATGTTAGAAAGAGTAAGAGAGAGATTTTTTTAACAATATTCTATAGTTAAATTTTAGGTGATAGGGAATTCCCATCAGATCATAATAACATCAATGAACAATTCAATACAATACATAAGAAGCATGATGAGAGATAAAGAAATAATATCTTTTTCTACTCTTGCTAGCAGTCGAGAGGAATTAGTCATAATAGAGACAAAAATATGAGAGTCTCGATTCAGCAAACACACTACAGTAGGATGGGTCGCACTAAGGAAAATTGTAGAGAGTTATTTCCAAACAAAAACCGAGAGTACTACAGACAATTAAATAAGACAGATCAACTAACAAGTCTATTTGGGGATCCTCATAGAGTTTTCCCACTATAACTCCTATTGAAGAGGGACACTTGGGATTACTCCTCACTGAGACAACAATAGATCCTTCATGTCCTTGAAAAAATACAACTCTTATAACTTATGAGTTAATATTTACATCATACATAATTATTTTTTTTACTTTTTTTTACATATTCATTGAGTATTGAGGTAGTTAATGATAATCCCTCAAAATCCAACGGATATGAAAGTATTCAATTAAATCATTTGTTACTTCTACATGTTGCCTATCAAATATATTTAAGGGTTCTTATTGAGTACTCCCACCATAGCTCATGTAGTCCAACTAAATGTGGATATTTGAGAATTGGGATTCATCCCCAGTGGAGCAGTAGTTGTGTCAATTGGGCCGGCATCCCGGACATGATATGAGGCAAGACACAATTCAGTCATGCCTAACACGACAAGGCTTGGTTCAGCTTCGTGCCTGGACCATCCTCGTGCCGACCCATGACACGAATCAGGTCGTGTTAGGCTATATTTCCTAGCATGGTAGGAGTGGCATGACATGACACGGCATGATAGCCCATGCAAACTGATTTCGGCCCGACTGACCAAACATGCTAGCTTGGCCTAACAGAGGGCAAGGCTAGCCTGGAGCAAACCAAATTTGTCTGACCTAACCCAAGCTAGCATAGAATGATAGAGACTAACTTGGAATGAACTATGCTAGCTTGGACTTGACTCGGGCTAGCTTGGCTAAACTTGACTTAGCTTGGCACGACCAGACACGACTAAAGCAAAAGGAATGCCGATAGGCCATATTGGGCATGACAAGTGACCCGGACAGGCCTAAAAAAATGAGTTATACTAGTATGGTAGAACTTGTTTGACACCTCTAAGCAATAGTAAATCCTTCATGTCCTTAAAGTAATACAACTCATAAGACTCATTCTTTTACTTCATATTTTTTGATTTTTAACTTATATGTCAATACTCATATTATATGTAGTTTTTTTTTTTTTTATATATTATACATATTCTTTGAGTATTATAGTAATTATTGGTAATCTCTCAAAAAATCATTAAGGCAGTAATCAACTTAAGCTTTTATTATTTCTCATATTTTACTTATTTTTGATTATCCTATTAATCTTCTTTTAGTAAGTTATATTTCTAGACAATTTAATTCTGATTTTTTTTATAAATATTTAATTATAGGATCGAATAAAAATATTAAATGAGATGTGTTGTGCCGGAATGACTTGATTTTTTATGACCTGATCATCCCACCATATCATGCCTAATATGATGTAACTTGATTAATGGTCAACCAGGCATGTTGGGTCATGCCAAGCCAATTCCTAATCATATTAGGTTATACTAGTTATAGGAAGTCGAGAGTCCCAATTAAAAATTTTTGAAATACTAAATTTATTTATATTAGAAAAAATAAATATCAAAATATTAAAAAAATTATACTGCACTATAAATTATTAAATTTAAATGAATTAAATCAATAATTAAAAAAATATTTTAAATAGGCTCAAGATATCATATGAAATAAATATTACAATCTAAAATTTTGAATTACAAATTTTAAATAAAACTCAAAAACATAAAAGGCAAGAAATTACTTAAATAACTTAAAATCAAAAATATAATATATAAGCAAAAGCAAAAATAAAAAAAATATGTATTGAACAGCTAGTAAACTATATTAAAATTGGTATTTGTTATAGTTATGATATGTTTTTCATAATTCATTAATGTTATATTTCAGCATTATCACTTATATACATAGATAAAAATTCCATAAATTGATATCAGAGGATTTGATTATGTTACAGTTTCTATTACGTTGATGAATTTCTAGTTATGTTGCTGATATGGATATTCTGATTTAATAATTTGTGAATTTTGTAAAAATATCTGGAATATTGAATATCACTATTAAAAATTTCAATAGCAGAAATGATTTTAGTATGTAACAAATAAAGATACGGACACATCTAAATAAATTTTGATATAGGGAGCCCTTTAGTCGATGATTGTGATGTTGTTGCTGCTGTTGTTGGGATAACAAAGACTGAGGCCCATTCTACAATTCTTTTGAGCCAAGTTGATGAGGTGATAGCTAGAGATAACAAATGGGCCGTGTCGTGTCGGCACGGCCCATTTTTTTCTCGGCCCAATCCGGTCACTGTGTCGTGTCATGCCATGCATAGCATGATTATATCCGTGTCATGCTAAGCATGACATGATGCACGGTCCACCAGCCCAACATAACATAGTGGGCACAGTCATGTCAATCATGTCGTGCGTAAAAAAATTGCCACATGGCCGACCGATTAAAATCGGTCACGTGGCCTAATTTAAAAAAAATAGACTACCCCATGACTAGGCAGTTGAATTTTAAAGAAAAAACTAAAACGACCTGCATGAACACCTGACGGGGATTTCATCTGGCGGCCACCCGGGCTAGTCACACTGGTCTTGTCTGGCCTGGCATGAGGCACATTTCATGTTGGCCCAACATGGCACAAACCTTGCCAAGGGGCAGCCCGGCCCAACCCTAGGCACTATTCTGTACCATGTTGTGTTGGGCCAAGCACTACTGAATCGGACCCCGGGCTATGCCTAAGCCACCTGGTCCATTTGACACCTCTAATGATAGCTGAGGTATCAAATGAGAAACCTATTACAAGCTTGTGGCTCAAATTAAAGTCGCTGTATATAACAAAGTCACTCACGAATAAGTTTCAATTAAAAAGGAGACTCTACACACCGAGGATTCAAGAAGACTCCATTAAAAAAGTAATTGGATGATTTGAACAGCATCCTTATGGACCTAAAACATGTAGATGCCAAGGTGGAAGATAAGGATGCTACACTTCTGCTATTGGTCTCTCTTTCAATATCGTATAAAAACTTTGTGAAATCATTAATAGTGAAGAAAGATAAGATTACTCTGAATGATATTGGGTTTTTTCTATACTTTAGATAGATGAGACAGAAGAAAACTGTTAAACAGCCTAAGCAGCATGCTATTAGATTGGTGGTAATGAACAGGAGAGTGACACTTGCCACTACTGCAAACAAAAAGGACACTGAAAAACTAAATACCTAAGGAAGAAGATGAGACTTGATCAACCATGTCAACATGTTCCCCCACCTAATGCTGCCATAACATGTGATATCATTGATAAAATATGACCTCGTATTGATCACCTCTGCTACTATTGTAAAGTCTAAATCCATGATCTTAGACAGTGGTGCTTCCTTTCACATCAATACATATTTGAAATGTTTTAGTAGGTACGGAATGAATGAAGCTAGTCATACTTTTGTGAGCAACAGCCAACCATGTAGAGTTGTTAGAGTCAGCATAATCCGACTGAGGACATATAATAGCCAGATCATCTCCCTATCAAATGTAAGACACGTTCCAGAAATGACTATTAATCTGATCTCCCTTGATGTTATGGATGATCAGGGATAACCTTTAGTGGTGGCAAGGAAATACTGAAAGGGTAGATCTTACCATGATGACAAGGGCTGATGAATTCCATGGTGACAGGGACAACTGTTGTCACATCCAGAGAGCCTACATCTGAAGCTAAAGTTGATCTTACCGGATTATGACACATATAGCTCACACATAATATCTTTTTCGATCTTAACCTTCTTGTTGGTCATAAAATTAGTAGACTAATTTGTTGTGATAATTATATTTTTGTTTTGGTAAGAAACATAGAACTAAGTTTGATAAAGCTATAAACATAGACACTTTAGATTATATCCGTACTGACAATTGAAGCCCTTCAAGGGTCTCATCTCTTGGTGGTATTTGATTCTATTTATGCCCAGTAGATGACTACTCCAAGATGTCCTGAATATTTATGATGAAACATAAATTTGAAATTTTTGGAAAGTTTAGGTTGTGGATTAGCTTAGTAGAATACTAACCACTTAAGAAGGTTAAACTGTTACGAACAAACAATGGTATAAAATTTTATTCGTCTAAATTTTAGGAATTCTACAAGGACAAAAATATAGCTAGACATAAAATAGTTAGGGACACTCCTCAACAAAATGGTATTGCTGAAATAATAAATCAAACTCTTTTAGAAAGAACTAGATATATGCTCTCTCAATCAAGCTTAGACAAAGAATTTTGAGCTAAACCTATTAATACAACATATCATCTGATAAATAAATCACAACATAGTAAAATTGATTTTAAATTTCTATTTGAGATATCATCTAGTAAACCTACAAAATATTTTAATCTAAAAGTATCTGATTGTGTTGCTTATTATCATATAAATGATGATAAACTTGAACTGTATATAAGAAAAGAAATATTTGTAGGATATGATGATGGGTTCAAGGGATTCCGTATCTGATCATTAACTGAAAGGAGAGTGATCCTATCTAAGAGTATTACTTTGATGAAAGTATCATCCTATAATAAGTACTCAATCATATCCAGCCATCTAAAGTTTCTCAATCTAAACTTAAAGTATAAATAAAATCTAATTTTGTGGCTCCAAGATTAATGTCTAAATTTGTCTCTAGACAATTAACAACTAATCATGAATATGATTTTGAGCTTGATCCTGAACCTGTATCTGAAGTGTCTATTCCATATAGTTTTGCTAGGGATAGACTTAGGAAGATTAATATAGGTCCTTTGAGATTTGGTTTTGATAAATTTATAGGATTTTCCCTATAAGTTGCCGAAGAAATTGATATTCATGAACTATCCTCCTTCAAAGATGCTATTAGATGTCCTAAATATGAGTCATGGTTAGTTGCCATGAATGAAGAGATTGAATCTCTTCATAAGAATAGTATTAGTCATGAATACAGTAAATGTGACCATGATTGCTATATTTATTTCAAAAGGCTAAAAGATGAGTCATATATCTATTTACTATTGTATATAGATAATATGCTTATCACTACTAGAAATAAATCTGATATTCATCAACTAAAAAATTTCATCAGTTCTGAATTTAATATAAAAAATCTAGAAGAGACAAAAAGAATTCTAGGCATAGAAATATTCAGAGATAGAATTAAAAAAAATTATTTCTATCTCAGAAATAATATATTCAGAAAATTTTATCTAGATTTAGAATGGCTTCTTGTAAGCCTCTGTCCACGCCATATGCCCCCGACCTCCATTTATCATTGGAGTTTTTCCCACAATCTGAACTTATTAAGGAACAAATATTTTAGGTTCCTTATTCTAATATTGTCGGGAGCCTCATGTATCTCATAGTGTTCACTTGACCTGATATTGCTCATGCAGTGAGTGTAGTGAACAGATTTATCATAAACCTTCATCAAGAGCACTAGAAAGTTGTAACAGGGATACTTAGGTCAAGGGGACATCCAATGTAGGTATGATATTTGATAATGAATCTGAACTCATGATAGCTAGATATTTTAATTCTGACTATGCAAGAGATATTGATAGTAGATAGTGTATAACTAGCTAAGTCTTCATCAAGGAAGCACGGACATGGCTCCCTACAGTCGTGTCCACGTGTCCGATACCTAGACACGTGGACACGACACTGACACGGCACAGATACGTGTCCGATACGCCACGTGGCGTATCGGATGGTTGCGCCGGAAGCCGTATCCACATCTATAGTGCCCGACGTCCAACGACGTCGGGTGGTCAACGTTGCAGCATGGGCAACGTAGGCCACTGGAAGGGGGCGGGCGCAATTTGAGGGAGAGGCAGGGAGCGGGCACGATTTGAGGGGAGAGGCAGGGGCAGGCGTGTTTGAGGGGAGAGGCAGGGGCGAGCGGGCGTGATTGAAGGGAGAGGCAGGGGCGGGCGGGCGTGATTGAGGGGAGAGGCAGGGGCATAAAATAAAATATTTTTTATAAAATAAAATAAAAAATATATATATTTATATAATATAATTATAAAATATTATTTTATAAAATAAAATAATTATAAATATTATCTTATAAAATAAAATAAAATATTTTTATTTTATAAAATAAATAATATATATTTATTTTATATAATAAAATATTTTAATTTAATTTAATAAATTTTATAAAATACCTAATATTTATAATTAATAATTTTTATTTTTATTTTTATTTTTTTATCATGCCGTATCCTAGCCGTATCCGTATCCTAGTTTTTTAGAATTTGTCGTGTCCCCGTATCCTGTCGTGTCGTATCCCCATGTCCGTGTCTGTGCTTCTTAGGTCTTCATTGTATGTGGCTCTGTAGTTAGCTCAAAAATCACTCTTCAATCTTCTATCACTCTATCCTTCACTAAAGTAGAGTATGTGGCTCTAACTGAAGTTATGAAGAAATGGATCTAGATGAATGATTTTATTAAGGAACTTGGTCATTACTAGGATGTTGCAATAGTATTTTGTGATAACCTGAGTACTAATTGTTTAGAAAAAAATTAAGTACACCAAGAGAGGACAAAACACATTGATGTGTAATATCATTTCCTTTGATCTGAGAAGGTTGTGCAAGTAAAAAGATTGAAATCTTTGATAATCCAACTGACATGTTTACCAAACTTGTCACTCTAAATATGTTATGATACAGTCTTTACTTACTGAACATATCAAATCAGCTATATTCATATTAAGACTAATCATTTATAGAGAGTGTCTCTTTATCTATGTACAAAATAGCTTAAAGTGAAGATTGTAGTATATAATTTATTTTGTTATCTATTTTCT
Organism: Sapria himalayana; assembly: GCA_029783825.1. Lineage (NCBI taxonomy): Eukaryota > Viridiplantae > Streptophyta > Magnoliopsida > Malpighiales > Rafflesiaceae > Sapria > Sapria himalayana. The sequence goes on from JAREIK010002950.1 coordinate 1,244,584, forward strand.
TAATCTTCTATTTTATTTTTTTTTATTTTATTTATAGGTGTAAGTACTAATATATTATGTTTGAGAGATTGGATATATAGTATTGGGATAATAATGGGGCTCCCACTGTCCGATTAGTGGAGCGAAGAAATTTTTGGAGTATGACCTGGTCCACTATAAAGATTTGACCCATTCTATTTTATGTAGAATCCTAATTATTATATATATATATATATGTTGTATCTATAATCGTGACTCTGCACTCTATTCTTTTTCTTTCTCTCGATTATGTACTAAAACATTCAGGATTAGTAAATCTGAAAATGTTACACTTTTTTTAGTGGACATAACTAATCATATTGAATAACTAATAAACCACGTTAAAACTGGTATATATTGTGGTTGTGTTATATTTTGCACAATCCATTTATATTATGTTTCAGCATAATCACTTATATACATAGATAAAAATTCTAACAATACTACTATCATTTTTATATTTAATTATATTAAAATGAGTTCATACTACTAAAGTTCACATAGTTTTAGTTTTTTTTAGACAAATAGATCAAAGTTATTTCAGAGAACCTAGTTTCGACTTCAAACCTTTTAGTCGGATTATCATTATTATCTTTATCTAGATCAAAATCATTATCATTAAAATTATTATTTATCATTTTTTTGTTATTCTAACTTTAAAAAAATTAACACAAACTGACATAAAAATTAAATTTATACATTAACTTTAAGTGTGCAGTACACTACTTCACCTCTTTTTTTGAACTAGCACCAATACAGATGGTAGAGGAAAACTAAAAATGATATAAGATGAAATGAGAAAAAATAAAATTGAGTGAATATCAAAAAATTTCAATTCCAAATTTATAAATTATTTTTATTAAAAATTGTATGTTTTTTTTAAATTTTTTATATGTATATTGGGTAGAATTCTAATAGGTGTTTAATCTCTGCCCAATAGCCATTTAAAGCATATTCGACGACTACAAAAAATTAAAAAAAAACATTTTTATTTTTTTATTTTACTTTACGACGACAGTGACAAGACAATGCTTGTCACTCTCCTTGTCGAGGCAAACAATTCATGCCCATTACAATTAGCGGGCCATGCACTGTGCCTCATGGAAATATACTCCACGCAAACTAGGCAGACAACTCATCCCCCATGTGTCATGCCTCATGGGCCATTCAAATGTGTCACACATGCATGTCATGCCTGGCCGGAAATGAGGCAAGATTATACCTGGGTCGGCATGACACCGATCCATGCATGATTCTAGACCATATCATATTGAACCTAGTATGATAATTTTAGGTCGTGCCTCATGTCTTGCCCGAGCCACCCGAGCCACTTAACACCTCTAGGATCAAAAGATTATGAGGAAGACTCTCTTTAGGATTGAGCAGAATAAATTATATTTTCTCTTCTATAATAGAATTTTCTACTATGTTGTTGTGATTTATAATTTTTTTTGTTTAATGACCAAATAGAAAATATTTTATCTTAAATTTAAGGATTATTGTGATTTATAATTTTTTTTGTTTACTTTATTTTATTGCATTATAGATAAGAACATTCAACTTATGGACTACCCCAATTAGACTAACCCCTTATATAAGAGTTTTCTCTTGTACATATTTGATTTTTAGTGAGTTTTTATATTCTTGATATATTTTAGTTTTTAATTGTTTTTTTATTTTTTTTTTTCATTATTCTTTACTATGATATAGTCAAGTAATATAGCATAAAGCATTTAGCTGGCATTTCATGAGTATACAAAACATTTAGAGATGATCTACTTCTTCATGAAAAAAAAAATTAAGTATGAAACTATTGTTACAACTTATATCTAACCATCAGATCGATCAGTGACATCTTCATAAAACTCTTGAAAAATACTCAACTTATTTTTCTTATTTTCAAGCTTGATATTCTGGATCTTTACACACTAGTTTAAGAGCTTGTTGTAGTTTGTTCATTATTTAGTTTATTTTTTAGTTTTTTATTTTATTAATATTGAGTTTGCCATTACACAAATATTAGCACACCAAATTTCATAAAAACTCTAAAATTAAATATGTTAAGCCAAGAATAATAATGAGACTAATTACCTAGAAAGTATTTATTTTACATATGTTTGTTGATCATATCTTCATGAGATGACATATGTTTTCATCCAATAATGATCAATCGGTTCAACACCCATTAGATGCAGTATCTATGAATTTCAGGAATAAAGCATTGAGATTATAATCTCTCTCAGACCTATACTAAAGCATGAGCCTTGTACCCTTGGTACGATCATTATCTCTATTTTATTATTAATAAAAGTAATCCACATATGGGCTTCCATCACATATATTTTATTTTTATTAGAGTTATTTAATAGTTTTATTTGTTGGTTTATTGTTTATTAATAATCACACAATTTCTAATATAAATGCTATTGTAAATTCATGTACCCACAAGAAAAAAAGATTTTCAAAATCTTTTTGTCTATGGACTATAATAGAGCCATCAAAATATGCCCAAAACTCACAATAGGTACCCAACATCCAGTGAAGGGAATATTGTGAATATCCAACAAGTTCATACTAATTATTAAAAAAAAAAGGCAAGAAGCTGATATTTATCTAACATTAAAGCATCAAACCAACTAAGACTAATAATAACTCTCCCTGCAAAAACTCATGAAATTGTTTAACATTTATAAAACATTTATGTCATTATCTTCTATCTATACTTGCATTTCTGTTTCTGGGACAATTTTATCAAGACCAAGGAGACACCGTTGCAAAAGAAATCACAGATACTCCCTTGTTATATAAGCATGATTATTCTATCTATGAAGTAAAATGGACAAGCTTACATCTGCAACAAATGGCCAAATTTTGCTTAAATGCTTGTTCAGCCATTTCACCTGCAAGATCCAGCTAATAATATGAAATTATAAACATCCAGAAAAGCATTCCAATTAGAAAATCAACAGGAAATTAAATATTCAAACAACAAATAGAAAAAATGACCTTGCACAACCTCTCAATTATAGCTAACAGCATGGAGACTAGCACTCAGATTGAGAAAAATACAGGCACTAAATTTCATTCATTTTAAATTTTAAAACTCAAAAAATCTCAGACTTATTTTAAAAATATGTGATTGGATAAACTTCAATTTTATATACTTTCAACTTTTTTAGGAAAAAAATTACTTTGGCCCTTCGAAACACTATGAATTAGAAGACCCCTTTCTAAAATTTTTTTAGGACAAATAAAAATCTTGTTGAGTAAAATTTTATTTTAATTTTTTTTTGCAAATTATTTCTTCCAACCCCCTCCCCAAACCACTTGCAATATCATTTAATCAAAATGAATCAAACAAAGCATAAGTAAAAATATGCATTCTAAGAGATAAGCAATGAACACCTTTACGTTCTATTGATATTCAATTGATTTCAATAATTCGATGGACATGTAAAAGTGAAGAGTATTTTGATTTCAATCATTGTGTCCATAGTTGATTATTAATTTTTGTATCATATCCATCTCTTTAAAATGTGCCCAATGAAGTCCAATGTTATTTGATGATAATTTAATATGTTGAATTAATCAAATATAATTAATATATTTTAATTCATTACGATTTCGATACCATTTGATAATACTCAAAAATATTTGATACTCTTCAATAACATTTATTCGATAATAGAGTAATTATTTTTTTTTAATATACCAATTTTTTGTTGAAACTCAAAAAATATAAGATGCAAATTGAAATTTAGAGACAAATAAATTTATTTGATATCAAATTTCTTCACTAATAATGATTAATAAAATTTAATGATGCTTCAATATATTTGATGTCATCAATTTTATTGATGTCTTCTTTATGCATTTTGATAAATATCCATTATGATAAAAAAAATTTGATTAATAATCATTAATGCACTTTGAATTCAATAATGTTGTGATTTTTATTTAGTTTTTTTTTTTTGTATTTTGATGAAAGCATCTAACATGTGAGTTGTCTCAATTATTTCTGCTCATTATATATGTGCATCTTATGTACATTTTCATATTAATTGATTTTTATTTTATTTCTGCATCTTTATTTGTAACATGGTATTAGAATGATATTCAAAATTTTAGAGAAAAAAATACGTATATTTTACCAACAAAGTACACAGAGAAAAATCTTGCACAATAGGTGCATGCGTGCTATAGGTGTACGTAGGCAGACAAACATGCACTTTGGTGCATGCAAGTACCTAGTAAAAGTACACATGTGCACAAAACACGTGCATAGTGGTGGGCACAAATGAACAATAGGCACGTACAATGAATGATATGCATGATAGTGCACATGGTGAAGGGTTCGATAAAGTGCATGGTGGAGCATGTAGTAAAGTGTACAGTAGGGCAGACAGCAGCATGATGATGTGCACGACAACGAGCATGGCGGTGCACACAATCGCATGAGGCAAAAACTCTTATTGAGTTTTTTATTCAATTTGATAGAAGTTTAAAAAAAGAAAGATTAACTCCTAATTTGAATTAGGAGAAATTATGGTTTTGTACAATCTTTCTTTTTGGAGAAATCAATATGAATTATTGTAGCAGAGGTTGATAGATAAGAATCTCAGTTTAGCATACTCATTATAAGAGAATAGGTCACACCAAAAATAATTATTATATATTATTTTCAGAGAGGAGACCAAGAATTTTACACAGTAATAAGAGTGACATGCTGACTACCGAAATCATCTACATGTTTTTAATATTATTCATCCACCATGATACTAGTAATTATACTTTATTCTCTAGACACTTTTTTATTCTAAAAATATTATTATAGTCATTATAAATGTTCAAAAATCATTGGATATGGTATTATTAAACTTAAATCTTATTACTCTTTTGTATCATATTTATTCTTGATTGTAATATTAGTTTACTCTCTACTAGTTATCTTTTCAGAAAATTCAACTCGAACTTTGTATTTGCCTCTATTTAGATTTATTTATATAATCAGAAAACTATAACAAAAGCTTTATGTGAGATTGAGCATGCTGGATTGTACATTTTCTCTCAATAGTGAGATCATGCTTAATATATTTGAATATTTTGGACATATTACTTGTGTATTCTCAATATGTTCACTCATCACTAGTTATGTTAAGAATATTTTACTCTATTATTAAGAGTATTTCAACCCTAAAGTATGAGGCATATCAAGTAGGAAAGCTTATCAAAGCTTCCTATCATACATATCAGTCTAACTTTAGTAAGAACTTATTCAAAATGAAACACTCAGACATATAAAGACCAAATAGAGATATAATTATAAAAAAATTTAAGTATCTAATCATATTTATTGATGACTGCTCAAGATATAGATAGACATGTCTCTTTCATGATCAATTAGATTTTTTTTTTAACTTTTTATGAAATAATAATATTAATTTATGAAATGTGATGAGAGCACCCAAGCAGTGGATTTCTCAATTCAAACTAGATCTTATATAAGAGCTTAGCTTGTATGCAACAAGAAAAAAACAATTATATTGTTACAGCTTTGTTCAAGGAGAGATTCAAGCATCTAAAAAACTTGAAAATTATTCTTCGTGTGGTACATACAATTGCATCAAACTGGACTTGAGAATTATTTGTTCTCCGAGCCTATCAAATAAAAACTCATGTTTGATAAAAATATTAAAAAATTAAGAAATAATAATACATTAAAATATACGTGAATGCAATTAAATACTTATTGTATGGATCATTAAATTATACACAAGATTTCCTACATTGACACACCACAACATAATAGAGCTATTGAATGAAAGAATATATATTTGATTGAGATAGCTTGGACACTCATATTTTGAAAAAATGGTTCAAAATATTTTTTGAAAAATATAATTTTTATTATAATCTACCTCTTTAATCAAATGCCCACTTCTTTCATTTTTCAATGTATACCCTTTCAGAACTTATATCCTAAAGAGAGGCTATTTAGTTTGCCTCCAAATTTTTTTTGATTTACTCATTATTTCTTCGATTAATCGCAAGATAGAACAAGTTGACATATATTATACTTTCATTGGATATACTAGTACCAAAAGAAGGCATAAATATTTCTCAGCATAAATTAGTAAGATTTTAGTGAGTGTGAGTATTATCTTTTTTAATCATTTATCATTTTTTACGAGCATAGGTAAAAGTGTGAATTCATATATTATACATAGAATCATCACTCTTCCTCTCTTACCTATAGTCCTGCTTGGACCATCAGCTAGCAGAAAGAATCACTCATCAAATTCTTATAAATATGTTAATAATCAGTATAATATTACTCACATGAAATGATTATACTTGCCAATAAATTCATATCATATTTAGAGGTGTTAAAAAGGCCAGGAAACCCAGGAATAGCCTGGCCCAATTCAGCTGTGCCTGGCTCAAGATGGCAAGGTATGGAACTATGTCTCAGGCTGGGTCGGGCAGTCCCTTGGCATGGTTCATGCCATGCTGGGTCAGCATTACTGAGCCTCATGCTGATCCGAGCATGACTCGCATGCATAGCCATAACGGCACAATAAACCGACCTAGATGACCGCCCGAAGGGATCCCCTTCAGGCGGTCACCCGAGTCATTTTATTTATTTTATTTTTAAATTCGACAACCATATCACGGGGCAGTCCATTTTTTTAAAAAAATGACCACGTGGCCAATTTTTTATGCACGACATGGCATGCTGACATCATATTAAATCTGAAGAGAGTGAAATATCTCAACTAAGGAGATCTCATTACTCATTCAAACCCAGATGATATATAATCGTATGAGTCTTAACTAATACAGACTCAAATTGAGTCATTAACTAGAGACATGATCACCTATGACTTAAAGACTATACCTGGAGAGAAAGTAAGACAAACTCAACCTTCTCAAACCAAAGATGAACCTACCAAGTGTTAGTCATGTTGGCCCAGCATGATGTATTTCATAACTCTAGGCATTAAGTGTTAGTCACCTGAAAGTGAGAGAATATTGATTAGTATTATTATCATATTTTTTAGCATGACTCATTTTTTAATGAGTCTAATAAAAATAATAATTCAAAAGATACATCTAATATTTTCTTTTACTTCTTTGTAGTCTCACTTAGGCCTTCAGTTAGGAGAGAGAGTTGACCATATATTAACTTCATTATAATTATAATGACATCCCTGTGAAGTTATTGTATGCACCAACAAGTAAAAACAAATTAGATTTATGGAGAGTATGATGTTTGTTTGAAAAGGGAATTTCCCACTAATTTAGACATCTGGTAACTCCCAAGTCTACTCTGCTCTCAACTCATGATGAGCAGGAAATAAGGATATTTAACCACTTATGATGTAAAATTTATCCTAAAGAAAGAAATATGCACAACTTATTTGGAACAGATGAATCTCTTGAAAAACCAAATGATCATGTAGTTAACTATTATAATATTAATCTTTTAATCACTCTCGAAAAAACAAAGAAGTCATATTCAACACCTTATTTTATATGTATTGAGATGTCAAGTCTCTATTTAAGATACTATTTCACTTAGAATAACGGCAAGATATGTCTAAACAAATATATTTTCTTTACTCTAATTGGACTTGTAAACTAATATCTCAATCTACGAAAAAATTTGTTGTTGATTATCAATGTTAACTATGAAAATAAGTTCAGATAAAAAAAAGTCTGTTATTGGTTATCAATATTGTTGGTATCTCAATTATAAAAAGTTTGGTCAAGAAAACTCAATATGAATTTTTATATCACTTCAATATCTCATAGATAAAAAATATACTAACAAAATATGAAGAATATTTTTCTTCATATTAATCTTGACAAGGAGCCATGTAAGAAGCAATTACCCAAATTTTGAGCAATACTAACAGACTAAGCAAAATATGGAAGACATTGTATACACTGAAGTAATTATCAATGCTTGGTTTGTAAGGTTTTCATTGGTAGTTGTCTCTTTCAGGTTGCACATATATGTTATAGAATTTTCTTTATTTTTTTTCAAAAGAAATCAAATATTAGATTGATCGTGTTGATTGTATATATAGATGATATCCTCATTACATGAAATAATGAATTAAAATCATTTAACTCAAAGAGTACTTTCAGTCATAATTTTATTTGAAAAATCTTAGAAGACTTAAATACTTTCTTGGGATGAGGATTAATTACTACAAGAAAAATATTATGTTGTCATTATAAAAATATGTTATTCACACTCTTACAAAGGTTAGCATTTAAATTGTGCTCTAATAGATATTGCTATTGAATCAATTATTAATTTTTTGACCAATGCAACTCATACAATTAACTCTATCATATTAGGTGAATCATAAAAATACTAATTATATAATCAGATCGTGTATATCTTATATAGTTAATATAATTAGTCATTTCCAATATTTTTAATGACATGTTTACTTAGATGTAATTATTTACTTAATGAGATATACAAAAAAATCTCCAATCTTATAATTTCTTCTAGTATTCACTGGTACATATAGTTAACCTGATATTCAAATTTAAGTTGGACATTAATTTACACTGATAATAACTCAAACAAATTTTAAATTTTTCTTAAATGTAATCTTATTTCTCCTACTACTTTATATTGTACTAGTCATGCAATAATAGATATAGCCTTCAATCTAATATTTTACTAGCGAACAAAATACATGCGGATTGATTATTTCTTTCTCATGAAGAGAATCTATGAAACTATTGCTATAGTATATTTCTACAGTAAATAAGTTGGTTAATATCTTCACAAAGACCTTAATGAATTTTTAGATTACTTTTCTTTTTTTCAAACTTGATGTTCTACATATCTATTCATTAACTTAAGAAGAACTTTATGCTTTAAATTATTTTATTTTTTTTCTTTATTTACATTATGGATGAGAGCAACCAATATGTGAATTACCCCAATTCAAGTAGCCTAGTGCCCACAAGGGCTTTCTATTTACATATTTTATCTATAACTTTTATTGAGCATGGTTTTTATGGCTTGGCTTTCCAAAAAAGTTAATTATAATTATCAGCATTAGCAATAAAATTTTCTAAGGAAATTTCTTCATTATAATTGCCCACAAAATTGTTTGATGGTAAATAATAACATAAATGTCAACATGAAAAAAACCATCATCAATTAGAATATGAGAAATAAGTATTTCACCACAACATTCATAATTTTTAATTTCGATTCAAAATAATTTTTAACCTTTTCAATTATTTGATATAATCAATTTGAAAATTATAAATATATAATATAATTAGACACAGCCAATCATTTATTATGTTTTATACTTAATGTATATATCTAAGATTGCATACATTTTTCCTTCAAAATTTTCACATTGAATATCATCTAATTTACTCAAATAATTATCAAATTGCATCAAACAAAATAGATTTCATAAAATTTGATATTCGTACTTTCTTCAAATACTTTCCACAATGATAGTGAAACATATCACAAATCTCAATTAAAAAATAATTTTTTACCTTATTCATTATGATATTAGCAAATAAATTTCCTTTTTTATTAATTCAACATAATTGTAGAAAAGATAATTATTTATAGTTGTTAGAAAAAAAAACCATGAAAAATAGTAACTAATTCAACTAGGAAAAAAGTTATACATTTATTATTTAAAAATAATTTTAAAATTCTAATGCACCATCATCAAAATAAAAATAAAATTAGAGTAGAACATATGAATTTTAAATCTCCAAATAATATGATTTGCACATAATCTCATACAAATTCAACTCATATTTTCTCATACATGTTAAGATTGATAACATTCACACTCAGATAAAATTATTTTTGTCTATCATTTTGATAAGAATACTCAATTTGTAGGCTGCACCAAGTCTTTTTTGTTTTCTATTGATAGACTTAGATTTCTCATGTAATGTATATTGAATTGGCTTTATTAGTTGATTTTTTGAGTCTCATTTTTTACATAGTATTAGAAGATCCAAACTGACACTCTAAATTAGAGCAACTGACATAATAGATGAGTCAACTAATAAGTATTATGGATGAATTCATCAACTATATTCTTTTAGATTGATATCATAAAGTCTCACAACTTTAATTTCATATCTCATGTTCTGTGGGACACTCTCACTAGAGGCCATCTCCTGGCTCACACCACCATGAACCTCAACAGAACCATAGTCTAATGAATCACCAAGAGATATCCCACTACTCACATCAAGACCAACTGTGATGGTAGTATCATGTGCATAAGCAGTTTTAGTTATCACTTTATAAGATGTAACAAAAAAATAATAAAGAGATCATATCACTATAGTGTCTAAATGTATATTTTTTTGAATCGAGTTCTCATGATTTTTGGTGACTAATATATATACCCTTCCTGAGTACTAGAGTACTCAAGGAAAATGCACTTCATGGTTCGAGTGATCATCTTTTCTCGACAAGAAAAAAATCCTGGATAAATAAAACATAACCAAGAATATTGAATGAAAGATAAAAAATTAATCTCATATATACATAAGTTAATCTGAAATAAGGCTTGAAAGAACAGAAAATGACATCCGATTAATTAAGAAATTAGTCATTAATTTCATTTCTCCTAAAAAATATCTAACAGACTGTATATAATAGAAATATCCTAATCAATTCAATTAAATATTTATATTTTCTTTTAGCTATTATAATATATACATGAGTATTAGTATAGGATATATAATAAATGATTTTACTCAAAAAATATAAAAAACTAATATGATTGCATTTTAAATCATTATTATTTCTTAATATTTTAATATTATATAGAAATTATGTTTTCCTTATTTATAAAATATTATAAAAATTATTAAAATTTGAGATTTTTTTTATAAATAAATAATCATGTATATCAAGTATAATAATAAACAAAAATAATAAAATATCATAGATTATCGTGCATGATAGTGCAACAAGAACCCCATGCATATAAATTAATCATGTAGAATAATTTTTTATTAACACTCTCCTGACATGTCGGATAATAAGCTCTAATATATCTTTCTAATTAACACGCCTGAAAATCAATAAAAAATCACCTTCTTCATATTAGATTTCATTATATTCAGCTTATCCAATAATAGATATCCAAGTTGGAAATTTGTAACAAGTAGATCAATTGGAACTAAACATGTAGAAGGACTTTTGAGTGTGAAGAAAAATAAGTATAGTCTATCTTACTCAATCCTTAATGAAGTAAGTGTATAATTCATTGGTCTTGCATAGAAATATCAAAAGGAGAAGACTATGTATTATAGTTTTCTTGTTTAACAAAATAACTGATTAAAATTAAATTATGATAAAATCATACAAAAAATAAGTCAAAAGAAGAAATTTACTATAAACATCATTATGTCAATTGGCTTGTACAATATATACAATGAAATCATTAGTCACAATAATACTAAAAACTCTATACTTAACAAATGAAATGAGAGAAAAAACAAAAAATAGTTGAAAAAAAAATATTTATGCTAGAGCAGATAGTCATTGATGAAAAAAGTCTTGACGTAAAGTCAAACACAACTCCTGGGTATGCCCCAATCTCCCACAAACATAGCAAGTCAGTGTTAGCTACTTCATTCTAGAAGCATCTCTCTCAAATCTCTTACTACCACCATGTGAAGAAGAAATTATAATAGTTTGAGTAACTACCAACTCTACTAGATATGGGTATAGTTGTAGATTTTTGGACCACCCTATGATAAATCTCCAAAAAAATTGAAAGTACTCACTTATTAATGATTTGTGTTAGTAAAATAATATATTATTCTCCCAACAAATACAAGTAAATAATAATATGAATGACATAGGACGATCCAAACATCTATAAATTATAATTATACTAATATCTAGCAGAGTTGCCAGTTAGTTAGACTATTATAATTTGTCAAACGATGATCTATACATCTACAACTATACCCATATCTAGTTGTGTCCAAGCACAATCAAATCCATAATATATATATATATATCAACTCATTAATCTTCTTACATATTTGTGTCAAATTGCATAGCAGGTAGTATCATCTTGATCAATCAATCTATATGCATAAGCTGGATAATATTATTGTATAAGTAAAATATCATAAAAAAATACATCGAGACTAACAACTCTCAACCTTTCTTGCAAATTTAAAAAGAATCAAATATACTAATCATACTCATATCAATAGACTCTCATGGGTGGATAAGTAATTGAGTATGAATCACAAACTACTCATCTAAAACAAAATTAGATGAATCATATAACAAATATTTCACATATTTTTAGCCCAAAAAAAAAAAACCATCACTAAAGTGGCTATGGCGAATATGTATTTTCTTTCAGCTTCCACTAGGTTATTCCCTTTAATCCATCATTGATTATTGTAATTTTATCCTACATCAAATTTACCAAACACGGCACCACCAACAACAACAAAAAAAAAGAAACCCCGAGGATTGTAGCACATGCACAAAACCAAACCCAAAACTTGTAGCACCACAACCAGTAAACACTTGCACATACAGCATCACTTCAAAGCCAATAAACACTTGCACATACAGCTTCACTTCAAAGCCGGTAAACACTTACACAAAACACTTGCACAAAACCAAACCTAAAGCTTATAGCACCCCAAAGCCTGTGGCATATAATGGGTCAACCGCACAGCTTAATGTTGGGTTCAAGACTATAGTACCACTGCTTCAATACCAAGATGACCACTTGCCCCACTATGAGTTCGTCGACATTCCTGTTTGTTGACACACTACCCAGATATTTATATAATGTATGTCAATGTTACTTAGACACGATTTCACATCCATAATGACGTAGTGGGCATCATTGTCACCATGGCATTGATGCACATCAATGTAACGGGGGTATAGGGTTTCACCATAGATTTTTCACCTTTGACACCATGTTGAAGGAAATCAAAGAAGAAAACTGTAATCAATATTTCATTAATTATGCAATTGTTAAACAAATAAAGCCAAACGTCAAAAATGATATCTAAAAATATTATAAAATATATTACAATCAAATGTCCTTATATAACAAGCAAAATGGAATGGTACAACCCATATGTTGAGTACAACACACCCCATGCTAGTATGTAAAGGTCTAGAATATCAAATTTTGAAAAAATAAATATAAATTGATGCTTTTTCAAGGCTTTCATAAAGAAGTCCACCAGTTGATATGCTGTCTTATAATAATAAGGTCATCCTGAATCTTCTCCTTGAGAAATAAGCAGTCTACATCTATATATTTTGTTTGTTTATTAAATATTGAATTAGAGACTAATATATTATTTGATTACCATAATAAAGACTAATCAAAGAAAAAAATAGATATAAAATATTCTCATGTGTGTCTAATCCAAATTATCTTACGAATAACTATCAACATCGCATTTAGCACTGCTTTAACAATGAATTTCAAAATAAACGTCCATCTCTTACTTTTCTAGGAAATAAGATTATCTCAAAGAAAAATACAAATGATATAGTAGAATGTAGACCTCTCAATATGTGGAAGTGTCCAACTCAAATCTAAATATCTAACTAACTATAAATATATATGATCACTAAAAGAGATCTCGAGCCTTTAAGACTTAATCGCATATCTCAATATGCGAATAACTACATCAAAGTGAACATAATGAAGAAAATCAAAAAAATAACTAATTACACTAACCTTATAAACTATATCTTATCTAATGATGATCGAATAATTAATCCTTTTTATAATTCTTCTTAAAGTAGTAGAATTAACTAAAAGAATCAGATAGGCAAAAAAATTAATATCTAAATCAATTAGAATATCCATTAGAGCACAACCCATTAAATCAACTACTGTGAATGTATTAAATACCTATCTTTTCCATAATAATATAGGATCTCTCTTGAAGTACGATATCTATATCCCAATAAAATATTTGAGACTTTCAAAATATTTTATTTGGATAAATGATTAATGATACTAATTGAGTTGGATTATTTTTAATTCAACATCTCTCATAACTAAAATATCATCAACACTAAACATCTTCGTGAACATTTTGCTACCAACCTCACCTTAATTGGAAAATGATCTAAAGACTAACCCGTGGCATGGCCCACTTTATGCGGCCTAGGCATGGCATGGCAAGCCCAAACCCATTCGTGCCATAGGCATGGGCTAGAACACAACTTTGCACATGTCATGTTGAGCCGAGTGTTTTGGCCCATGTTCCAAATAGAATTTGGAACGACCTAGCATGAAGATATGAGGGTGACAAAATGACTCGAGTAATGACTTGAGTCATGCTTCAAGTTTCCATGTGCCACATGACGTGGGTCACCTAGCCTGTCAAGTGCAGGCATGCAAAAGACATGGCACAATAAATTTAAACCATGATTTTGTCTCTCCAATGGATTATCTTCTTGACCATTGGATTATCCCTCCAATGGTCCTAGATAGAATGCAACAAACAAAAATTTTGTCTAATTTTTTTTAAAAAAATATATTATTTTAACTTTTAAATTTCTATAAATGAGTAAGTAAGATTATATATTTTTTTTATTCATCTCAAATTATCTCTTTTATTTTTTTTCTAACTATAATTTCTCTCTCTCTCTCTCTCTCTAAATTCATTCAATTAAATAAATTCTCTCTAACTTTTAATAAATTAAATTATATTATCAAAGTTTTTTTTATTAATAATTATATTTTTATTATTGGCAATCGAGTTTGTTCAAACCAAAAAATCATGGTCCATGAAATTGAAGTTGAAGTCTATAATTTTGCAAGGTAAACAGTTACTTCTCATTTTTTAGCTTTATATATTAGGAAATAAAATAGATTAATAAATAAACTCTTTCTACTTGTAACTCTAAAAAATTATAAAATAAAGATTTTACTGAAATTAAAAAATAATTTTGATATATAAAATGATAACTCAAATGAAAGATATAAGACTAGTTTATATCTCAATCATAGGTCATCCCATACAACTAAAAAGCCTAGGTTTCATAAACAAGCATCTTTAGTTTAGACCTATTTTAACATAATTTAACATAAAAATATTAAAGGATTCAAAGAAAATTTTGTTCAATTAGTTATTATTAAAATAAAGGATTCAAAAAAAAATTAGTTCAATATAGTTATTATAAAAAATATTAAAAGATTCAAAAAAAATTTAATTCAATATAGTTATTATAAAAATATTTATATTTACAAAACAAGTGATTGAATTCTACACATTAGGAGACATGTTGAACAATATACTAAGAAATATGATATATTAGATTATAAACAAACTCAACTTGATTATGAAGTTATTGAATTTAGATCAACTTCATGTTCAATGACTCATTTCATTTACTATAATAAGTTTGTAATAAAAAACACCTCTAGGTTAGTTACTAGTATGGGCCTTCTACTTAAATTTGTGGAAAATTCAAAATTAGTTTATTGTATGCATAAAAATATTTAGCCAACTTATCATATGATTCTTAGGTTAACTTATAGAATTAATATAATAAAAAATTATAAATTTGAAAAATAATTAATAATTAATAAATTTAGAAAATATAGTTGATTGTGTATGTGTCAAATGGGACGGGCCAGATGGGCCAGACGAGCCAAGCACAAAGCCCAACATGGTTCAGTCGTACCTATCTCGGCACTACACGCTACAGTGCCATGTCCAGGGTCGGGCCAAAGGTTTTCAGCCCGCATACTGTGCCTAGCATGGCATGGGTGCGTGGCACGTGGGCACGGCACACCAGCCCACGCACTGAGCAACACCCAATGAGCGATGGTGGTGCGGCAACATTTTTTCTGAAACCCTACTTTTTATTAAATTCAATTGACCCGACCCAAACCAACTGACCCAAACCAGGCAAATTTTGAGCCATTGGCTCATGCCGGGCCTGACCTCCAAAAAAGCGTGTCATGCCAGCACGGTTGGGTCAAAAAAAAAAACAAGGCTGGGCCGAGCCGACCCATCCCATTTGACACCTCTAGTTGAGTGATATCAATAATGTCTGATAAATGAACTAGTAATGATTATATTTCTTTAACATACAATATCATCTACTTTGTTGATTCTAACTAAAAAATAAATAAAAAAATATTAGAATTTCATGAGATCTTGCATGCTCATGATAATCTTGTTATATATGAGACTTTCGAGTATCTTTATAACATAGGAAATATAAAATAAAATTAATAGTATAATATTTGATAATACATTAATATTTCAAATAATTGTGTTGTAATAAGTATATTCATAATAACTATTAGAAAAAACCTCTTAGCGAAGATTTTTAATATTAAATATATGTCATAATAAATCTAATAATACAAACTTGCTTAAAAAAGATTCTTTCTCATTATAACAAATTCAAAATATATTATGATATTTAACAAACTAAAAAAAATTATAGTCTATGCAAGTCAACAAGCTATATTAATATAGCCTATAAGAAAGCATATTGCACTATGGCCATGGGGAAGCTTAGGACCCTATGCCTTGGACATGAACTTAGAGCCCTAGAATCTAGAACTTGGACCTAACCTAGAGCTCTAGACCAGGCAAGACAAGGCACCAAACTCATCTAGGTTAGCCTAGTTTATAAGCATGTTGGGCCAGGTACCAACCATGCCCACAAGCTAGTTTGTGTTGGGTTTAATTAGATGCCAATTGATATGTATCAATTATCGAAATATTTAAATATCGATTATTACTTTATCTTATCCCGGAGTGATATGAAAAATTTAGAGATATTAAGTTGGTAAAAATTATATAAATCTATTATTCTCGTATTATATAAAATAACATATGATCTACTAACCCCTCCAACATCTAATATGGCAATAGAATTTACTTTTCTTGTAGTTATAAATATTATTTCAAATAAAATAATCAGACTGCAATCAAATATTATAGAAGATTTGTTATACTTGAATAATTAAGAAGATCCAAAAAAGAGTCATCAAGATCAAGCATTGTAATTAGTTGATAATTTATACGATGAAATTAAAATTTAAAATAATAAAAATCAGAACCAATCAGAATGACAAATGAAAATCATTATCTAGTAATCACCATCATGAGTACTACAATATCATTTGTTATTTTCTTATTTTTTTCATTTTCAATGATATTGTCACTTTAGAATTTATATCTAATGTTTTATTTTTTTTTATTGTATTTTAATTTAGATTATAATTTAAAATTAAAAAAGTAATGTTATTTAAGCCTTTTTTCAATTTCATTATTACAAATGTCATATTATATGAATAAATATATATTTATATATGCAACCTACATATTATATGTGTGTGTGTATTAATATATTTTGTTGGGAAGCAGGTTATACTGCATGCATGGGGTAGCCTAGGGCCATATGCTCAAAGACATGAACCTAGAGCCCTGGAGTCTGGAGCTTGGACACAAGTTATGATAATGATTTTTGTATCTTACCTAGGTTAGCACCAAATGCACCTATGTTAGCTTGGGTTGTGGACGTATTAGGCCTAGATGTGTCAAATGGGCAGGCCCAAGCGGGCCTTGGCCAATTTTTGGTAGCCCAATCGAACCACCGTGTCGTGCTTGGCACATCCCGACTTTTGCAAGTCTCGACCCGGCATGGCCCGCCGACACGACTAATATCAGGTTTAGGCTAGGTTGTGCCTGCACATGCTAGGTCAAGCCTGGTTCGGGTTAGGTCAAACATGGTCCGTGCCATTTAAGCCCATTATAAATCATATTATCGCAAAATTCAAAAATAAGAAAAATTATATATTTTAATACTAAATTAAATAATTAATTAAATATTTTATATTTAATTAAATTAATAAATCATAAAAAATAAAAAAAACTATCATAATTCACAACTCACAACTAACAACTAAAAACATGTATAAATTTAAAAATAATAAAGCAAGATTAAATCTTTAAAAGATAAAAATCAATACATCAATTCAAAAATAAACAAAAATTTATAAACATTAAAATTAAATTTGATTCCTATAAGTAACTGTCTAGATTAACAAAGAATATGGTGATAAAAAAAGCAGGAAGCTCAACCTCAAAGTCAAATCACAAATGACAACAATAAATAAAAAAATCCAAAAATAATAAGTCTTGTCAGCATATGATGGTATCAGTGTCACTAATAATAGGTCGTATGTAGTACAATAAGCTCAATCACTATCATTAATCATCATCAAAATCTCACGAATCATCATCAACAACCAGCTCCTCCGTTCTTACTGCAGTTGTATCATAATCCTAGATCTCCAAGCTTAAATCTTTCCAAACCTTCATGCATGCTATTGTCTCAATAATATATGCCCGTGATATGAATCTCTTATCTAAAATTATATTCACTGCAATAAAAAAAATAAACTCCAATACTATGCTCGACACCAGAGGAGTCAGTAGATCCCGTGTTATTTTAGACAGTACGGAATAGGTGGACTCATATGATTTCAATAACTATAAAATATCAAGATTCTTATTATTCGTATGTTATAGGATTGAGTTAGGGTGCTAATGATGCGAGTCAAGTTCAAGTTAAACTGAGCTCGAGTCGAGTCGTTAATATTTCGAGTCGAGCTCGAGTCGAGTTTCGACCAAGTTTTGATCGAGTTGAATCTGAGTAGCTTGCGAGTTATCTCGTTTCATTAGCACTCCTAATTATTATATATCCAACTTTATGAGAATCAGTGTATGGAATATATATATATATATTTATTTATTTATTTATCATGTTTATAATACTAACTTATTAATATAATTTATAGAATAATATATTATTCTATTATATCTTTTCTTTAAAGAAAATTAATTATTTTTTAAATAAATATATTATAACTTAAAAAATAATAAAACTATATGATTATTTAAAAATAAAAAAATAGAGATATATTATTTGTCATCTCCTAAAGTAGAGATATAAAATTAAAAAAAAAACTTTAAAATTTTATATAGAAAAATATTTGAGTTTCTCATGAGTTTTTTGAGTCGAGTTATAAGTTGCTCAACTCGACTAGTTAACATTTAGAGTCGAGCTCGAACACGAGTCGAGTTTTGACTGGGTTTTATCTGAGTTTTGACTGAGTCAAGTCTGAGTAGCTCCCGAGTTGTCTCGTCTCATTAATACCCCTAGGATTGAGCAGTAATCAATATCTAAGTACCAAGACAACTCGCTCTTATTCGACAATCTACCTCATCATTTCTCTCTCGCTAACTAAATGAAAAAGTTATTGTCTTCGAATATGATATCTATGTCCATACTCAGAATCTCACTACTACTATTACCATACATTATATCATAATATATAAATAGTTCAATCAACTTCTCGTGAATAAACCCTTCAGGTTGACCTTCTTGGTTCATGCACGATGATATGTATATCAAAATATTCTCTATCCCTTCCACCTTAAACTTAAGGTCCATGCAGGCAGTCAAACTACCTAAATGTCGGATTATCTCTAAACTTATTAAACATACTACTAATATTACATATGCACCTGAGTACAATGCAATTAATATGCGTATAAACTGACGAATATATATTCATCGTGTCATAAAAAATCTTCCGGAATTTCATAAATAAAATTCCGGTAATCTAATCAATATTATCAATAATAAGTTTATCATTCTTACTATTGACATAGTCGGATATCATATGTTCGTATCCAACACATGATCCAATATAAGATATGTATATTTTCAATGGTGTCTCACATCTGATTGGAGTTTTTTCTTTTTTAGACCCGCAAATAAACAGAGACTACCAAACTTTTATTATCTGCGAGGCATACAAAGAAATTTTTATAAGTTACATATATTTTTAAAAATGGGGGGAAACAATTTCTAGTACTATGAAGTTAATGATGTGACACATACAACTAACGTGAAAAATCTCTTCTAATGACTTATCTCTAATAATCATAACAAACATGTTAATCATTACTTCATTGTTATAGATATTATCGAATATGATACTATATATTTTATTTTACATATTATATTCTCTAAAGATTCCCATCATGCATTCATAAATGGCCAAGCCATCATGAGGATAGAGAATCTCTAAAAATCGTAATATTTTTTTATTTAATATTCATTTTAAATCTACACAGTGAGCGTTGAGTCATGTATAAGATATATCATCGCAACTAGTCTAGATATCAGACGTCACGAACACCACTCCATATTCCCTAAATTCATTAAATATTATTTCTTTTTCTAAGTTATAATACCCTAATATATCATTCATAGATGATGTGGACCTAGTAATCTCACGATATACATGCTGAAAATAAGTCTGCATGATACTAATTATCATTAGATCCTCTGAAAATATAATCAAATACTCATCATACTGATTAGTTTGGTCATGTCTTTCCTCCATAATTCGTTGTGATATATGAAAGGGGTCAACATTGAAGCTGAATTAGATCCAACCTCAAAGAACCCACCATTGAGTTGGGTTTACTTAGAATCTAATATACTATATTTTTTATGTATTGTTCAGTATGCCTCTTGAAGTGTCAAGTCTCTCATGAACTCTTACAAATAAATATTTTTTTACAATATTTATATTGTGTTGATTCTTCTTTAGAATTACTAATATTTTTATATTATATTATATTAAAGTGAGTCCAAACTATTAATGTTCTTTTATTTTTTGTTTTTTAGATATTTGTGTCGAGGTGACCAGATAAACCAAAGTTTTGGTGACTTTGACCTCCCCGTAGGGTTTTTTGTTATTCATTGGATAATTTTTTATGTTTATGTTTAAATTAATTTTATTATCGTAATTAAAATTACTATTAGTCATTTAAATTTTTTATTAGTATATTTATTATATAGTATTTTTTGTTTATAATTATATATTAATTAATATTAATTAAATAAAATTTAAACTAAAATTAAGAATTAATAAACTAAACAAAATAAAATTTCTAAAGTAATACCTATAATGCATAAAATCATGCTTTATAATATCTATACTGCAATCAACAATTCACAGTCTACACTCCACTCGAGTCTCAAAAATAAACTTTAAAACCCGAAATGAGAGACCGAGAGAGAGAGAGAGAGAAAGAAGAGCCAAGAGGTAGAAGGAAATAAAATTCAAAAGAGAAAGATAAAAATTATGAATGAGGGGGGAGAGTATATATAGATTTTAAAAATATAACTTTATTCAAAAAAAATAATTGTTTAGCAATTTTTTTAATTTTATTTGTTATTTAAAGGGATAGAATCATGACATCCATCGGATTCTACCCTTAGTCATTGGGGCCGACGAATCCAATGGCTAAGATTTAAAACCATGATATTTTTTATTTTTTATTTTTTTTACCAATGGGTCGATTCGACCGTCAAACCAACCTAATGGTCTCATATTCCAGAAGCTTCAGCTTCTAAATTAAGTAGGCCGACCATCGACGTCGGGTCAGGCCGTTGAGCTCGGCCTCGGGGCATCGGGCTGAGATTCATGTCAAGATTCGGGTTCGGCCATCTAGATTCTAGATCCGGGTCCGGGGAGCAGGGCACAGTTCAAGTCGTGTTGAAGAACAGTGCCTTCAGACTAGGGTACCAAGCCGTGCCTGGCCAGGCCCAAGACCTAGAGTACCTCGGCATGGCACGGCACGAGCCATGCCTCGAGCAAACCCAACACAGGCCCAGGCACATGTTGTACCGTACAGGCCGAGCTAGGCATGACTGACTAAGGTCGTGCCTCATGCCGGGCCCAGGCTGCCCGGCCCATTTAACATCTCTAATTGGGGCCAAACACAAGTCTTGCCCAAAATCTAGTTTCTGCTGAGTATAATTGTGGACATACCTGATCCAGCCTAGTTTGAAACCAAGTTTATAGGTTGTGTTGGGCTGCCTTAATTTTTAGTCATGCCTCCATGACATGATGTCACAATTGAAACAGATATAACCAAGTTGTGTTAGTCTCACACAACCCATTTGCCACTTCAATTTCTCTTTCCACGTGGAGCTGACTTCATAGTAAGTACACATGCGCATTCAACAACAAAATATTATGAACATGGAGAAACTAGTTCCAAGATATCAATAAAGTGAAAGGTATCTACTCCCGCCAACACCATCCAACATAATCTCAGAAAAATAATTAGTTATCCGATTATCATCAATAAAAATAAAAAAAAATTAAAGAAAAAAAGTATGAGTGTGCCAAAATCTATGAGATCACGTACTAAATATAACTCTATTTCTCCTAGGGGAAAATCAGAATGTCAAGACCTGAGAGATTGAGTGGTTGATTAAAGAATTATTTTGCTCCACAATAGGCTCATCCCTGGTCTGAGCAAGTTGTGTATTTCCTCTTCTCTTGGTATAACTTTAGGGCTTGGGTGACCCATACTCTTAGTTTTTGGTTCACCATGGACCAAGGCTACGGTGGACTCTTACACCGCTACATCATATGGACTCGAGGTAGATTACCCCCACTAGAAAAACTCACTCACTCTAAAATCAATTTGATCTATGCTTGTTAGTATGTATGATGACTCAGTGGAAATGTCATCATGGTGTGGACTAATAAGTTGAGAACTAGTCAATGAGCAATTATTTTCCAGTGTATCATTTAAACTCTGATTTTTTCCAGACTACAAAGACTACAAAGAAGTAAAAAAAATAAGTTTGTGTATCATTTAAACTCTGATTTTTTCCAGACTCGCTACTCAAAAAAAATAATATCATCACTCACTAAAACTCTATCAGATCCTAGAGAAAAATACTTATACCCTTTTTAGGTATAAGAATAACCAAGAATAATAAATTTCAAGGCCTTAGGTATTATTTTGTATTGTCTTTGGCACTAAGTATCATCTTAATGATGTAGTTTATAGTTAATATCATCTCTCTCCAAAATAATTTAGAACATTACTATCAAATAAAAATATCTAAATTATCTCAACTAAATATTTATTATTTCTTTCTATAACTTAATTTTGTTAGAGTATGTGGCACAAGAGGTCTAGTATATGATCTTGCGAGTCATACAATAAAAGCTGAAAATGTCTATACATTATTATTTCTTATTTTTTAATATTTTAATTAAATTAATTTTTCACCATTTTTTAGAATTGCTAAAAAAACTATGTTATAAAATAAAAAATAAATACTCATGTATATCGTATACCATAATCAATAAAAGTAATAAAATATTTAAATTCTTATCAGATCTCATATCTACTAAGTCCTCATACAATTGAGTATAGCAGATAGAATACGTCTTTACTCATACTAGTCTGATGGCCAAGATATAAAGCTATGATATGATTTCCTAACTGATTTATATCATATCTATGATAAAAATATCCTTAAGATAAAGATAAAATATTTGAATTTATCCAATGATGAGTTACTAAGTTGAGAATGTATAAACAAAAGGTAAAACATATTCAAACACCTTGTTGAGATCTCATTGCAAAAGAAAATACATATAATCAACTCTTCTCAATCCAAAATAAAGTATTCCTCACAGTTTTTTAATCCTTAAAATAAATATTAGTTGAAAAAAAAATAAAATCAAAATTAAATTACTAGAAATATAACTCACAGAAAAAAAATTAATAAACCAACCAAAAATAAATAAAATATAAAAAGAAAAAAAATGAT
Source organism: Sapria himalayana (assembly GCA_029783825.1). Classification (NCBI taxonomy): domain Eukaryota; kingdom Viridiplantae; phylum Streptophyta; class Magnoliopsida; order Malpighiales; family Rafflesiaceae; genus Sapria; species Sapria himalayana. Next base: position 1,268,333 of record JAREIK010002950.1, read on the forward strand.
CAAATTAAATATTATCATATTTAATTATATTTGTAGAATTATCATTTTTTATCATTTTTTATCATTATACTCAATGAACATGCAAAAATGGTAATAAAAAAAATTACATGTAATATGCATATTAGCCCTTGAATCAACAATACACGAATCTAAAGTAGAGCAATTAGTGATAAGAGTTCTAGTCAGCAAGACTAGAAAGGATTAGTTGTCTCCCTACTAAGAAAGAATCTCGAATGTCCCCATTCAACAGAGATTACGGTGGGAGAACTCTGTAAGGCCCCTTTGATGGATCTGATAGTTAGTATGTCTCTCTCAGCTATCTATAGTGCTTTCAATCTCTTCTCTAAAAATAACTCTCAACAATTATCCATGATGTAACTCATCCTCTTATAGTGTCTACATTGAACTAAGACTTCCATACATACGGTACAACTAGTACCCCCTTGATTGCTAGCAAATACATAGCAAGATGTCTCCAATATCTCCCAATCTACCTCATGTGAACTAAAGTATTCAATGATTTAGCTCAGGTTTGATGGAAAATTCCCTATCACCCAAAATATAGTTGTGGAATAATGAAGAGTTGTCGAGCAATAAATATAAGAATATTATGCACAAAAGTCTCTCTAATTGCCTCGCTCTTTATGTAACATCAACCTCAGTTGGAAAAAAAACCTCCAAGAGCTATGTAGTCAAATGAGTAAATTATGTAAAGTAAATAGTAACCATCTTAATCTCTCTCATCCTCTAGTTTTAGTCCAAAAACCTAAGTAACTACATTATATATATATATATATATATATATATATATATATCATCTTAGATGAGTATGATAATTTTGTTAACTCCCATAAGATATTGTTTGTCATGCAAAATAAGAAAATTAAGATCAACTTTACTTTGATAGACAAACACATCACAATTAAAAGGCAAAAATATATTTGTAACCACTTCCCTTTCATCTCATTAAAGGGTCATTCATTTGTTGAGTGATATAGTATTTACTGACTAAAGAACAACATTCTAACTCATGTTTCCCATTTTGTAATTTTAATTCCCAATTTTCCTTAGAGTAATAACCAAATAGCCAATTTGAAAATATATTACCTTTATCTTTGGGAAATCTCTATTATAGAGTATGTGATATATCAATTAAAAAAGCATATCAAACTTTCATATCATACTAGACAATCTAGTACGAGTAAGAACTCATTCAAATTGATACACTTAAATATATGAGAACCCAATACAAATGTAACTAAAAAATACTTTATGTTTTTTAATTACTTTTATTAATGATTGTTTTAAGTATACATGAGTATTTTTGTTTCGTGATAGATCACGGATATTTTTCATTTTTTAGATATTTTATAAAATAATAAAAAATCTAGTTGATACGAATATTAAATAAATAAAATAATAATATATTAGAATACAATAATATAAGATAGATTCATTTGGACCATAACATTATACATCAACCTTCTTATACCAACACACCCCCACATGATAATATTAATGAAAGGAAAGATATACATTTGTTTGACAAAGCTAAGACACTCATATTTGAGAAGAGTATTCTAAAATAATTTGAGTGATTTTAACCACAAATTATATCAACAAGATACATTTATCTATTCTTTCCCAAAATGTGTAATTTTAGATTTGATATCCTTAAAAGAGATTGTCTAGTCTATGTCTAAGAGTTTTTTAGAATACATAATTTGCACATGATCTATCACACAAGGATAAGAAAAATTGGTACTCATGACCTTGAGATATCTTCTTTGGATACTTCAATACCCAAAAAATGTACAAAATTTTTCATTAAAAATTGATAAGATTTTAATTACATCTAATATTACTTTTATCATTATATATATATATATATATCCTTAATAATGTCAATATAATAAAGAAATATTTATTTTTTAAATATCATAACATCAATTCTCAAAAAACTCTAATAGCATTCTCTAAATCAATAACTCTTTTCATTTTAATTGACTTAAATAAATATAGCTCATTAAAATATATATCCAAAATTTATTAAATCAAGAATGTTTCTTAGAAATATCTCATTATGTAACATATTTTTTTAGTTTCTTTCAAATACATCTCATAACTTCTTATTAATGTTATTAGAAATATCTCATAATTTTTTGTTAAATACCCAAATAAATGGAATGTGAAATATATGGTTAGCTGGAAAATCTTGTTTTTCACATAAAAAGTAAATCAATTTTCCTATTGTTAGCAACAAAAATAAAGTCTTTGTTTTCCTAATTACTTAACTATTTGTATCTGAGAAATTGAAACATAAAGATTATAAAACCTCATCTATAACTTCTTTGACGAAGAGGAATTCAAGACAATATTTAGATAACCTGTTCGAACTCAGAGAAAGAAATCCCTTGGGGAAAGTTATCACCACATATCTTCTTCAAGTCATCTCTGCTGAGCGAACCAAAAAGTTTTGTATCAATTGCCTGCAAAAAAATTGTTTGATGACTAAGAATTAGTTAGATAGTTCAAATAAATTTCAATGGGGTAAATATGTAAACCCGATGAACTTAATATAGAAGATAATATATACCCTCCCCCCATGCCTGTCAAAAAATATATATGCATGCATGCACATATGCATTTACGTGCATATACAGCTACAATTGCAGAAGGATCATCACCACGTTGATAAAATGTAAGAAGAATGAGAAAACTACAAAGTTCAAATAAATAATAAGAAAATAACATATGGTGGGATTAACAATGACAAATTGAAGGCCACCACTTAAGCATTGCTGTCCAATGCTATTCCCACTACTGTAGTAGGAAATCCACCACACATAAGCAATATTCTAATTATACCAGATAACCAAACAAATGCTTCTAAGATTGTTCATCATGCTGAGAAATCAGATGAAGATGTGGCTCATCATGGAGACACCACCATGGCATGCAAGGCAATTTAAAACCCAAATTAATCAGAAACGTTCTACAGCTACATCTTTCTGCATCATAGCTAATGCAATTCTATAGTTTAATTGGATGACATTACAATTCCTTGAACTACCAGCATTTAAGATTTCTCTAAGAAATGTGGCACAATAAGGCTGCCCTCTATATTAAACAAAAAAAAAAACTGCCCTGATTCTCCTCTCCATTAATCTCTGTCAAGATCTAAGTACCTGCTGGATACACCACCATGCCAAAGAAGATGTACCTATATTAACTTCCCAAGTATTTGACAATATTTCTTCTCCTCTCAACATTCAACACTAGATCTTAAAATTTCACTGATGCAATTGGTAGAACACGGATGCGCAACTCGGGGAATATAGACAAACAACACTGCGGCTACGCAATGTTCCTCAATTCATGTATCGAGATTCTAATTAAATACAATTCAGTATCATTCTTCTCATGTACCTTTGAAACTCGTTTTGTGCATCGGTACCTCATCATGCGCTTCCATCCCGCCATTAAAGCAATTCCAAGGATTATCCCGAAAACCAATCCGGAAATCAACCCCATTTTCCCCAAAAGTAAACTCGCCTTGTTGAGAATTTACTATTTAGGAACAAACAGAATCCAATCACTTGAAAAAATAACTACCAGAACTCGTCGGTTACAAGCTAATTCAGTATAAGAAAAATGTCATTCAATTTGAAATATATCGACTATTGTACGTGACGTTGTGATAGTCTCTCTCACGAGAACGGAAAAACTGCAATCCTGGTAATCAAGTACGCCTTGATTTCATGTCCGTTTTATCTTTTTTGAAGATAGGTAAGTCCGTTTTATCTTTTTTGAAGATAGGTAAGTCCGTTTTATTACATGTCCGTTTTATTACGTGTCCGTTTCCCAACAAACTGGACACGCATATCGATGAAGAACAATCACCCGACACCCAGCGGCCGACGCCTGTCGCCTGACCGTCACCGGAACAATTATGACGAATGGTCCTACAACCCAACAGACATCAATTTTATTTTTAAAGTGTAAAAATCAATTAATTTGAAAACACCTAACATTGGTTGTACTAGCAAACCTAGCAATTAGATAGATTTAAGTTTGATGTATCAAATACAAAATATTTGATTTTTTTTACATTAACTTTTTTATAATTAAAAAAATACATCATATTCTAAAATAATTACATTTTAGTGTACTAAATTTTGTCCTCTAAAATTTAAAATATTAATAAAATGATTTTATTAATTGGAAAACTAATATTAGAAATCAAAAAACCACATAATTCGATTGAATGAACATTGATGGGATTCAAACTCATGTCATTGCCTATAAAAACCACATAATACCAACCAACCACAGGCATTTCACCATAAGCATAGTAAATGGAAATATTTATATACAAAAATAAAATAAATATTACACACACACACACACACACACATATATATATATATATATAATATTTGTCATTGCCTATATTTATGTGTATATATATATAAACATATATATATATATATATACACACACACACACACATATATATATATATAAACATGTGTGTGTGTGTGTGTGTGTGTGTGTCACTACAAGAAAAAATGCAATTAGAAATAAAAAATAGAAACATCAAATTTAATTTCTAAAATTAGGGACTAGATTGAATTAGAAACAAAAATAACATATTATGAAAAATTAAAAATGGAAAAAATAAATTTGAAATTTTCATCATTAATTGTGATGCACTCTAATTTAATACTGGAAATTAATGTATCTATGTTTTTCTATATTAGTGATGGAATAATATTTCATAGCTAATTTTGAAACATAAATAAATTTTATTACTAAATTATGATGATTATTTTATCGAATAACACTTAGAATCTTTGAAAAAATTTAGGGTTTGGTGATTTTTAATTTCGATTCTGAGTTTGTCTGATTTGTTTTTGGAATTATTTTCCTCTAATTTATCTTTGTCACACTAATCATTCGTAATTGAGGTATCAAAATTAGTTTTTTGAAGTTTTTCATAGGTTTTATATCTGGGAATTATATTTTTTGTACATTTTGTTGTTGCCTATAGTTTTTTTTAACATCATCATGAGATTCTCTTTTCTTGTTTTCTTGAATTTATATCATTCTAATTAATAAATTATATATTTGATATATTTTTAAGATACTATGATTTGTTAAATTTTTAGGTCAACCTAATTACGGTATGAAATTTGTGTGTGTTTTGTTATTTTACCTATAGTTTTGATAATAATTAATAAAAACTTAGCTTGCTTACTATGATTTTGTTGAAATGTAATATTTTAAAAATTAACAACTCATACTAATTGTGCATTGAATATTTTATAAATACTAAGAGTTGAAATGTAATAATAATGAATAACATAAAAAAATATAAAAAGTATATAATTTGAAGGTTGAAATATAACAATAATGAACAAATAAAAAAAAGAACATCGTTTAAAAATTTATAAAGTTACTTGATCTACACTTCACTAAAGGTATAATACAATAAATAACACAACCTATTGTTTTATATTTTTAAAAAATACATATTACATCTCACAACTAGTAGATAACTATTTATATTACATGTTTCATATGGATTAGTAAATATCCCTATTAATTCATGTTCTCCATCACCTATTTAATATTTTTTTGTTATTTTTTCATTAACATATTTAAATGCATTAGCATTATGATTTTTTTTAGGATTTATATAAATTAAAATGTCTGTACCTAATTAGTTAGTACAAATTATTAAATTTTAAATCATGAATTATCACATCGAATTTTTTTTTACTTAATTAAACAATTTCATCTAATATAGATAAATGTCAAATATTTCATTTTATGTATATTATAAAAATGCAACTTATGACTTTTGATAAATATATAAGAAATTGAAGCAACCCCCTATCTCATTTTAATCCAAAATTATCTAATAATGATGTGACTATAATTTTTTTATTAGATTTATGTAATGTCAAAAATATGTTATTAAAACTTTATTACAAATAAATCATTATCTATATTATTATAATTCAAAATATATTTGTTTTATGTGTTACATGAATGGAAAATTTTATACGACATAATCATCAATTGATGATTATAAAACTAAAAGATAGGTTTCTGACTAATAAATTTGTTGAATGGATTGAGGAGTTTACTGACTTTAGTGAAAAACAATCTAAATTTATGGATGAAATAAAAATAAGATATTTATGTAATGACCATAAATATCAAAATTAGAGTTTCTATTATGAATACACAGTGTGATATCATCTTATAAAAAATAGATTTGTTAGAGACTATTATGTTTGGTATAAACATGATGAAATAATTATGCCACAAACAATAAAGTATCATGTACATATAAGTATTGATTCATATGTTACAATAGAATATGTCAACCTTAATAATACATGTGAAGCAATATGTGGATAAGGGTAGAAAAAGTCAACTAATAATTCATGGAGGTGAAAATCTATGTGTATTTAGTAAATAAAACACTATAGATATATCTTCACATTCTCTTATATGTACAAATAATATGTTGGCATCATCTCATCATGACACACGGATTGACTATCATTGATATTTTTGTTTTTGTCATATGTTGTACCAGAAGGTATTGTTAGCTTCGTCCCACCTATTCTAGGAGGCCAGTGTATTGGTACTGTAGCATCAATAATGGCTAGATATTCACAATTCATAGTGTGCTTGTCGAGTTATGAGATAATCTTCATTTGGCTCATAATTGATAATAAACAATATGTAGCTTTCTTAAATTTACTGCATGCATGCATTCTCAATCTTCATTATTTTTGTTTGAAAAAAAAATGATTACTAAATATGAATGAAATTATAAGTAAATTATTATGGTTAAAATATGATAATTTTAATTAATAATAAAGTATGATTTTGCTACTTATTGAATATTATCATTTAGAATTTAAATAATATTGGCGTTACGAAGTTTTGGATAAATAAAAATGAATTAAATATTAACTTAGTTGTATAAAAATGGGTGTATTTTTTTATATGTGTATGTATGTGTGTTGATGTTAAATTGCTTGTAGGTTATTCCTTTTGCTCATATAATTAAAAAGATATTTAAGGAAAAACTAGTTGTGAAGGGTATAAAATGGATAAAAGTACCTCTAGATATGAAATAATTTTATTAGGAAGAATTTGAGATATAATTTTCTTGCATTTACTTATTTTTCAATTTGGTCTAATATGAAATACTCTTAAAATAAATGTATTACAATGTAGTATTGTTTTATTTTATTCTTGCAGAAAAAATATAAATGGAATAACATTGTGGTGGTATCAATGAAGGATACATTAAAATATATGGCTAATTTGAGATACAATAATAAGCTTGGCAAATGAAGAAAAAAAAAGGTGAAGATACAAAGCCTAATAGTGTTCCCTTAATATTTGGATTAAGTGATGGGAATACTAGAATAGTGAGAAGTTCAAGGTCTTATCCCATATGGTCTCACACAATTATTGATCAGAGAAAGTAGGTGAAAGATCAGTACCTTTGAAATATATTAGAGGCTCAAAGGCGACATACTAACATTTAGTAGATTTGGTAATATTGTCTTTCATAAATTATTATTATTTGAATTTTTTTAATACAAACAAAAATAAATGTGTGACAATGTATCAAGTACCTCAATTGTATTAATATGATGTCCACTAACATTATTTGAGATATTTAAACGAATGTATAAGAAGAATAATAGAATAATGAATCTTTTGTGGACAAGCAGTCAAATAATATTAATGTGAGTTTCTCAATTTGTACTTGTAGTATCACATGTAATTTGCAATTAATGAAAGATAAGTATGTAAACAAATTTATTTTTTGGCATTAATTGAAATTAATATGCAAAGTCAAGTAATTTTTTTACCGTATCTTCTGATTTATTATATGTGGACTCATTAAATATTATAACTAACTTCATTTTTATGTTATTTTTTAGTTGGGAGATGATAGTTTCATGTGATGGTATACATTTTATTTGTGTAAAGTAATGATTGGTTATGTTGTATTTTAACAATTGTAGGAAGCTGTGGAGAAGATAGTTATCATTAATTCACAAATGACAAATTTTTCTATAGAGGTGCCAGAGATTGATGTTGTGCATGTTTACATTCAGGCTGTCGAAGTGGAGCCAAAAAAATGGTGAGTGTATGGTCTTGGTACCCATGCATTTATATTTTATCTAGATTCTATTTGGAGTTTTTCATCATTATCTTCCACAATAAAATGTTTGATGAGGGGTTGCGCAAGAAAATGCATGAAATTTAATGTACATTACAAAAGAAAAATGAGGAGATGCAACAAAAGAATGAAGATATGTAACAAAAGAATGAAAAAATGAAAAAAAATCAATGAATAAAAAAAAGAGACGAAAAGAATGAAAAGAGAATGGAATATAATAGAATATTTTGAAGAAGAAGAAAATAATGTGAAAGTTGGTAGAAGCATTACCTATTTTTTATCATTCTGAAAAGGATCCATCTATATCTGGAAGACAATGCTCATCTCGACAAGGACTCTTAGTTGTTTATGATCTTGTGTTATTAATTTTTTGCAATTAAAGTTTTTGTTGTGAAATTTTGGTTTTTGTATTATTATTATTTTTAATTAAGTTATGACTATCTATTGTAATTGATAGACTTTTATGTTTATTATATGATGTGTTACTCTATATTGGATATTATGTAAATGTCATTTGATGAATAATATATGCATGTACTTATTTTATAAGTAATAAATTTCACTATCAAAAATTATATCCCAGCTACAAAAGTTTCAAAGCACTATATTTTTTGCCAAATACAATGTAAATTTTTATTTTAATTTTTCAAGCTAAAAATCTAGCATCTTGAGCTTTGTCTTTGAAAAGTCTCCTATTCCTTTCCTGTTAAACATAGTATACAGTAGCTGCAAAAGTTGCTTTATACATAGTGTTCTTTGGCCTGTCTTTTGCATGGTTAGACTTCATGCTTTTAAATATGACAGAAAGCAAAATTGCAGCATCCTTAACCCAATCCATCTTTAAGTTTGGTCCATATAGCATTTGAAAAACAACAATTAAAAAAATGTGTGATATATGGATTCTGCACAGCTACAAAATTCACATCTTATATTTTCCAGCATTGTAAATGCTTGATCATTTGTTCTGAGTTTTTAGTGCTTAACTATCCACAGATAAATTATATGCTTGGGCATGTTTTGTTTTATCCATATCATTTTTGTCCAGGATTTCCTCTTTAGGTTTCGCATTCCCATTAGGTAGTTGCAAGCATCATATATTAATTTACTATTCCCACCCCAATTTTCCAACATACCCTTTGTCTGCTCCTCTGAGTCGGCTTTCCTAATTTCGAGTCTTCATTGTAAATCATGTAATCCCAGATATATTGAGAGTTGAGGTAGAAATGGTAGACCCACTTAATCTAAAGTGTCTTCTCATTTCTATTTATCCTTCAAAGAGTTTTAAGAAAGATGACTTTGTTCCATATAAAAATATTAAGCATACCAATCCCATCAGTGGAGGTTGGTATGCACACTTTGGCCTGGGAGACCTTGGGCCGGTATCTTTCGGATTAGGGGCTGTCCCATAAAAATCTTCTACATGCATTGTCAATGGAATTTATGGTATAATTTGGTAGGAGGAATACTGAGAACCAATACCCCTCAATACTCTGTAACACAGTGCGAAGAAGCTCTAATCTTCCTGCTATTGAAAGTAATTTACCCACCAATTGATGTACGGCTTAGGTAATTTTATTCAATAGCATTGAGAATTATGAAGTTATTAACCGACTTGAAAATAACGGGATACTGAGGAAGATAAAAGGGAGAATCCCCTCTTTATAACCATAAAAAAATTTAGAATATCCATCTTAACCTTTTGCCTGACTCCTCTAAAAAAAGATATTCGATTTGGAGTTATTGACATTCAGCCCTAAGACGGCCGAGAATTCTTTAAATGCAATGAGGGCGATATTTATGGAGTTTAAATCACCTTTTGAAAAGATGATCAAATCATTCACACACATGAGATGAGATATCCTTAAAAGAGCACATCATGGGTGGAAAGAGAAGAGATCGAAGATTTTGCAATGTTCAGCTGTCTTGAGAGGTATTTCATTCATAAGGCAAAATGATTGGGAGAAATGGAATTACATTGCCTAAGACCTTTATTACCTTTGAAAACCCCATGGGGTTGCCCATATATGGCAAAAAAAAAGGATGTGAAGTTAATACATTCATATATGATTTCCATTAAATGCTTCGGGAAGTTTAGTCCACGGAGGACTTCCTACGTGAATTTCTATTCAACTGAGTCGAATGCCTTTTATATGTCTGTTTTTAGGAAGCATCTTTGGAGAGATAATTTTCCTCGCATATCTTCTAATTAATTGTTAAGCAATAAGGAAATTATCAGAGATTAATCTTCCTTTTACGTAGGCACATTGGGCTGGGTCAATTATGGTACACATTACCAAATTTAATCAAGATGCTATAAGTTTTGTAATAATTTTATAGACTACATTACAATACGATATGGGTCTATAATCGTTGACTATTGATGTGTGTGAAGTATTGGGTATTAAGAAAATATAGGCATGATTCACTTGCCATACACTACAAGAAAATCACAGTTTTGCAATGGATTTTTCCATCGCAAATCCGTTGCAAACCCATAAAAATCCGTTGCAAATCTCTATTAGCAACAGATTTGCAACATAAGTGTTCTGTTGCAAAAAACCTTGATGCAATTTTGCACACTTTGGCATTCGGTTGCAAAAGACTAACAGATTTGCAACGGAATGATTCCGTTGTTTTAATGCAATGAATTTCACATCTGTTGCTAATTCAGTTGCTAAATCACAAAAATCAAAAGACAATGAATAAACTAAAGTTGTTGCCATTCCGTTGCAAATTTGCAACAGATCAGCAACTGTTTCATTACTAACCACTACAATTTCTGTTAGTCATTCTGTTGCAACTTTGCAAAAGATTTGCAACCACTACGAGTCATTGCAAAATATGTTGTTGTAATTTTATTGCAATTCCGTAGTCAATTTGCAACATATCAGCAACCGTTTCATTACTAACCATTGCAATTTCTGTTGCAATTCCTTTGTAACTTTGCAACAGATTTGCAACCACTATGAGTCGTTGCAAAATATGTTGTTGTAATTCTATTGTAATTCCGTTGCAAATTCATAACAGCATTGCAACAAATATTTTCTTTATAAACTTTACTTAGTTGCAACAGAATAGCCGTTGCAAAATCCATTGCAAAATCTGTTGCAATTATTTTTTTCCGATTTTCATTAATTTTTGTTAAATTTGTAAATTTCCAAAATTTCCTATATTATTTAAAATTTCCTGTACCAATTTCAAAATTTCCTATACCATAATAAAAAATGCAACACAAATTTTTTGATAACTAATAGTTAATAGTTTCATATATCATATTCAACCAAAATTTAAGTTTATAGTTCCCTTGTGCAACAGTTTAATAATTAAAATGTCTAACAATCAATGGGATCCTTCAGTAGAAGGTACATCTGACTCTGGAGCAATGGCTGGTGGAATAGGCAGACCCTTAATAAGCTCTGAAATCTGTGTATGAAAAGCTGTAGTGAGACTTTGCATAGTCTGTAAATACTCCCTCTGCTGCTGCATCATTTGCTCACGCATCACACTCATCTCCTTTTCCAAAACCTGGATTCGACTATCTTCTTGTGCCCGTGTCTGAGATTCTTGAACTGGTTGACTAGTTGAAGGCATATTAATAGAATTGGATGATGCCTGAGATCGTAGGCATACATATCCCATCGATCCAAGGCCATATACTCGTTTCTTCTTGACTCCCTCAACCTCATCTAGATAGATTTGAGTTGCATCAACTGATTGAGATGAAGATGCATCATTTCTTACAGCTGCGGTCTCAGTCTCATACCTTTCAACCACACGATCCTGAAATATATAAACATTAGTAATATATTTTTCTATAAACAAAAATTATAAACAAATTGACTAAAAAGTTTGCACTTAGATAGATATCCTTAGACTTCCGATCAACAAATTGATTATCTACCTTCCTCTTATGAGTTTGTTTTAGGAGCTCATGTGGAAGAGGTGGATGCTTTAACTTGACCGCCTAAAATTAAAAAGTATCATATATTAAAATAAGTAGTTAAAAAAATAAAATTAAAATCCAAATATTTATCAATATACATACCAAACGTTTAGCATGCTCCTTATGAGATAAGGAACCACCGGTATGGCGCGAAGGTCCTGCACCCTCACCTCCAGTCTCACTCATCCTATTCATAGATCCTTGGGCAGACTTTTTCTGAAATTCTGGTGACTGCCAATAACATTGCCAAGCTTCTCAAATACTCTCTGAGATGAAACTCAGTCGTTCTCTATGATCTTTCCATCGACTAACATCATTGCTATAACGTCGTGAAGCCTTTTTATGCCATGCAACCTTAACTTGAGCATCTAGTAAAGGATCCCACTGATAATGTTTCTGCAATTGAAATAATGTCAAAGATGAAAATCTGTGAAAGAAAAAAAATAGTCTTATTGTATATGATATGTGAAACTTTTTAATGTTGTCAGTTTTCTTGAAATTATTCACATTCCAATTCCACCTTATCCACATTATAAAAAAACATTTAAAAAAAAACAAGACCAAAGTGAAACAACATTTGTTATTGATCAATATATAGATAAATAAAATAAAATATATCTTAGACCCAATTCATACTTGAAACTCTTGCCAGTAGAAATCTTTGATATCATGAGGCACCATCTTCCAATTATAACCCATCACATGCAAATGCTCCTTGAAGATATTAGTGATAATTCTAGATATATTCTCTGTGATGTGTATCCTACAAGTAAACATACAAAGTTAATCAATGCAGTCATTCAACTTCACGTGATCAACAATAAAAAAATTCAAATGATATAGTTTAAAAAGGAAAACATACTCTCCATCAGTAAGTATAATGGTAGGACGAGAGACAGAACTAATGGGTAGTGGTAATGCTGAACTCTGTAGTGATGCTACTTGTGGTGTTGAATCTTCTACAGGTGGTGGTGTAGATGATGATGCACGATCACCTGGTGTCTGCAAGGTAGGGCTAGTAGTATCATGGATGACGGCACCTGGTGCAGATGTATGTGTGGTAGGTGATCCCTCTAATGATTCAGAATCTACTAGGGCACTAGGGGAGGAAACCAAATTCCTACCACGTCCTCTACCCCTTATCCTAGATCCTCGTCCTACTCCTCGACCCATATCTGCATGAGAATAAGAACATAATACAATATATATTAATTGCTAATTAAATAGTTATACAACAATCAAATTACCAACCTAATTTTCATCACTGTTTAAATCGTTCCATTATTCTTCTTCTTCATCTTCATCATATTCTTCTTCTTTATCATCATGTTGAGAAAGTGTTTCAGTTACATTGATATCTAACATTTCACCTATCGGATCATTAAGCAAAATAATATCATTTTCCACCGGTAAACTAATTTCATCCACATCATTTGTTTCCTCTTGAAATGGATCTTATGGGGTAATTTCTGGCTCTACAGGCATCTCAATCATCCCTCTAGCCTTGATTTTACAAACAGCCCACCAAGATCTAGTATCACGTTTTAAGCTTAGATATGTGCAATAATACACTTGTTGTGCTTGCATTGCTAAAACAAATGGTTCATCTTGTGCATATCTTCTTGTATGATTTACATCCACTAATTTGTATTGCTTGTGGATCCTCGTCCCAACATTTGGTGTAATGTCAAACCACTCACACTTAAATAAAATAGTCCTCTTAATGGGCCATCCTTGGTACTCTAATTCCACGACTTCTTGCAATTGACCGTAGTAGTCAGTTTCATCAATTGTGTAATTAGTACCTTTAACGCACACACCACTATTGTTTGAAAATCTAGAAGTACCCCGTTGAAATGTGTGAAAACGAAACCCATTCACATTATATCCATTATAATAGTTAACTGTTTGAAGCGGTCCATCTGCTAGAGCTTTAAGATATATGTTTTCAACGTTGTCACGTGCCTGCTAATAAGAGTGTGTTAAAAGACATTTTACCATAAACTAACTAAAACAATAAAGAACTTACATAAGTCTTGAACCATGCTAGGAAAAATTCATCGAGTCTAGCATCCACAGTTGCATCATTAATGTATGGCTCATTTTTTCGTAACTCAATAATGAATATTCTATTAATAAAACATTGATTAGTCGAATTAGAAAGTTGCATCATTAGTGCAATAGTTGAGTTAAGATGCATACTCAATATGGGTTTAACTTCAATGCAGTTCAGCAAGACATACTGATGTGCGACATTTATCTCTTGTTCACTTAGCATTCGTGTTGTATGTCTTCCAAAAGGTCGACCGGGATGGGAGAATATTGACAAGTTCCCATCGAAATCATTTCCTTCTCTAGTATGGGACTCAACATTATGAGGCATCCTTCGATGCCTTGTATGGAGTGTTGGATTGAAATAATGCTCACAAAAAGTTGAAGCTTCTTCAACTAAATATGCGTTGCATATGGATCCTTCCACTTTGGCCTTATTCCTTACATTGTGTTTTAACTTCCGCAAATACCTAGCAATCAAATCAATAAGTTTATAAATACCAATATCATATAATGATTCGTTGATAGTAAATGTAGTTGTATAACATTAATTTTCATACCTTTCAAATGGATACATCCATCGGTATTGGACTGGTCCTGCAACCCTTGCTTCATATGCCAAGTGTGTTGGCAAATGCTCCATTGAGTAAAAAAAACTAGGAGGGAATATCCGCTCTAGTTTGCAAATAATAATTGGTATTTCTAACTCTAATCTCAACATAGTTTCTATTTTAAGCACAGTTGATGTAAGCTCATTAAAGAACAAGCTAAGTTCTGTTAATGCTTGCCACACGGCTGATGGAAGCATTTCTCGAAATGCAATTGGTATCAACCTTTGCATAAAGACATGACAATCATGACTTTTCATTCCAAAAAGTTTATGTTTTCTTATGTCTACACACCTGGCTATATTTGAAGCATATCCATCTGGAAATCTTAGATTCTGAACCCAAATACACAACTCATTTCGACCATTTTTGTCTAATGTATAGCAAACTTTTGGAAGCTTTCCATCAACAACATGCAATTCTGGTCGACGACATATTTCCATTAAGTCTAATCTAGACTTTGCATTGTCTTTTGTTTTCCCGTCAACATTCATCACTGTGTTAAAGATATTTTCAAATACATTTTTCTCTATATGCATCACATCTAAATTATGTCTTATGAAATTTGTGCTCCAATATGGCAAATCCCAAAAAATTGACTTCTCTTTCCATCCGGTTAATTTACTAACAGGAACATTAGCATCATTTGCCCTAATCTCAGTAACTTTTTTTAAGTCTAATGCATTAATTTCCCTTATCAACTCAACACCAGAGCGAATTTTTGGAGGTGGATCTGTTACCGTTCGATTCTTTCTAAAAGCATATTTATTTCTTCTAAATGGATGATCTAGTGGAAGGAACTTACGATAATTTTCCTTCCATTATGTAGTGTAAAAGCATTTGATTCATCCATACAATACGGACATGCTAGTCTGCCAGATGTACTCCAACCGGACAACATTGAGTAAGCTGGAAAGTCACTGATTGTCCATAAGAGAGCTGCCCGTAGCATACAATTTTGCTTTCTAGAAATGTCATAAGTTTCAACTCCAATTTCTCACAATGCTTGTAACTCAGAGTTCAAAGGTTGTAAATACACATCTAACTTGTCCTTCGGATTTCTAGGGCCTGGGACAATAACTGTTAGAAACATGTATTGTTCCTTCATACACATTTCTGGGGGTAAATTATATGGAGTGAGAATAACAGGCCATGAAGAATACTGACTCCCAGATTGCCCGAATGGTTGAAATCCATCAGTACATAAGCCTAATATGACATTACGGCTTTCAGCTGCAAATGAGGGATGTATAGCATTAAAATGTTTCCATGCAGGAGAATCAGAACAATGACGCATCTCACCATCTTCTACAAAATGATCATCGTGCCATCTCATTCTCTTAGCAGTGGCTTCTGAAGCATATAACCGTTGAAGTCTTGGTGTTAGTGGAAAGTAGTACATTTTCTTATATGGCACAAGCTTTTGTCTATTAATACTTTGTGATCGATATCGAGCATGGTCACAAAATTTGCATTTAGTTAATTCCGAGTCATCACCCAAATAAATCATACAACCATTCAGGCAAGTATGAATTTTATAGACTGGCAACCCAATTCCCTTGATAAGCTTCTTGGTCTCATAGAAACTATCGGTCATAACATTATCATCCAACAACAACTCCTTCATAAACTGACACAAAGCATCATAGCATCGTTCAGACAATCAATGCTCTGACTTGATGTGAAACATTCGAGCAATGGCTGATAACTATGAGTGTGTTTGACAATTAGGCCATACTTCTTGGTTTGCAGCATTAAGCATGTCATAAAATTTTTGTGCGGTTGGATTTGGAGATTCCTCAATAATATTAGTATTAAATTGTGGACTAACTGCATCATAAACCATCTGAACAAATGTAGTCGATGATCCAACATTATTTGTTACTGCATGATGGTTAGTGGCATTCACATTATATAATGCCTCCTCCCCATATATAGATGATTCGGTCTCACCATGCAAGTACCACACATGATAATTAGGGACAAAACCGTATTTATAAAGATGAAACCTTGCCTAGTTAACATCAACAAAATTCTTATTCTGGCACTTCTTCTTATTACATGGACATCTAATGTGATTACCGTCACTGCCTTCTGGTCGACTAAGTGTAAATTGAACAAATTCTTCGACTCCCGATATAAATGATTGGTTAGGCAATCCATTTGTTAGCCTTAAATACATCCATTCTCTGTTGTAACTCATTTTACATGCCCTGATATGTAACATAAATTAGTCAGTTGATTGATATACAATGAAATTAGGAAAGTACTGATAATCATCTCTCTTTAAGGTCATAGATAATCAAACAAAGGAAAATAGATTCCTTATAATTTTCCCTTAAGTTTTTCATGAATAACCAAACAAGAAGAAAAAAATTTATTTTCCTCTCCCTAGCTTTTTCTTTCTTCCTTATTTTCTTTCCCTCACCTTTTCCAGGTTCCGGGTTCCCAAGACACAAAATGTCAACCACCAAAAATTAGCATTCCTAGTACACAACAATCAAAGCTGGAAACAGTGTATTTAAAGACCAAATTAGTGTTAAAAGTACTTGCCTATCAGCAGCCTCATCAATAATTGGCAATCTAGGGACGAGTCAATCTAGCTACCTGCAAAATGTTCAAAGTACGGCCAAGATGTTCATAAAAATACAAAAGGCCACTAAAATTCTTATATAGACTTATCAATAAGACTTTCAAAATGTTATATCTTAACAACTATAATACATGTATCTAACATCATATAAAAGCATGGGTTTCAAACAAAAAAACCACGTAGAAAAAAAAATTTTTTTAAAAAAAAACTAAACTAATATCCAAAAAAACTCATATAGAACCCTAAAGAATATATACCTTGAGGAGGCATGAAATCTTCAACAAACTCCTAGACTTACAACAAATTTAGGAAAAGCATGGAGCAATATGCAAATTGCAAAGACAATATTTTAATCCTATATCCATAAAATAGAAAGAAGAAGGCTAAATTTCATCATATCTTTCATTAAAATGCCTAGAATGAGAAAATTTGCATCCCGCTTGGAATTCTTAGATAATGATATGAACAGAAAAATTTTCATCTTTTTGAGGCTCATCCAGAGTTTATCTCCAATATTAGAAACAATAGCCAAGCTTAAAGACCATAAATCAAATGAAGTCAAAATCTCTACCAACTAAGCCCCACAATATAGATTTAAATCAACCCTCAAAGATTAATGAAGAACTATATTTCAAAATTAGAAACATACTAACATCCAAAATCAACCCTAATAAAATAAATTAACATATGTAACATTAGAAAGGGTACACATTTTCAACCAGAAAAAAATCAGTACTTTGAATAAAGTGATATTAATTTAGAAGTTTGTGCCTTCTCATATCATTTTAATGTTAGTAATCAGTTTTGATTTTTGTTAACCTTTTCAATAGCAAAACTTATCTTAATTAAATAAATATTTGGCAAACTACTTTAACAGTTTGTCTTCTACCCTAGATCAAATGATTAACGAATCAAATAAGTTTATCTTTATTTATTTATTGAATAAAAATTGCTTAAAAACTAAAACAGAGGCTATATTTGTACTAAATATTTTTTCCAAAAAATTGGAAGACATAAAAAAAGTCTCAATACCTAGGCAATGTATAAATCCTGATAATACAAATGACTGTGTAATGACTGTGTAATGACTGTGTAAGTCCTTAGTGAGTCAATACAAATGCTGATTAAAAGGTCCTCATCAAGTCATCATCATCCTTTTTTTTCAGCACCAAAAAGTTCTTATTTTTCTGTTAATACTTTTTAAATTTGCAGGAGTTGATGGTGTTGGACTTGGACTAATTTTGCATCATCAAACACTTGGAAAGTAAGTATCGACTCCCACTTCAATGGCCCTTTATTGCTCTGCTGGGAATAAATATGCTTGTATTTGTCTATCTTCAAATATACTTGATGTAGAGACAAAATTGCCTACTATTTACTTATAGACAATATACAATGTCTGAATTGCCTACTTCTAGTTGCTTCCATTTTATTTTGTTTTTTTTTTAAATAAGGACACAAAAATAGAACTCCCAAAATGAAACAACTACTTTTTTCCTTTCAAATAAAAATTACAGGCTAATAACATGTGGTGTAAATCCAACTCCAGCAGATCCTATGAACAGAAACCTCTCTAAGCAACTAAATTCGAAATCAATATAAAATCTCTAATCAAGTGACTAGCTTTTCTTCATTAGCAAAGTAAAAAGAATTACAAAAGCACATGAAACATATGCTAAAGAATATGAATGATGAAAGCAGGATATCAACAAAATTCAACAACCAAACAATGTGACGGACAAGTACAATAGACAAGTGTTTTTTTCATGATAAGTATTTACATGCATGTTTTAAACTCTTTTGGATATAAATATATTTTTTCATGATAAGTATTTACATGCATGTTTTAAAATAAAATAAAGGTTATTTTTATAAAAGACAATGAAATAAAGTAAAAAATTGTTGAATGAAATTGAGTTTTCAAATAAAATAAACCTTTGTTTTTATCATACGGGCAATAAAGGTAAAGTTGAGGATTGATTCTGCAGTTGTCCTAACTAGGGTCAACCCATGATGAAATCGAGTTCGAATTCTTAGAGAATCTCAGTGGTGATCCATACATTCAGAAGTAAAATCAATACCCTTAAAAACATGAGGTAAAATCAAACCAAATCGCAAAGAAAGGAACCAAAAATCATGTAGTTCTAATAAATAAATACAGAAAATCAGAACCAAACAATGAGAGGGGGACCAAACCTGCAGTAGCTGTGAATATGACTAAACCTGCAGCAGCCGGAGAGAGGCAAGGGAAAAGGACCAGCAGCAGCAAAAAGGGGACCAAAACCTGCAGGGAGAGGAAAAATTAGGGCTTTTAGGCTTTTAGGTTTGATTTTAATTTGGGTTTGATTTCTGTTTTATTTATTTATTCTCCGTGAAAATTAGTGGTGGGGGCAATTTGGGAAATTTTGGGAAGCAATTCTCCCATCACACGTGATTATAAATTTACTAATAACAAATTAGTAATTTATATTTTCAAAATTAAATAATAGAAATTCATTTTTTTTATAAAAATTTAAATGATTCGATGGTTTTTATAATTTAAAGTAGAAACACTGAAAAATAAATAAAATTGAATGGATACTATTTAAATAATAAAAATGAAGTGATAGTAATTTTTCACAATAATATATCAATAGCACTATTTTTAATATTTGTTTTTTCAACTGACGTTCTGATTCTTCTGAAGTACTAAGGAATTAAAAAAGGAAATATATTATTTTCTTAAAAAAACAAAAGGAAATACATTATTATTGGAATAGGGTCAATCTACTTGGACCAACTTTATGTGACAGATTTATAAATTCAAATGTGAGAAATTTTCAAAAACTTACCAAAAGAAGTCAAAATTGTCATAAAAAATAATCTGCCAAAAGGACAGTCATACTTTATAGAACCAGAGTGCAAAATAATGAAAAATTGACAAAATAAACTATTATTTTTTTGTTTGGTTTTAGTGAATTTAAATTCCTAAATTTAGATTTTCCCTAGAAAGATAAAGTGGTAAAAAAGTGGGAACGAATTAAATTTGGATTTTAGAAAATACATGAAAAAGTATTTAATTTTAAAATTTCTGGAAATGAGAAGGAGAGTTGAAAATGGAAGGAATGAAAAAAGTTAAAAGAAATTAAAAAGTTTCTAAAGTGAATTAATAATGTAATAAAGAATATTTTAAAAACATAAAAGAATTCAAAATGTCGTACCGACCTATCATTAAAACCCCCAAAAAAAGGAGAAGAAAATTGGTAAAAAAAGAATAAGTTAAATTTGATTTTCCTTTATTTTTCTTTCATTCTTACAGTCATTTCCATTAGGTTATCCCAAATCAGAACAATGTAAAAAATATATATATATATAAATATAAATTTTTAAAAAACATCAAAATAGTTTTCTCTATATCTTCAAAATTTGTTATTAATAACAATTTTCAATTTTCACTTTATATATATATATACTAAAAATCAAAATAGTATTCTCTATATCTTTAAAATTTGTTATTAATAACAATTTTCAATTTTTACTTTGTGGAATACTACAATCAATAAATGAGTTTTCTTAAGTTATTAAAATTAGTTTTTACAACCATCATCATCATTCAAAAAAATACACGAGGAAATTAACTTTTGAAATTAGATATCTTGAATTTTGATAAATTAGAAAAATATTATTTTGAAATTAAAAACTTAAAAGATGAAATTGAAAATTAGGAAAAAAATGAAAATTTCGAAATTGATTTTTTTGAAGACTTTGTTTTATTTTTTTCTTTTTTTAGAAAATAATAAATTGTGAATAAATTAAGAGTGAAATTTGACAAGCTAAAGAGCTGATCAGAATACGTGGCAAAGGGGCTTGATCGAATGACCTAAGGGTCGGTAAATTAACCTAAAGGGTTCGGGATATTATGTTAGGCTTCTAAATATGTGGCTTAATTTAATAAATTGGACCTAATTGGATGAACAACTAAGTATAGAATGTGCCTAAGTGGGTTGGGCATAAACTAATGTATTGGGCCTAAATGGATGGGTCTAATTCGATCTAATTGGATAAGTCTCTAATAGGATGGGCCTAAGTTGATGGGCCTAAGGTAGATGAATTGGACCTATAAAGTTGACTTAGTTGGATTTAAGCAAATGGGTTGGTCCTAATAGGTTGGGTTAGGCCTAAGGTAAATGGGTTGTACCTAGGAAGTGGGCTTGGTCTTAATAAGTTGGATTGGGCCTAAGGTAAATGGATTCGACCTAGAAAGTGGGCTTGGTACTAATAAGTTGGGTTGGGCCTGAGGTAAATGGGCCTAAATATGTTGGGATTGGATTAATAGGTTTGAACCTAAAGTGAATGGGTTGGACCTAATGGGTTAAACCTATATAGTGGGCTTGGGTCAAATTTGGTGGGCTTCTAGGTATGAGGTTGAGCCTAATTTAATTGGCCTAATTTGATGGGCTTAGATTAATGGGTTTGAACCCAAGTTGATGGGCATAAATATGTTGGGCTTTAATTAATGGGTTGGACTAAAGTTGATGGACCTAAATATGTTAGGCTTGGATTAATAGGTTTGAACCTAAAGTAAATGGGTTGGAACTAATGAGTTGGACCTAAGGTAGTTTATGCTATCGGTATTGATCCTATTAGGCTTAAGTAAATTAACTACAAAATTTCTAAATAGGAGTATAAATCAATCATATGTTAAATATAACAAAAATAAAATAAAAAAAAATCTCCTAGTTTGAATAACTGTTCCCAGACAAAAAAAACACTACTGTTTTGAAATCAAATCCTAATCTTCACCGTTCATAATGAAGATTTATGAGTTAAGAAACTCTCTTCCAAATTTCAGATAGATCAGACCACAGACGAAGCGGGATCGGACCTATGATGAAATTTAGACAGTGAAGAGAAAAAAAACGTTGATTTTCTATCTTAAAACCCGGAAATATAGATACTGTTTCCGTACTGAAATATGACTATTCGGGACTCAAAATCCAATCTGCACCATTCATAATATAGATCTATGTCTTAGCATAAACATATCCAAAATTCAGAACGATCTGACGGTTAAAAATAACGATCAAAAACTTACACTAAAATCGTTTGAAATCGAAACAAAATCAACAACTATTGGTTCTAACTAGTATAACTTTTAAATGGAATCAACAAATATAATCTGCACCATTCATGATCTAGATCTATGTATTATTTCAAACATATACAAAATATAGAACGATCTAACGGTTAAAAACAATGATCAAAGCCTTATACTAAAATCGTTCGAAATTCAAACAAAATCAACAACTATCGGTTCTAACTAGTATAACTTTCAAGTGGAATTTACAAATATAATCTTCACCATTCATGACCTAAATCTATGTATTATTTAAAACATATACAAAATATAGAACGATCTGAAGGTTAAAAACAATGATCAAAGCCTTATACTAAAATCGTTCGAAATTGAAACAAAATCAACAACTATCGGTTCTAACTAATATAACTTTCAAATGGAATCTAAAAATATAATCTGCACCATTCATGACCTAGATCTATGTATTATTTCAAACATATACAAAATATAGAATGATCTGACGGTTAAAAACAATGATCAAAGCATTATACTAAAATCGTTAGAAATTGAAACAAAATCAACAACTATCGGTTCTAACTAGTATAACTTTCAAATGGAATCTACAAATATAATCTGCACCGTTCATGACATAGATCTATGTATTATTTCAAACATATCCAAAATATAGAAGGATCTAACGGTTAAAGAATTAAAACGAACTCTTACCTCGAACTTACCAATGCTAAAACCGATTTCAAATTCTCCAAAAAATAACTTATGATCTACGAAAATATGACCATTGAAATTTTGATCGGAGAACATCCAGTGGTTTCTGGTGTTGAGTAGAACGTTATATCAAAATTTGAGATCGATAAGCTCCGATTTGATGGTCCGATCGACATCAAATTCCTTAGATATCCTCTCTTTCTTCCCTCTTTTCTTTTCTCCTCCTTTGTTTCTTCCCTCTCACGGGTTTTTTTTTAATATTTTTATCCTTCATCCGTTTTTGGCTCCCCCCACTGCCCCTTATGCTCTCTCTCCTCCAAAAAAACAAAAAAAAAACGCCCCCTTGCAATAACTGTTTCTCCCCCTTTTTTCTCTTTTTCTCATTTTTTTTTATTTTATTTTTTAGTTTTTTTAAAGTTTTGCTCAGCTCTAAATTAAAAAAACAATAATAAAAAAATAAAAAAAATAAAAATAAAAAAATAAAAAATAAATTAAAAAATTTAAAAAATTAAAAAAAATTAAAAAAAATTAAAAAAAATAAAAAAATAAAAAAATAAAAACTGCTTTTTTGGGGTCTACAAATACTAAAATAAAAATTAATCATGATAGTAAAATAAAATAAATTATTTTTACTTATATTAGTTTTATATCAATTACTTACCATGATGTTTCTAAAAAGAAGTTAACTTAAAAAACATCATTAAACACAATATAAGTATCAACGGAATTTAATTCGTCAATAAACTCTATCGGTAAATTGTGAATTTCTTGTAATGACCCCTCTATATAAATGTTGATAGTTAATAATTTACCTTCAATTATAAATAAAATTCTAAGTTATCTTTGATAAAATTCCTTGAAATTTATAAATCTATTGCAAAACTATTTCAAATCTATTGCGAAATTGCAACAACTATAATTTTGTTGTCAATCAGTTGCACATTTGCAACGAAATCGTTCCGTTGCAATGTCGTCTCCAAGAATAGTGCCAAATTTTCCCGCCATGTTTTACAACAGAAATGAATCCGTTGCAAATTTTCGTTGTAAGTCTGTTGCAAGTCCATTGCAATTTACTTATCATACTTTCATTATAATTCCGTTGTAAATCTGTTTCTGTTTTGCAATAGATATGTCCGTTGCAATAATTTCCGTTGCAAATCAGGATTTTTCTTGTAGTGATATTATTCTACCAGAGTGGAAGAAGCTATTTATCGCTTTAACCACATCACCACTAATATAACTCTATAAGAACTTATATAATTCTACCATATACCTGTCAGGACTATGTGATTTAGAGTTACCAATTGCAAAAATGGCATCCTTTATCTCTTTTGTGCTGAAGAAAAGAGAGGAGCTTTTGATCATTTTCTTGGAGAATTCTACCACTATTTAAAACTTGCTCATTTATACTTTCTATTATTCTTGAAGTGCCTAAGAGTCCCTTATAATATGAGATAAAGGTCTCCACGATATCATCTTTTAATATTGTAAAGTTTCCATCATCTTTTAGCATGCTCACAATCTTACTTTTCTGCAATCTATAGCTCATTAAGACATGAAAGAAACTAGCGCATCTATCTCCTTGCTCAATATAATTGATTTTTGTCTTTTGCCTGAGGAAGGATAATTTCACCTCTGTAACTTAATTTGATTTTGGCGGCAATTTCTTCTGCCTTCAAGCCTTGGTTTGGGCATTACAAGATTCTAGATTGAAGCACTTTAAGAGCTTCCCTAGTAAGAACCACCCTTGCACTAATATGTGCATAATACTTTTCATTTAGTTTTCCCAAGGGATCCTTGAGAGTTTTTAGCTTTTTGACCAGCTAAAACATGAAGGATCCCTGGATTTATTTCTTCCATCTTTTAAGAAGTATGGGAATGAAATCTTTGTGGAAGGATTACATATTGTAAAAATTGAAAGGGATTTTATTTTCTTTGTCATTCGGTTCAGTATATAATACTATTAGACATGATCTGAGAATATTCCCGAACTCAAATTTTGCATGGATATCCAACCTCAAAATTGCCCACTCATCGTTTGTCATTGCTCTATCAAGTTTGTTGGAGACTTGACCATTAGTCCAAGTAAATAAATCATAAGACAAAGGTAGGACTTCCAAACTTAGAATTGAGGTATAGTTTAGAGCATCTTGATAGTTTGTTACTATCCTACCTTCTACTTTTATCTACTCTAAAGAGTTGGGAGTTGAAGTCTCCCACTATGACCCATGGGGAGAAGTGTGTCCTTCATTTCTCTATCAAATCTTGCCAAAGCAATTTTCTACTCGAGATAGAGTGTAAGTCGTATATGACTAATAGTTTAAAAGCTATTATTCAATCTATATCCCATGCTTGTAGAAAAATGTGTTGTGGTGTTCAGAAGAGAGTTTCTATCTTCAATGTTTGATCATCCCACATGACCAAAATTATATCATTCATGTGGGTGGAGAAGTTGTCAAGAGCCTTGAATCTCTTGAACTTTGTTTTTATAAGTCATGATATTTTTTCCTCATTTAGTTCAGCCTTTATGATTGCAAAGATAACTATTCTATAAGCATTAAAAACCCCTAATGTTTCATGAGGTAATCTTTATAAAATAATTTGCCTAAAATTTCTCCATGATAATCGAGTATAAGTCTATGTTTTGTAGTTACATAGCATTCACCATATCATACATATGTACCCCCATAGCACTGTAGACTCGCACATATTCCACCCTTGTTACATATGCTACCATTGATTCAATTTATAGTATTCGTTGTTGCATTGAACTCTCCCCTTACACGTGCCCCCAATTACATAATTTAGGATATCCTTATAATGAGTTCCCCATCTCTTACATGGAACCACACCACAGGATCACATATATTTCACCCTTATCACATATGCCACCCTTACATTCAGTTTATAGTATTCACCATAGCTTTAAGCTCTCTCCTTACATAGGCCCTCAATTATATAGTATAGAATGCCCTTGCAATGAGTTTCCCACCTCATACATGGTGGTACCTCACTTTTAATAATAACATAAGGACATCTTCCACAATTCTAGTAATTATAGAGTACTTCTAGTATAAGGCTACCCTTACATCGTATCCCCCTCTCACATGATGGGAGCTCACTTTTAGCATAATAATATACAACCATCATAGTTGCCCAATATCATCCCTGATGGTTCCAGAATCGCATTGTTTACATAAAAGAGATAATTTTCTATCATGAAACGAATTAATTAATATTCATGGATATTTGTTACAAATTTGTTATGATGCCTAATTTTTAAGATTAGATGAAACTCCAAAAACTCATTGCTTTAGAGTCTCTTGTCCAATACAATTCTGGAAGTATATAAGTTATATATGCAGTAAAGTAGGCTTTTGTCTATATATCAATCCAACAAGAATTATATAAGCGATTCAATCAATCAATAGTTAGTCAACTACAACTATAGTTAAAAAGAAAAAACTAGGTTTCTTTGTACAACTCTTAGATTCTAGGCTTGATCCATTTCTTTGTGCATAATGACATATCTAAATTATTTAATTGTTGATGTGTTTGGTTACAAAACAAATATTATATTATTATAAGAATGCTTTATTGGCCTACTAGCATACAAGGTGGTTATCACCTATTAGACCCTCCTCAATAATGGTCATCTCATAACTATACCCTTAGTACTTTATTACAAAAAATAATAAATCATCCCAACTCAAGAATTATTCATAAATTCATATCTTTTACGAAACCTATTAAATATTCTTAATAATTTTTTTTATGTGAATTATTATTCTCAAATCTCATTTGTCATAAAGATATGAACTGATATGACATTAAAGCATCTCTACTTTTAATTTTTGTAAGCATCATACTTGCAATAATTAACATGTCATCCTTTAAATCTCAATGGTATTAGTCATATGATATAACTATTTTGTAGGGTTCTCACCATCTTATGAGTTACTTCCACTCACATGTATCTCATAGCTTACATATCACTGTCCACGATGTTGACATGTGACTTTCATACCAAAGGTAAAAATTTGAAAGAAATATTATATAAAACCCCCCGCATCAATTGAGGGTTAATTTGTCTAATATATGCATAATTGATTGGTTTATAAAAATATTCATATTTTTGGCTTCATAAGAAAAATACTCATAAGTATTAAACTTACCTCAATTTTTGGTTTTGACTTTTATGTTTATCTCGTGCATCATGATTAGAAGCATTGTCCATTCCTTCCTACCATTACACATGAGTGTGTCTCGTGACTAGTTGATCACAATCGATGATGATAATACTCATAAACCTACTAATAATAAAACCTTAATTTTAGTTCAATATAAACAATTTATCAATCAATAATCAAACCACAATACAACCCAAACATATAATTTATCAATTATATATCCATATTCAAATCTATCCTAATTGGAAGTCAAAATTCATCTCACCCCCCCTACCAATCCCTCTACTAAATATCTCTAAAAAATTATTGATTTAATAACTATTATTTTAAACTCTCCAAAAAATCAGAAATAATGAAATTAATACATATTAGCTCAATTTTCATTCCCCCTTGGTACTTTACCATCTAGACAATAGATTTTCTCAACTCTAAAGTTATTGATAATTTCATACATTTTAGATAATTTATCAATGATACTTGATAATTACTTCATATAAACATTTTTATTTTCAAACCTCATGTGTCATAATGACTAAGCATTTATATGATATATATGTATCAATTATTTTGGGTTCATATGCATAATACATACATAATTAATGCATGTTTCCTTTAAGTTTTACTAGTGAAGATCATACGAGTTAAAATAAATCAAATAGTTGTCATGATATTGTGGTTCATGCACTCACCCACATTCCATGGATTAGCTATCATCATCTTCATTAGTAATGATGACTCATAAACTAAATGTGAACCATTAGAAAAATATTCTATGAAATGTATATCTAAATTGAGAACTAATTCTTCTAATATATATATATATATATATATATATATATATAATTGATTGATTTATCAAATTATTCATATTTTCTACTTTGTAAGAGTAATACTTGTAATTATTAACATACACAAATTTAAAATATTAATATATAGATTTTTCTTGCACATGATGATTGAAAGGGTTATCACTTTCTTCCAATCATATGTGTGAGTGAGTCTCATGGTTTACTTATTATCATCCACTATGATAATTCACCTAGACTTATCAAAAGACAAATACCTGATGCAATTTCTATTTAATCATCACATCCATCAATTTATATTCTACAATATAAATCAAATACTTTTATTAATGTCAAAATTATTTATATATCACATAAATAAAATTACATAAACACTAGATCTCACACTATTTTGATTGATTTTTTAAAATATATCCTAGATTGGAAGGGTTTGAGAGTTGTATCCCCAACTCTAGGATTTATCTTATGTCTTGTGTCCCTTGCTTGATTGTGGATCTTCTAGGAAGTAAGAAAATCAACTATAGAAAGAAGATTTTCTCAACATTTTTTCTTTTTTATACTCCAATATTTATGTATTTTTTTAAGTAGAAAATTCGTGACTTTTTGAAGATGTCATGATTTTTTCTTTCATTTATTGAAAGAACACAACTCTAGAAAGTGGACGTGGCTTTAGATTGTGTTCTAATCTTTTAATAACACAAATTTGTATCATTGGAAAATAATCACAACTTGATCATATTGTCTCTATGGCACAAAAGTCATAGAGTTGGAAATAATCATAACTTTGACATTAATCTCTCTTATTCTTCACATGACCATAGTTATATGAGTAGTTGTAGCATTGATAATGGTCTCTCATGTGTATCATATGGCCATTACACAAGGAATGGTCTCTCTTATTCATGTCATTAACATTACACTAGAATTGGTCACGACATTAGCCTTGGCCTTTCTCATATATCACATGGTTGTGGCACTACAAAAAAGGATACAATACTAATGATCAGTTCGAACATAGAATACATAGTTTTGCCTTCTCTCGAGGTCAAGATTCATGACCTTGAGGAATGATCTACTTGGATAAATATTATATGTATTATTATGTGTCCAAATGTCATGACAATGAATAATTGTTGTAACTTTGACCTGAATAGGTATGAACTTATAACATTATATAACTCAAAATTCAAAGTTTTGTGAAAAGATAATGTGTCACGCTACCTCTCATAGAGTGTCTGTCCCTCCACAAAATGGAAACAAATAACCCTAAGAGAATTTATATAGGGTGAGAAGCTTCCATAAATATGGAGAGATTTTTTTTTCCAAGTAAAGTATAGAAAGCTCTAGATGATTAAACCATCTATAACCTTATAAGGCTCTAGAGGATTGCAAAGCTTTAAGAACAAGGTTGTGTGTGTAGAGTAACTCAAAAGAAAAAATAGTAAGCTTTCATATGGAAAAAGTCTTTAATGAAGTTCAATAATGGGACCTTGACCATTTTGCCAATGGTGAGAGAATGAAGGATAAGTCATGTGATGGCTGTCCATGAGGTATTGAGGGTGGCCATATTAGAGAGGTACTGCCAATCATGTGTTGACCCTCTTGCTAATGGTATGGTGACCATATTAGAGATCACTATTGCAGAGATAAAAGAAAAAATTGACCTCATGGAGCAAAGCATGAAAAATACCATATAGGATCTCAAAGTGTAGTTTGAATACATTCAAAAGAGAATGTAAAGCTCGACAATCTCAATGATATCACATGAGGAGTTCATGAGGGTCCTATACATGCTAACTAGCTTGGAGTCAATGATAGAAGTCTTAACTTAGCTTATCATGAAGAGAAGCTAAGACAAGAGGTGACAATTTATAAGGCAAATTTGTCTGCTCAGGTGATGGCCACCAATGAAGTACAGAGGGTCGAGGTGTCAAAACTTCACATATTCAGGGGACAATGGGATACCAAGAAATTAGGTAACTATTTGTAACACATAGAAATGTACTTTAAGGTAATTACTCTATTTGATGAGGCGATGAAAATATGTACTACTAATCTTTATCTTAACTATAATGCATTGCTATGGTGATATAGAAGATTTATGGAGATAGAAAGAAGGACATTCACAATAGATACTTAGGTTGATTTAAAGATAAAAAGATCAATATGTAGTTATACCCAAAAGATATGACATATATGATACATAAAAAGATAAAATATCTCAAAAATACAAGACTCATCTCAAGTCAAACCACCATTCAAGGGTAGCTATGCTAAAGGTGGAGGAATGAATGAGCCCAATAACTATAATGCTAGAGAAGGATCAAGTGAGACATATACTAAAAAAGAGGGTAAGGGTCGAGATTAGTAGACAGATTTTAAGCTAACAATCAATTGTTTTCTATGCGATGGACCATACCTGACTCATGAATATCCTAAAAGAAAGGCTCTCAATACTATAATCAAGAGGGAGACCAAGCAAGGGAGTGATGATGCACACATGGGATCAATATAATTATTGAATGCCCTTAAGATCAAATCAGCCAATGAGAAGTCTCGAAGTAGAGGACTCGTGTATGTGGAGACCGATGTAAATGAGATGTTTACCAAAGTTATGATAAACATTTATGCTACACATAAATTTATCTCAGGGAAGAGGCAAGGAGATTCTAACTTCATACATCCAAGGAGGTAGGGTGGCTCAAGGTAGCTAGCTCAAAATAGTTGGCTCAAAGTAGTAAACTCTACTGCAATGAGCAGCTCGTGGGATAACAATGAAGATCGAGCCTTGAAAAGATAAATGTTGATCTCACAATAGCAACCATGGATGTTGATGACTTCATTATAGTTGAAGGGGATGAGCCAAAGACAATGTGCGTGACAAGATATCTCTTATGAGTTTTGTTAGTGATGTCTTTTGGTCTTACTAATACATTATGCACTTTGTCTTTCCAATGCTACATTATGTACTTTGATGAATAAGATATTATAACCTTTTCCTATATAAGTTTGTGGTGATATATCAAGATAATATTGTTTTATATAATAACACATTGGAAGATCATGTTGATCATCTAAGGAAGGTATTCAAACTAGTAAGGCAAAATGAATGTTACATGAAGAGAGAGAATTGTTCATTTCCTTGAGAAGAAGCAGCTTCATCGGATATTGCATCAAAGATAAAAAATTAATGATGAATGAGAACATGATCAAGGCTATTCATGGATGGTATCCCCCAACTAAGGTGTCACAATTAAAATTATTTATATGCCTAGTTAATTACTATCATCATTTCATCATGGGGGTTTTAGCAAGAGTTAGGATGAAAAGTGGATTGACACATCTTCTCATGAAGAATAATACATGAGCATGAGATGAAAAGTGCTAGCAAGCTTTTGAAGTCTTGAAGAATGCTATGATAGAGGAGCCGGTGTT
Organism: Sapria himalayana; assembly: GCA_029783825.1. Lineage (NCBI taxonomy): Eukaryota > Viridiplantae > Streptophyta > Magnoliopsida > Malpighiales > Rafflesiaceae > Sapria > Sapria himalayana. The sequence goes on from JAREIK010002950.1 coordinate 1,299,966, forward strand.
GGTATTACCTAACCACGCTGAGGTATTCTAGGACACACTAATATTTTAAACTTTATTATTGAAGGGGTTCTTACATAGGAAAGACCCCCATGGGTTTTGAAATCCACAATATCAATGACACTGAGAAGTAGTACATGGTCCAAGAGAAAAAGATGATAATTATTATCAATTGCTTGCAAACATAGAGATACTATCTACTAGGGTTGTGTTTCATAGTAAAAATAGACAATATTACTACTAGTTACTTTCATATTCAGAAGAAGCTAAGATCCAAGCAAGCAAGTTGGAAAAACTTCCTATTTGAGTTTGACTACACATTGGAGTACAAGCTAGAAATCTTTAATTATGTGGATGATGCCTTAAGTTTCAAAGTAGAGCTAGTATTTATGACTAGCAAACACTAGAGAGAGATGATGAATTTCATGAAGGAGGAGTTTTAACATGATTTATTGAAAAATGATATAATTTTCCTAGCTCATGAGGGAAAGACAAATGATCTTGTATAGATAATGGTTTATTGCACATAAGGAGAAAACAACTTTGCATATCTAAGTGGGTAAGCATCAAAAAAAATATCATCAAAGAATGTCATGACTCCAAATAGGCTGGTCACCTAGGCCAACGACATAAGAGAGCCTTCCTATAGTTTATATATTATTTTCCAAAAAAATGAGAGAATGCAGAGACTTACATGAAGATTTGTCTTATGTGCCACTAGGATAGAGGGGAACATCACCATAAATTTTATCATTGGCTTATCCAAGTCCGAGGGATATGGATGGGTCATAGTTGTGGTGGATCTAAGTCGGCTACTTTCATATAAGTCCCTAATAGTTATATAATAGAGGGGACAACCAGATTATTTCTCAAAAATATGGTAAATTATTAGGGGTTACCAAAATTCTTTGTAAGTGATCATGATCGAGTTTCACTAAAAAATTCTAGTTGGAGCTCTTCAAACCCAATGGTATGGTGCTCCTTTTCTCTACTAGTTTTCATCCTTAGATTAACAGACAGACAAAATAGGTAAATACATTACTAGAGCTATATTTGAGGCATTTTTTGAGTTCCAATTAGACCAACTAGGAAAAGATGCTAGATATGGCTCAATTCTCTTACATCTTAAAAAGGAGCGAGACAACAGAGAGGAGTCCATTTGAGATAGTCATAGAATAACAATTGATGACTTCTCACACCCTAGCTATTGGGTACATTGGAGAGAGTCCATTAGCCTACAAATCATGCTTGAAGAAGGCTACTAGAAAGATAAAGAAATGGGCTGAAAAGAAAGAGAGGCCTACCAAATTTCATGTTGGATACATGGTGCATATCAAGCTCTTACCATAATAATTCAAGCCATTTTGAAAGGTGCATAAAGGGCTTGTAAGGAAATATGAAGGCCCCTTTTTCATATTGGGATCAGTTGATAAGGCATTATACATGGTCAAGCTACCACCGATGCTATAGATTTATCTTGTCATTCATATTAGTAATATCAAGCCCTATCAATAGATAAGGAGGATCTAGGCCAATGGATTTCTAACCAAACTATATCAAGCCATTTTTCATATTATGACCTTGGATTATATTTCATTTTCTCCTCATACAAGGTTGTGCTGCCATCGTATTTCATTTTGTTTTTCATATTTAGTAGTTTGCTAATATTATTTTTCTTTTGCAGTTTGATTTTCATTACTTATCTCGTGTTACTTTTTTTTTATTTTTTATTTAATTTTATATTCTTTGCGATATTGCCTAACCAAAAAAATTAGGCGACATAACAAAATCACAATAATAAGCTGCTCATCCCAACAACACAATAAATTCAACAAACAGACATCAACAAAAGCATATTCGACAATCCTAGGGATCAATATCGTGACCTCAAAATAAGATTATCCATCTTCTTTACCAACTAGACTAGAATTTTGTCGTCATATAATCATTTAATATTCATATTATTTCTAATATCAATTTTTATTGCTAAACTCATATCTCTCATCCAATGATTAAAATATTAGTTTCTACGGATATATCGATAATTGAATTTTACGGATATATCGGATATATCGAAGATATATCAGTGAGTATTTATATGTGAGCACCAATTAAGGATAGATATATTGGTCTTAATAGATATATCAGAAATTTTTATCATTACTCTATTCAACAAATCAGCAAGTTGTTATTATAACAAACAAATATTACATTCATTCTCAAGTTGTTCTTATAACAAACAAACATTATATTCATTCTTAAGTTGTTATTTCTAATCTATACTTAATAACTTATATTTCAAGATTTTTTTTTCAAATAAGAAAACTATATGTTATCATTTGTAGCTTATATTTAATCTATAAAACTAGGAATTTTCTCCGCTTTTCCCACACCAAAATGCATTCACATTGTCTTCTTTATTTCCAATTACATTTGTTATCAATCATGATAATTTTATTCTTGAATCTTTATTTTTTTAGCATTAAAGATGAGATTGTTGCGTATCTACATTGTTACAAGTTGGTTATCTCTTGTTCAAAGATGAGATTTTAGTTCTAAATCAAGAATTTGTCATTGTAGCTAATTATTTAGAAATGGTAAATTTGTTATCCCACTTCAATCATGCAACAAACAAATTTCATCACTAGTCAATGTGATTTGGTTGAACTTTTTTTTTTGGAGATTCATAATCATATATTACTAGAGCATCATCAGCAAAAAAAAAAAAATTATTAAATTTTGTCGTGTAGTTGATAATAATTTTGTTTCATTCATCACATAAATGATATTTTTAAATTTCATATTCATTGGATTACAGAAATTTTGGTGCACAAGCACACATGTTAGTTAAATGTTGTTTGATTTGAAATATGAAAATTTGAAAAAAATAAACATTAAAAAAGGAAAAGATAAAATTATAAGAAACAATTTAAAAATGTAAGCCACCATCATGTTTTATTAAAAAAAATAAAAATTTAGAAACAGGAATGAAATGTTTTTTGATTGGAAACTAAATCCTCAATGGTAGCCTCTTTTGATGACAGATTATGGGCGTCTGAGACTCCCTGTCAGAAGCACCTATAAGCATCAAAGCTAGCATCATGCCGTCATCTGCCTCTGGTGTTGTGTCAAGGGTTTGTGTATTAATAGAAGTGCCGATGACGTGATTTTATGGGGGGACGGACTGGTGCAACGATTGATGGTGTGCTCGGCTTAACGCTTGCAGGATATGTTTCTCAGCGTTTGTCAGCTCTCTCGCAGTTTGAACTACTTCTGAACTCTGGTGCCCACCAGCAGGAGGATATCGTTTTCAGTTGCCTCACATAAAACTAATTCTGAACTCTGTTGCCCGTCAGTTTGAACTTGCAAAAGATTGCAAGTGCAAACGGTGAAGGTACTACTTTTTTAAAAAACCTTGGTTGAAACGTAAAATTTTCATGGTAGTCAAGATTGTTGTTCATTTAATCTGGCTCATAAGAAAAAGGATGCCTTCTTTAAAAGTATTTGCTGCTGACAATGCATGCCTTCTAAAATATCTTGTAGGTCTGTAAAAATATTTAATGCGGGAAGAACCAATTTGTGCAGAAATTTCTTGAAGCGGACTACAAATTCGCTCGTGGAAAGCATTATCTCGCACGAGATCGAATCCATGGCATTTAATGTGAATGACGAGCAGTTCGAGCAAATATCTCCGAGGGATCAAGAGATGCCTACTGCAGAGTCCGGTGATCGTCCGACTGACACACATGAATTATCAAGTTTAGTCACCAAAAAATGTTCATCATCTCCACATGCAGATCACCGTTCCGTTGGAGATATCCCCTCTTCTAAAACTGAGCCACCAAGAAGGAATACTCAAAAGGCTTTAAAGCCAAACGTGTCTCCAGAGTTATTGCATTTACTGGATTCAGCAATTATGGGAAAGCATGAAAGCATGGAGAAGCTGAAGAAAATAGTAAGTGGCACTGAGAAGTTCTTAGGCAGCGAGGAAGTTGAGGGTATTGCTTATTCTGTTGTTGATTCACTCCTGGCCACAATGGGTGGTGTGGAAAGTTTCGAGGATGAAGATAACAATCCTCCCAGCGTCATGAGGAACTCACGCGCTGCGATTGTTGCAGGTGATCTTATTCCTTGGCTTCCTTGGATGGGCGATCATGGAAATTTCATGTCCCCTAGGACTAGAATGGTCAAGGGATTGCTTGCTATCTTGAAGGCTTGCACCAGAAATAGAGCAATGTGTTCTATGGCTGGTCTGCTGGGTGTTCTGTTAGATTCGGTGGAGAAGATTGCTGCTGATACAGGTTCTGTGAGTTGGGATGCAACTCCCTCCTGCTGCTGCATTCAATACTTAGCGGGGCATTCACTCAGTGTTATTGATTTGCACAGTTGGCTTCAACTCATTACAAAAACCTTGAGCACTCAATGGGCATCTTCCTTGATGTTCACACTTGAGAATGCAATGTGTGGAAAAGAGTATAATGGTCCCTCATATACCTTTGAGTTTGATGGTGAAAATTCAGGTTTGCTTGGTCCAGGAGAGAGCAGGTGGCCATTTAATACTGGTTATGCATTTGCAACTTGGATCTATATCGAATCTTTCGCAGACACAATGAATGCAGCTGCTTCTGCTGCTGCAATTGCTGCAGCAGCAGCAGTCAACTCTGGCAAGTCCTCGGCTATGTCTGCAGCAGCAGCAGCAGCTGTGCTTGCTGGTGAAGGCATTGCTCACATGCCTAGGCTATTCAGTTTTTTGTCACCTGATAACCAGGGAGTGGAAGCATATTTTCATGCACAATTTTTGGTAGTCGAGATTGGCACTGGAAAGGGGAAGAAGGCTTCCTTACATTTTACCCATGCGTTCAAGCCCCAATGTTGGTATTTCATTGGGCTGGAGCATATTTGCAAGCCGGCACTACTTGGCAAGGCAGAGAGTGAACTTAGATTATACATAAATGGTTCTTTGTTTGAAGCTCATCCATTTGAGTTACCTCGGATATCCAAGCCACTTGCATTTTGCTGCTTGGGGACAAATCCTACTCCAACAATGTCTGGTCTGCAACGCCGTCGTAGGCAGTGCCCTCTTTTTGCTGAAATGGGGCCTATTTATATCTTCAAGGAACCAATTGGCCCAGAAAAGATGGCACGTTTAGCATTTAGAGGAGGGGATGTTTTACCTACTTTTGGTGGTGGTTCAGGACCTCCTTGCCTTACAACAAATGAACATGTTCGAGCTATAGCAGAGGAACGATCACTTCTGGATAGTGAAATTGGGGGCTCCATACATCTTCTCTACCACCCTACTCTACTTAGTGGGCGATTCTGTCCTGATGCTTCTCCTTTGGGCGCAACAGGTCGGTATGCTTTTATTGGGACTAAAATGAGTTATAATTTTTTCCATATTCATAATGATATTGTTTTATGTGCGAAGCGATACAATTCGATGATGCACAATGAATTGATGCTTACTTTATTGTCACTTGTAGTGCATGTGATGTGATGTGATGCACAATGTGTGGAAAAATTCACAATGACAAATTCAAAAGATAAAGATTAAGAAATATGTAGGTATCATGTTTATATCTATAAAATATAAAATTAGATAGAATTTTATTATGTTGTTTCAGTATGAAATAAGAAAATCATATATGAAATTTATATTTTGTGAAAAAATGAACTAAGGTATAAAGCTTGTGTGGTACATGAGGTGTGCATAGAGGTATTAAATGGCCTGACATTCCTTATAAAGAGGTAGCTTAGATGTGACAAATGACACTACTCAATTTAGAAGTTGGGTTGTGCAAGCCCCAACACACCTAAAAAAATAGGTAGCCCGACATAATCTCTTGGCCCATTTGCAACCTGGGTTGTGTCATGTTGTGTTGGGCGGGTGGGCTACATGTCGACCCTATATGACCTAGGTACTAGGTATGGGCCATATCTGCTTGGGTTTGATCTAGACTAACTTGGTACAATATAGGCTTGCTTGGGTTCGTACTGGGCGAGCTTGGTTAAGTCCAAGCTATTTGCAGATTTCCCAGATCATGCCGTGCCGCGATGCAGTGACATATGGGCCAATTTCGTGGGTCATGGTGTGCCACATGTTGCGGCACCTAAGCCAATCCTCTCGGCCTAACATGGTCCATGTTACTGGGATTGACCGTGCTGACTTGTGTATATTTCAAGCATTGTTTTGGCCTTGCCAAGCCATGAATGGGCTGGTTTTAATGGGTTGTATTAGTTTTGTTCGACCTAATTGCCACCTCTAGGGAAGTCTGACAAAACTTGGTTGCTCGATAGCAACTTAGACTGTGCATGGGGATGTTGGATTAGGCCCTCTTTCAATCCAACATGAATTGTGTCATGGTGTATGAGTCGTGCCTAGGCATGCATGAGCTTGACCCAGGCTAGCTTGAGTGTGGTGTAGGCTAGCTTGAATGTGATGCTGACTAGCCATATTGATTTGGCCTAGCTTAGATCAATTTGGCCTAGCTTGCATTGAACTCAAAATCATAATAACCTAGGTCCTTGTCATTAGGGCATGGGTTTGATATAGCATAGGCCCAAGCTCAAGGGCCTCTAGTCTAGCCTACGACATGGACTTATGCACTTACATTGCATATGTTATATATATACTATAGTATATATTATTAATAATACAAATAATTATGAATGATATATTAGTTACCCATAAAGATTTTATAGTTAACCAACAAGGTCTTAATGTTTCCATGTGCATAATTAAATATTTTTTTTAATCCCCTTAAATCCTATAAATTAGAGATCAATATCACATAAATATAATTTGGAATTCTTTTATTACCTTACTCATCAATTATTTTTTTTAACATTTTATTAGCATGAGTTCTTAAAAAAAAATTGCATAGAAGAATTTTTTTGAAGATTGAAATATTTAAAGAGTTTCTAGAGAAATAATACATTATGAAAAATTATTTTAGTTATACCAAATAACTGAAAGTTATAAAAAATAATATTGTATAATTTGAAGTTATAAAATGGAAAATACATAGACTGAAGCTACCAATAAATTTATATATTTTTCTAAAAAATAATCATAACGTGCAAATAAAAAAAATTTATGATATTTATTTATTTATTTATTTATTTATTTATTTATTTTTAGTAAATATTATTTATAATTTATTTAATAAAATATTGATAAATTATTTTATTTTGATAAATTGAAATATTTCAAATTAATTTATTACATGTATAGTTTTAATTTAAGATAATGACAAACTTGGCAAAGCTTGAGTATCTTTGATAATTTAGGCAAAAATTATTTATCTTAGGTGTCAAATGCTGTAAATTTACTCAGATATGATAAATTCTAGAAATATTATTTAAATTAAAAATGATGCATCCTTATAGGATCACGTAAAAGTTTTAATATTCTTTTGCCATCACATAAATGAAGGATTAAAAGGTGAATACTTTATGTTCAAAGATCCTTTTATTATATAGAATAATCTAAAGGATCCATATGATCACCAAAAGATTATAATTATTTTAAAGTATATTATAATTAGATGTATTTGAGATAATAAGATTTCATGTTCGTCATTGATCACAACTCAATTTTATTCAAAATTAACTTATATTTAAAATTATTGAGAATAAGTCTTTGAAGAAAACATGCTTGAAAAGTTATAATATTTTATGTATTGAATGTGTTTTTGTAGCATCAATATCGAGAGCATTGTTTCATCAAACATTTATAATTAATTTCATATTTTCATATGACTGAATACAATATTCAACTTGTATTAAAAAATCATTAATTTTTTGATACTGGGCCTATGTCATTGACTGAAGTGAATGTTACATTTGTTCCAACTTATGGATATGAACAAGGATGTGGATATGGGAGGGTGAGGTATAGCCTTATAGTACGTCACATTTCCTCGTACTATGGTGTCCATCATAATTCACAGAGTAGAAAGTATAATTCAAACTATCAGAAATAAAATAATTCAGAATCAATGACTTAAAAGGTTGTGGAACCACAAGTCATACTCATGAGAATGAGTGTTATAAGTGTGATCTAAGTGGACACTGTTCATACACATGTTATATTTCAAAATATTTGATTGATCTCAATTAAGTCTCAATTAAAAAAAAAACTCAAAATGAATTTAATTGATAGTGATGACTGATGACTGATGACTCAATATCAGTGGACCTAACTTATTTATATATTTCAGACTTTTTAGAGAACATAGTGAAATAATTGACTTTCTAATTAGTAATGAAAATATTTGTTATGATTAACTATTTTATATATATTTAGAAATTTATTATGTTATCCTTATTTGAATATATATATATTTTTACTTTGACATATAATTATTTTTTATTAAATTTTTTTTTATTTGGACTGAAAGACATATTGATCTCTCTCATACATTAATAAATCACACGACATATAATGTAGATGCATGTATTTTATATTATGCTATCACATATATAATTCATTAATCCTTAGCGATAAAAAATATTTTTTCAATTTAACACTAGCATTGTGAAATGTTAATACCATATCCGGTCCTATCGATCTAATTCAAGTTTTTTGGATGGCAACTCTCATTTTACCTAATAAAACTAAACTATAAATTGATGATATTTTTTATTTTGTTAACTTCAATTGAATTCTTAATTTTACGGATATTTGTTGAAATAAATATAATATGAATATTATGAATAATAATAATGAATACCCTGTAAACAATTAAATTTTGGAAAAATTCTTATCATTTTCAATTTCAAATAAATTATATTAAATGATTATCAAACTCATTAAGTTATTTGTTGTCATAAATCATAAGTTTTGTGACTCAAAAACTTTTATGATTCGAAATGAATATATTGGTTATTCCATTCAGGTTTTTCTTTGATTTGTCACATGTTAATAATTCTTTTGGGTATGCTTTGAAGAATTTAGAAAATTCTTATGCCTAATGATTATAATCATATTGCTTGCCCACAAGATAAGTTAATTATAAAATTTTTATTTACTATAGTTAAATGTGAATTAAAAAGTAAATAAGGCTCCCCATTCCAATATAATGTTAAGAGTGACGTGACAAATGCCCAAGGAGCATATCGGGTATCAATGAAGATCGAACTACTGTTTTTAAGGTAAGTGCATCAATTTTCTTTGCCAACCAAATTATCATGTTGTTAGTGATTATTATATGTTAGTTGGTATAAATGCTAAGTATCCCATCGCATGTACTCATATTCATTATGAATTAACTAAATCTCTTATTAAGCAGTTATAATTAATTATAAGTTTTTACCCTTAAGAATAAAATTATTTGCTTGTTTGAGGACATGTTTTTTTTTTTCATGCTATCATTTTAATTAAAATTCATCCCTTAGCTAATTATGATTTCTCTTCATAATTATATACTTTTGATTATGCTATTTATATACTTTTGGGTATGCTATTTATGTTTTCAGCCTAATATTTCATATTTATATACCTTTGGTTATGCTATTTATGTTTCTACGGCTTCACCTCAATATAGCAAGTTTGGCCCTCAACATAGCAAGTTAGGTCCTCAACATCAATTTGTTATATATGTTGAATTTATTTTTTCCTCTATTATTCATTATCTTGAATATTTAATGGATGATATTTTTATTGTATATTTAATGGAGTGTCATTTTAATAAATATGTTTTTTTGCTTTCAGGGCGAGACATGTCAATTCTAGAATAATGACTAGACATTAAAAAAAAGTATTGTGAATTGGAAGCCTAGAATGATATTCATTTGTAAAGGACTTGCAATTCAATTACTTAATACCTTCATAGATATAAATAAAGTAATAGTTACACATACTAACTATGAATACTCCAACATGTATTGATGTCCTTTTGGATAATATTATGATAAATAATTCTAAGACACATTTGAAGCATGATAGATCTATTAGCTTTAAAAGATTTATTTTCCAGAAAAAGAAAAAGAACAAAATATAAAAATCTTTCTATTATTAGAGTTCACCAATATAAAAGGATCAATATAAATAAATAATACGACCCAACTTGAAAATAATTATCATAGACAATATATTTACTTTGCAAGTGACTATGGATATCATAAGAATTGATGAATATCAAGAATCACAAATTGTGGATAAATGTTAGAAAATGAATGCTTACCCAAAATAGAAAAAAATAATCTAAACAACTTTAAATTCATTAGTAAAACGAGAGATGTTTGGTTTTATAGTTCAAGTGCCTAAAAACATAAAACATAATAGATATAAATGAGTGAATGTGAGAAAACAAAAAAAAATAAATTTACAAGATATTAAGCGTGATTTGTTGCTTAAATTTTTTCACAAAAATACTTATTTATTTATATTGGACACAGTTATATTTTGATACTTGATAAGTTTAATAATCTTTGAAAGATTTGGCATGCATCTCATGATTATTGTTACAACCTATTTATATGAGGTTATAGATGCTGATATGTATATGAAAATCTCTAATGGATTCAAATTATCTGAATTAATTAATTCAAAAGATCAAAATATGCATTTAAGCAAACAACACAAATTTCTATATAGATTAAAGTAATTTAGTCGAATGTGGTGCAATCATTTGAGTAAGTATTAGTTAAAAGAGTGATATGTGAATAATCTAATTTGCTTATTTGTGTTCGCTAAAAAATTAGAAATCAAGCTTATAGTAATTGCATGATATGTAAATTATTTGAACATTATAAGAAAATTTGAAGAGTTCATAAAAATAACCAATTATTTAAAAAATGAATTTGAAATGAAAGATTTATAGAAAAACTAAGCTATTGTTTTAATCTCTAGATCGAAGTATACATAAATAATACAGATAATTATAAATGTTGTATTTATTTTGATATTTCTTAACTTCTATAAATAAGAGTTATTTTATAGATACCCATAAAGATCCATAATAATAAAATATAATTCAGAATTATTTTTTTTTATTTATTCTTCTTTCATTTCTAACAATATATATGATATGAAATATTAAAAAGAATAATGTAAATATGTTAAATAATCATTTAAAACAATATTATAAAGTAAAATAAGTAAATAAAAATAAAATACATTCAATTTTAAATTGATAATATTTTTAAAATAAAAGAAAAATAATAGAAAAATTAAATATATATTAGACATCAACTTATGCTCTTCGAAAAAAAATAATATCAATATTGATTAAAATTATTTAAGTTTCTAGTAAAAATTACTTATATCCTATTTAAGCACAAGAGTATCAAAGGAAGATATATCTTAAAGTCTTGGATACTAAGCCATCTTGTGCTTGAGAAGAATTTGTAAATAAACTAAGTTTTTTAAAAGTTTTAAGCGGTAAGCAAAATAATTTTTATTTAGGATGCATGATTTACAAGAGTATATGAGACAATTCTCATATTGTATAAAACTCATCTTATTCATATGCATTTGAATAAGATTTAATTAGGATTTTTTAGTCATTTCTAGAAGCCACCTCATTCAAACTTGTTAGAATCTTGGAGATAAAGAAAAATGATAACAACACTAATATGAAAATATACATTAGATACCATTTTATAATTAATAAAAATGATTAGTGCAATTCACAAATTGGATATTCCTATCAAAAAAAATAAACTAAATAATAAGAAAACTATAATACATTTTGTCATATGTTAGGCTAGTGCATACAAGTTAACAATACTAAGCATGAACAATGTTTTAAAACCCATTTTTTAATGCCTTGACGTGCGTCTCAAGGCTAGGTATTTGTAAAACATTTCAAGGCATTAAAAAAATGTTGAGCTCGATGGAGCTCCACGTGAACTCTAATTGAGCTCCACGAAGGAGCTCTACGGAGCTCCGTCGAGCTTTTCGTGGAGCAGGGGAGAGGGGTGAGGGTGAGGGGAGAGGGCCAGAGGGGCAAGGGAGAGGGGCTGGGATGAGGGAGAGGGGCGAGGGCATGGGCGAGGGTGAGGAGTAAGGGCAAATTAAAAAATGTATTTAAAAAATTATCAAATTTATTAAAATTTGATAATATTATTAATTAATAAATAGTATTAAATTAATAAATTGTATAAAATTAAAAAATAAAATAAAAATAGATAATTTAATAATTTTTAATTTATTAAAATTTAAAATAGTATTTTAATTTGATAATTTGATAAAATTATCAAATTAATAAATAGTATTAATTACATATTATTTATTAATGAAAAAATAGTATTTAATACTATTTATTAATAAAAAAATAAATTTAAAATTTTAATTTTATAATGATATAATTAATTTAAATTTAATATATTATAAAATATTTATTAAATTATTTCATATTATTTTATTTTATTTTATTTTTAATATATTATAATTTATAAAATATTTATTAATTATATTTATAGTTAAATGACATTTAAAAAATGCTTTTTAAAATCTTGATTTTTTATTTTTTATTTATGTTATTTTATTTTATATATTTTAAAATATTAATTAATTATATATTGGGATGCTTAAAAAACTTATGCCTCAACGTCTCAAGGCTTATACTTCGTCTCACGAACATAAAAATGTCTCATTTTATGTTTTTGTCTTTTAAAACTTTGGTCTCAACTAGATATCTATTCTTTTTTTTAACTATCATATTCTGGCCAGGTGTATCTATATAAGAAATCTGATATATAATTTTATGATCTAGATAATAAGTATTAAATATGTCTGATTTATTTTTTAATACATTATATTTTTTTATTTATTTTAATATTTTATCAAATTAATTTTTATTATTTTATAAAATATTAAAAAAATATAAAATATATTTAATCCAAAACTAAAAAAATACTCATGTATGTTGTGAGCATTTATCATTTATCAATATGGGTAATTAAATACCTTAGGTTCTTTTTGATTGCATATTTACTAGATCCTCATGAGGCTTTACTCACATTCGCCTAACATCCAGGATAACAAAACTTCAATATTCTTTCTTAACTGGCATTTTTCGTATGCTAGGGTAGAAGTAACCTTAAGTCTATAATAAAATATTTTTAACTAGGTCAGTGATGCATGACCAAGTTGAAAATAAAAAAACAAATACTTCAATACACTCAAATATGTATTATGAGATCTTACCATGAGAAAGAAGATATATAGTTTATCATGTTTAATTCCAAAGGAAATCTTATTTAAAATTTCTAACTTTTCAAATAAAAATTAGAAAACAAAAGAATAATGTCAAAATTAAATTGTCTAGTGGGACAACTTATAAAAAAAATAATAAAATAATCAAGAATAAATAAAACATGTAAAAAAATAAGGAGTCAAGTTAAATATCACACCCAATAACTTTTAAAGTATTATCATTTTCTTTGATATTATTCTAAGAATATAAACAAAAGAAAGTAAAAACAGAATGATAATATGAATATTGACTCATGAGTTAAATATCAAGGAATATGAAGTTGAGGGATGAGATTCAAGAGATGTAGTACTTAAAGATTGAGAAAGACTTGCTATTACCTTGCTAGAGAGAAATCTTAAATATCATCATTCAACTAAAGTTAAAGTTGGAAGATTCTTGTAAGAATCCTTTGAAAAATCTAATAGATGATTCATCTCTCAATTATTTGTAATATTCTCAATCTATTATTCGAAAATAATTTCTAATAATTATTTCCAATATGATCTATTCTCACAATATGTGTAGAGTAAACATAAGCTCTACTACCTTTGTCATTGTTGTGATTGGTATGTCAAAGTGAATAATTCTAGTTTCTGAGTTTAATAATTAAAATTTTTATCTCATCTGATATCTATACTAAAATATTGATTGAAAACATTAATGATGTAAATTTGTCTCTCAAACCAAAATTAGAGTTTTCAATTTGAAACTTTAATTTGCCAAAAAGATCTCTTGTTATTTCAATTTGATACCTTAAAATTGAGAAAATCACAATCTCTTTCTATTTTAAAATTAAGTTTTTTATATCCTAAGCCCTAATTTGAGATTTTGGAAGTTTTTGGAGGTCCGCTTCACTAGTATTCCCATGATCACAACCACAATTTCGCTGCTACCACTTCCTAACGTCATCCATGAAATGGGTGTGATACCTATTACACATAATGGGTGTGCAACAAAATTATACGGGCGCACACATTAATTGTTGGCTTGCTTTTTCTTAGTATTACACGTTTGTACTATGGCACACTTGTACGCATGCAATATGTTGGTATAAAACATGTCATTTATTTTTATGGTTTATACTCTTACTAGCCCTAGTTTTTTTTTTCTTTTATGATTTTTGCTCTAGTATTTTGTTAAGAAGGAAGTCAAAAAAATAATCATAATTATAAAAAGTATTCATCAAATATATACAATCTAAGCCCTTATATACATAGCTAATCGAATTGGGGTATCTCACAAATTGATTGCTCAAGTACATAATATAAAAATAAAAATAAACAAATAAAAAATAATAAATAGTAAATTATAATATTGTTTTTTATCAATTCTTATAAATTAAAATACACACACACACACACACACATATTATTAGATTAACTCACATGTCAGATGCTGTTATATAATATATTTAGAAAAAACATAAATAAAAAAAATTTACAAACTATACCAAACATCAATATACTCATTCAAGCTAGTGCGTATAGATCTTAAAACACTAAACTTGGTAGAGAGAAAAAATACTTATGATTTTTTGTACTTCACCATGAATGTGTTTATAATCTGTATGCTGATAGTTATATAGATAGTGATTATCAAATGATCCTAATTTTTTTTATACAAAATGATAATTAATTTTAATATATAATTTGTTTGTTTGTGAAATATTAAATTGATAATAATATACCGAGTTACATATCTAGTCTTCAAGGTGTAGCATCTATACCCATTTGAGTATATAGTATTCAAAGAAAGTGTATTTGTTGGCATGAACAACCATTTCTTTTACTTGAAGAGAGATCTAAAATAAAATAAATTTTCTCAAAAATCATGGGTAGAAGATGAAAAAATATCTTTATTAGATATAAAAAGTGATATGAAATACATTATAAGAGAATAAGAGATTCGATTGATTATGAATCTATTCAAAACTAATAACTACTAAATTGATTATGAATTTAGTAGTTAATATTGTTTCTTTCCAAAAATATATATGTTATAATTTTAATTTATTTAGTTTTTGTTTTTTTTGTATTTTTAATTGGATAATCTATTTTATGGGATATCGCTATCATATTTATTTATTATATAAAAGTATGAGTTGTATATTATTATTCATTGAATGTTAATTATTTTATTTATTATATAATTATAAAGTTCAATATGGTATCAAACAAGGTTTGTAAACCATAAAGTGTGTCTCTTCCTCTTAATTTGTTTTTTTTATCTACAGTAAGTGCACACAAATAGTAGGTGCACCCTCGTTGTGAGCAGCTATAATGCACACATGTTCACAATAGGCACAAGGAGGTCTCCATGACATTGCGAGAGGTGGTGTTGGTGAGAGGTAAAAATTTAACTGGGTTTCCTTTGCTAACTCTTTATAGATTCTGATAAAAAAAAGAATTAAAAAAAATTGGGTACTCTTGCTTTTACATGATAGGAACAATAATTTTATGGCATAATATAAATTATCATATTATATGTCAATGGAAAAGAGTTAAAGTCTATAATGATGCAAGAGGATATGATATATTAGAAATAATTATTTAATATTATTTTTGGAGAGAATATCGATAATATTACGTAGTAGTAAGAGTGACAAGATGACTATCGGAATTATATCTGAGTTCTTACAAATTGATTATGCAATGATATTTACTAGAGATGAATATACAAAATTTCTCTCTAACACGACCAAATTTTTTTATTTTTTAAGGTATTATTAGTTATTTTACTAATACTCTCATTTTAGACTTCTGTATTATCCAAACATGAGTAAATATTTATGTAATTGATAATCATATTCTATTCTATATGTTATTTTTTTTGTTCAAAGGACATTACTGTTGCAAATAGAAAATGCTCGAAAGTTATTAGATATAATGCAATTCAAAATGAAATTTTATTATTTCTCAATATCATACCTATTTCTAATTGTTTTCGTTTACTTTCTTTGAGTTATTTTTTTAGAAAATTTATTTTGATTGTCTTTATTTTTACTAATTTTTTTGTAGGATTAATAGACCTTGACAAATACTTAATTTGGGATTTAATAGATTGAATTGCATATATGTTTTTTCTTCAATAATATATCTTCTTATATATATGAGTTTTTTGGAATTGTTACTTGTGCATTCTTAGTTTGATCATTTATCATTAGTAAAGTTGAGAATATTTTAATTTAGTTATAAGAATATTTTAATCATAAAGTGTGAGATATATTAGCTAGGAAAATGTGCCATATTATCTTATTTTACATGCAAGTTTGATTTGAATAGGGATTCATTCGATTGAATACACTTAAACATATTGAAATCTAAAAGAGTTGAAACCAAAGAAAAATTTTGGTATTTGATAATTCTTGTTGATGATTACTTAAGATATATCAATTTTGGTGATCATAAGTTTTTTTTTTATTTTTTAGATTTTTTATAAAATGATAAAAATTCTTTTAGATAAAAATTAATAAAAAATTAAGAAGTGAAAATGTATTAGAATATATGTTAGATTAATTTAGCATATGCTATATTTTTTGCGAGATTATGTACTACTAGATTTTCTACGTTGACACACCCTAACAGTAATAAATAATTGAAAAAATAAATAAATACTTGATTAAGATATTTTAAACACTCTTACTTGTAAAGAGTGTTCTAAAATTTTTTTTGTATAGAAGAATTTTTAATTATAATTTATTTTATTAATTGGATATCATCTTGTATCATTTTTAGAATATATCTTTTAGATTCTATATCTTGAAAAAATATTATTTAGTTTGCTTCTCAAAGTTTTTGAATATATTTAATTTTGTTCTTGATCACTCTTCATGATTGGATAAGTTAATATTTAGTACCCTGAGATGTGTTTTTATTTTATACTTGAGTACTCAAAGAGGGTATGCGTGTTTCTCATGAGAGATTAATATGATTTTGATGAATGTGAATATAAAGTCTATTAATCTTCATTTATTTTTTGATGAACCTAAGAAAAATATGAATTTAGATGTTATATTTGAATTTATTACTATTCCTCCTTTATTTGTAATTTTTTATGGACTATCAATTGATAGAGAGAAATATCTATTGGTTATATATTGGTAATTATTATGATATTACTTCAATAGAGTCATTATGTCTATCAACAATCTCAGATCATGTTGAGTCTGAGAGAATGAGATTTTTTAAGTAATGAGATTTTATTCAAACTCGAATAATATAATAGTTTATGACTCTTCATCAGTATATATTCATATAAAGTCAAAAATTAGGAGTCTTGACTACCTAATTCTTAGAATCTATACTAAGAAAGAGAGACATACCCAACTTTCTTTGATCAAAGATGAGTCTATCAAGAAGTTAAATAATTTATAGTTAGTCTATATGACCTTGACTTTTTGATAATTCTCTAAAATGGTTAAGATTTTGTGGCCAGTCAATTGATTCTACTTCTAGCCAAATGATTCCGCAACCAGTTCATCTTATCTTGATTATGCAGTTAGTCTATTTAATTTTAATAATGCTTTCTCAGAGATTTGACTACTCATCATCTAATTTCACATGTTTTCTTATATTTTCATCTTATTCATTTTCTATTATTATTTTTATCAGTGCTATGATAGTCAAATTTTCTTTTGAGGTTTTTATATGTACTCTAAGTTACACAAGTATGTTTATGATTTTTCTTATTCTTTAGTATAAGTTATAATGATATGATAATTTTATTGATTATTTATGTGCATGATATTCTGATAATGAGAGATAACATAGCTTTAAAAGTAGACTTTGTGAGACTAATATATTTTCTTAGCAAATATCATCTTATCATAAATGATATATGAACTTAATACTCTTATATAAGTTAATTTTTTGGGTTATGTTTTAATAAATATTTTTATTTAATTAGATATTGAATTCAATTTTGATGTGATCTCTCCATTTGATTTTAATTGTAAGAAAGATTAATTATTTTATTATAATTAGATTAATACACTATCAGTATATTAGGTATTTGCTAGATTTTATTACTAAAATATGTGAAAAAGTCTTTAGGGTTTTGCATTTCTTTTAGCGATCATTGATACTAAACTATTATGTACGGAGAGGAGATTTATAATATAGTTTTATATTTTTTATGGAGGCAATTTTATCTCTTGGAAAAGTAAGAACTATATAGTTGTTTTGAGATTCAATTCCAAGATTGAGATTAGAGTTTTGTTGATAATTATTTGTGAGATATTTTGGATATAATATTTACTTGAGAAAATTGAGTATACAATATTTATTTCAAACTACAGAATATGCACTCTTTACTTCTTTAAGGAGAATATTTATGATGAGAAGACAATTACTACCACATAAATTCAAACAACAGAGCATTCATCAGATGTCTTCCTAAATTCCTTGAATGGACATCAACTTTTTTTATATTTTTTAAAACTAAGTATCATGGACTTGTATGCTCCAACTTAGAGGTGTCAAACGGGCCGGGCCGGCCCGGCACGGCACGCCGGCACGGTTTCTTCCCGTGCCGGTTAGGCTTCACGCGGGCACGCCGCACGCGTGGCCGTGAGTCCGTGATTCAGACCAGACCCTCCCGAATTAAAGCCCGTGGGTCGGGTCATGAATGGACCCGATCCGCGGTCCCGAGTCCCGACCAAATCCCAACGGGAAAAATTTTTTTTTTTAGATTTTGCTTGAATATCAGCCGTTGGATTCGACTCTAACAGCTAGGGGGCAGAATCCAACGGTCCTCGTGAATCTGCCCCCTAATTATATATAAAAAATTCAAAAAAATATTAAAAAAATATTTTTTTAATAAAAAATTAATATCTTTAATCTATAAATTCTACCCCCCTCCCTATTACAATTATGTTTTTCAAAAATATATAACCTCTCGTAACATTCTCTCTCTCATATAAACCGTGCATCTCTCTCTCGGGCCTCGAGATTTTGCTTTCGGCTTGGATTTTCGTGAAACTCGACTTGAGTTTTTAATATCAGAGTTTTCTGCGGTGCACCTTGCACGTGACCGATCTCATTGCTTTTACCGGGTACTTTATTTAACGTTTTTATTTACTTTCTCTCTCTAAATCTTCTCTCTCTAGAAAAACTTAGGAAAAAATAAAAAACATAAAAAATAACAAATACACCTGACACTTATTTAAATTTGGAAAATGAAAATGTTAGTGTTACACAGATGTCTGCGACTGCTGAAACTTTGGTTTCTCCAATCGTCTCAACCCAAAGTTCTAAAAAACATAAAAATAGGAGGACTTCTGTCGTTTGGACTCATTTTAAAATCATAACACAAAAATATTAGGGGTGAGGAACTTGAAATGGCATAGTACAAATATTGTATGAGACTTTTAACATGCAAGAGTTCATGTGGGACTAGGCACCTTAAGAGGCATGCCGAATTATGCACCAAAAAACATGGACCCTTAAATCCTAGGCAAACCCAACTTGACACTACATTTTTTGAGACTGGATCGAGTTCAGTCTCAAAATTTACTCCCTTTGTATACTCCAGCGAGTTGGGTATGGACGGCATGGCCAGGCTCATCACATTGATGGGTCTTCCGATCAGATTTTCGGAAGATCCGAGGGTAGTGCGCATCATGCAGACTTATTTTCAGCATTCCTATCGTAAGATTCCTAGGTCAACATCTAGGAGTGACATACTAAAGATATATAAGTTAGAAAAATAAAAAAATATTAAGGAATTTATGGTATATAGTGGAGTGGTGTCCGTGACGTCCGATATATGGACATGTCACGATGATTATTCTTATGCATGTCTCACGAGTCTCGATGTAGATTCTAACTGGATAATCAATAAAAAAATTTTAGGATTCACTGAGATTCTTCATCCTCATGATGACCCGGCCATTTTTGAGTGTAAGATGAAAATATTTAGGGAATATAAAATTCAAAATGAAATTTTTAGTGTCACATTCGATAATGCTTATAATAATGGAGTAGCGATTAATATGTTTGTTAGGAATATTAGAGACGCACCATTAGGAGAGATCTTTCATGTCAGATGTATGTGTCACGTGATTAACCTGATTGTTCAAGCGGGTATGAAGGTGTGTTCCCCCGCGTTGGATAATATACGCAATGCACTAAAGTATATTCGCACTCCTCGCAGACTACAAAAGTTTGGTACTCTATGTTTGTCTGCGAATCTTAAGAAGAAGAAATTCCAATCGGATGTGAGACATCGTTGGAATTACACGTACCTGATTTTGAAATCATGTATTGGATACGAACACGTGATATCTGACTACGTCAATAGTAAGAGCGACGAACTTATTATTGACGACACTGACTGGGATTCAGGAATTTCATTTATGAAATTCCTGAAGATATTTTATGACACGATGAACATGTGTTCGTCGGTTTATACGCCCACCACTTGCATTGCACTCCGGTGCATATGCAACATTAGTAGCATGTTTAGGAAGTATCGAGCTGACCCGACGCTTAGCCATATGGTTGCAGAGATGGAGACCAAGTACTTGAAGTACTGGTTCACAGTTTCATCTCTTTATTGCCTCGCTGCATGCATGGACCCTAGGGATAAGGTGGAAGGGGTAGAAAACACCATGACTTTCATTTCCTCTTGCATGAATCTGGAAGAGCCACCTGAAGGGTTCATTTACGAGAAGTTGACTAACCTGTTCACATACTACGATACTAAGTATGGTGGTGGTGGTAGTGAGACTGTGATTACGGACATTGATACCTTGTTTGGAGATGACGATTATTCCATTCAGCTAGCGAGGGGGAAACGTAGGGGTGGACCATCACATAGGAGCGAGCTGTCTCGGTACTTAGATACCGATTACTGCTCAATCCTGTCACATTCTGATACTAAGAATCTTGATTTATTACAGTGGTGGAAATCATATGAGTCCACCTATCCCATGCTATCTAGGATGACACAGGATCTACTGACTCCTCCGGTGTCGAGCGTAGCATTGGAGTCTGCTTTTTCTGTTGCAGTGAACGTGATTTCGGATAGGAGATCGAGATTATGTCTAGATATAGTTGAGGCCTTGGCATGTTTGAAGGATTGAGAGGATTCGAGGTTTAGCATCCATGATCGTGCTGGAGCTGGGACTGGGACAGACACTGGAGTCGCATCCACATCTACTACGATAGCGGAGAAGTTGATCGCCGATGATGATGATCCATATGATACTGATCTTGATGTTGCGGCTGATGATTCTCATGATATGCCGTTTGACTATTGATGATGATCTGCTGTTTTTTTTTCGATGTTTTTTTATTCATTGTATTTGTACGCTTTGTTTATACGTTGTGTTAAAAATTATATTTGTTTTGTTCGGACCATCGGTTTCAAATGCATGATTGGTAATTTTTCATTCGTGTTGTTTAATTTTTTTTTAATTTTTATGTATACTAACATAATGTATTGCTTTATTTGTTTTACGATGTAAATTGTATTTTAAAAATTAATAACTTTATTATATAATTAATAAATATAATTAAAGAATAAAGCTAAACTAATTTGAATTTGATAAAAAAAATTCTTTTCAAAATTTTGTTTTTTTATTTAATTTTAATTTTTAACATTTATAAAAAAATTTATATTTAATAATTAATAATCTACACACTTAAACAATAAAATTGACATAATATAAATATTAAAAGAAAAAAATCAATATTCTGCCCGGGTCAGGCAGTGCCGTGCGAAACGCGCCCGTGCCCGGCCTGTATGGCCAGGCCGGGCCCGAGCGGGCCCAGCACGGCATGGCTTGCCGTGCCTACGGGCCGTGTAGGGCCCGCCTATAGTTAAACCGTGCCGTGCCGCTTTAAAACGGGCCGGGCCGTGCTCGGCCGGCCCGTTTGACACCTCTACTCCAACTCGATAGTAAGTGAGGGTTTTATGTTTTTTTATTTAATTTTTATTTCTTTATACTTTTGATGGGAATACTCAATATGTGAGTTTTCTAATTATTTTTACTCATTATATAAGGTAATATATTATACATTATTTTCCATGATGAATTACTTGATTTTTTTATTTTATAATTGTTAAGTTCAATATTCTAAGAATACTCCTATGTGCTCTATTTGTGCTAATCATCTTTATCAAATATCAATTCTTTGTTTTTACTATCTCACTTTGCTTAGAAGTGTTAACACAAGATGTTTGGTTGATTAGTCTATGCTTCTCAACAAAATTTAAAAAATGATAGACAAGTATATTTTAAAAAATTAGATTAATTCTAAACATGCTAGTACCATAGGAAATTGAGTTTTTTACTCTTTAATAAATTTCATAAAGAAAGCTAAAATTTGAGATACCCTAGTATAATAATAATCTAAGATAACAAAATATTCCATCTCATCATATGTGGTCATCTTGTAGCAATTCTAAACCTATAAATGAATTTGATGGAATGACTATTTTCTAATTTTTTTTTTGATGTGTTGATAGAAAAATTTAATATATTTTTCTATGATATTTTGCAATTAGTAAAAGTTATATCATTGATGATGAGCTTTAGAATTTATAATTTTATCAATGATAAATAGTTAAGATGATAATATATAATAAGTAGATTAATGGTAGCTAAGCACCTAGGGGGGCTCTTGTGGGTGTTACAAAAATGTAGTTTACATTGTTCAATTCACATAGATGTTATTCTCATGATCTGTCGATCATTAACAGAGATATTGTAACAAGAAAAAAAATGTCAACCTAATTGCACAAAGACAAAATAAATTATAAAGAAATTAATGATACAAAACGATCTCATCAAGATATCAAAACAAGAAAAAATATCACAACTCAATTTCATAGATATTGAAAATAAATTATAATGAAATAATGATACAAAGAGATCACATATCAAAAAAAAATTCAACATTTATATTGTTATGTCACATTGCCTATATCTTGGTGTCATTAGCCAAACTAATTTTAAAAATTTTAGTTTCTATTAAATAAGTTTAAAGAGTGTAACAAGACTAGTAGGTGTATATGTAGAAGATCAAGCTTGAGTTGATCCAATAGCATATTGTATAACTTTTGAACTCTGTAATATCCTTCGTGACTTAGGTTGCAATGTCTAATTCTTCTCTTGATTGTGTGCTAATCTCACAAAAAGAATAAGTGATCATTTTCTTTTTCCCTTTTGGAGTATTAATCTCTCACATTTGGTCTCTCACAACTATTAATGTAGTGTGATGAAGTAATTATAGTAGTTTAACTGATCATTCCAACCCTACTTAATCTAGGTGTAGTTATTAATACGTGAAATAGTGGATCATCATCTGATAATCCTTTGATAGAATTGAGTGTCTTTTTACCTAAAATTTGAATTCACAAAATAGTGTAATGCTTTTACAATGTATGTAGATAGTTTGATTTGTTAAAACATATAATATCTCATTATTCCTTTCTCATAAATATGTCCAAGTCTTATAATGAGTCGCTTTATCTTGATCAGTTAGTTTGTATATTAACATTTGAGTAATACTATGTTATAGATGAAACATTTTTGATGAGTAAATTGACTTTATTAAATCTTAAATTTTTTTGTATGTATTATAATAATTAAATATTTTAGACATATTTTGATCAATCTATTCATTAATAACTATGTATTACCCATCATCTATTCATTAATATTATTCTTAGGTGACTTATCTATCAGGTGTCTCACATATACTTGACTCATGAACTATATCTTAATTGACATAGCTTACAATGTATAACCCAATAGCCTACTATTGGGTTATACTTATCGGTCCCATACAATTTTTTGTTACTATCTTTTCTTCTATAAAAGGCACAAAAAAAAAAAAAAAGACTCAACACTAGTCCAAGCATCACTATGATACTATATTGATGCTGCCGAATGAACTGCCATGGAAATTGTTGTCTTGAATTTCATAACCTTGTCGGGCCATCATAACCTTTTCATCACATATTTGATTGGCATAATCACTTGATCACGTATTGAAAAATGATTGCAAAATCTTACCTTTTGTCTCCATTGTGTCATTTGCAATGGAGGAAGGTGTGCCGTATGAACCACCATGGAAACTACTACCTTGATTGTTGTAATCTTGCTGGACCATCACAAACTTGTTATCACATATTTGAAGGTCATAATCACTCAATCACGTACAAAAAAAAATTAAAAAATATGACCTTTTGTCTTTATAACACATTGTCACCGATACTGGAGGTAGATGTGCCACTGCACTAAGTACCATGTGCTATTCTTGATTCGCCTCCAATAGGCTATGATACCATGTTATATTTATAGTGAAATTTAGGGAGCGAGAAAAAGAGAGAACAAATAAAAAAAATTAATTATTTTAACTACATTTTAAAAACTAACAAATAAACATATATGTGCGTGTGTGGCTGCTATGTTGGGGTAACATACTTGTTGAGTGTTCCCATACAATTTAACGAGAAAGAAAATGAATAAAAAAAATTTACAAACAAAATTAAAACTAAATAGTTTCATAAATTCTTATAGATAGACTTTTTAGGATATTGTTCTTCACATTTTCTAGAATGTAAAGAAAGTATTTGGTATAATGATTTCAATTAGCAATCATGTACACACTCAGTTAATTGGGAATACAAATTTTAGTTGGGTATTATTTGATATTGAGAAAAATATCTACTATAAGATTATTTTATATGGGTAATATTTTCTAGAAAAATAAGGTACATATTATAATTTCAAGATTGAGTTTGAAGATGAAATTCATAACTATAACATAGTTGCTTAGGCGCCTTGTGAATCATATTTCATACACTTATTCAATAAAATTTATTTAATTGTTTAGAGATCTATGATTGTTTTTATTTGATAGCCCAATGATATAATATATTATTTTTGATTTAGTATTTCATGTGTGAACAAAATATATTAAGGTCGAATATCATTTTATTAAAGAAACAATTTAGGATGATTTGATTTTTTTTATTTATATTTTTACTTTTTTTAATTAGTTAATATATTTACGAAGGTAATTAAGTCACAAGTGATTAATTTTTTTTTTAAAACTTGATGTATGTTACACATGCACACTATTTTTATTGTATACTTATTATATTTAGTTATTGGTGTACTTGCTTATCATGTGTTATTTATAAGTTAGAATTTTTTTTTGTTGTGCATTATGGGTCACCAATAAATAATTCCATTAAGTATAATTTGTTCTTAAGTTCATGTATTTTACATTACACATGTTTGTGTTATACAAATTGGAAGTGTTATTTGTGAAAATTATGCTCTTTAAAGATCAATAATGACAGATAAAATATGTTGCTGTCAATTTTTAAATCAAGGACCAAATATGAATAATTCCATATTGTATAATTTGATGTTGAGTTCATGCATTTTACATTACACATGTTTGTGTTAGATAAATTGAGATTGTTACTTGTGAAAATTATGCTCATGAAATATCAATAATGACAGATGAAACATATAGATGTCAATAGTTAGAAGTTAAGAACCTAAGCATATTGAATGCAAATGGAACCTACTTAAACAAAAATCACAAACAGAATAAAGCTTCTTCTCAGAAATCTGTTTTTATAGATTTTGATCCCTTTGTTATTTTGTTCTCTTTGTATTTCACACAAAAAATTAATATGCTCCATGATTATCAATTAAGTTTTATACTAATTATTTGGAGTTAGCTATATGAATCATATTTTTTTAATTAAATTAATATACATAGATTTTCCAATTCAACCTTCAGTAATCTGTTTAACATACTCTATTTTTTTGGGTGTCTGCTTCCTTTCCATCATTATACTAATTTATTTTCAGTATCTCTATTTTAGTTTTCTATATTATTCTATCTGTTATGAACAATATTATTGATGTTCATAAATTTTTTATTGATCTCTTGATTAATGATATTATTATGATTCTTATTATTCATAAATTAATGTGTATTAATTGACATAGATTAATATGTATTCATTGATACATTTATTTGTGTATTAATGTATATATTTATTGACATATTTATATACACATTAATATATTCATGTATTAAATCATATAAACATGAAGCCTTTGTATGAATCAGTATATACTTTAAGGAATAATAAATTTCTCTCCTGTCTCTTATATCTTTCGTTCTTTTGTCTTTCTATTTCATAATATGTTATCAGCACGAAGCTTTGTTAGATTTTCAAGAGATATATTGAAGGTATATTCGAGTATTATTATGTTGAATCTTACGAAATTAGAATTTGTGGCTAATGATATCAAGAGAAATTATTTCTTGTTATGAATATTAGATACTGAAACCATCTAAATGTATATGATCTTGGAGATACAATTAAAGAAAAGAATATAACATCTATTCAAGAAAAAATCAAATCGATGATTTTTTTTAGTCATCATCTTCATGAATGAATGAAAACTGAATACCTCACCGTTAAAGATTCACTTGTTCTGTGAAATAATTTAAAGGAAAGGTATGAATATCAGAGAATGGTAATTCTCTCAAAAGCTCACTATGACTGGATGTATTTGAAATTGCAAGATTTTAAATCTGTGAGTGAGTATAACTCAGTAATATTTAGAATCAGTTCTCAATTATAGTTATGTGGAAAAAAAAAATTAATGATGAGGATATGTTGGAGAAAATATTCTCTAAATTTTATGCATCCAATGTGTTCCTGCTGTAGCAATATCATGAAAAAGGTTTTAAAAAATATTTTGAATTGATTTCATATTTTTTTGTGCCCGAATAAAACAATGAGCATTTGATGAAATTATGAGGCTCATCCAACTAGTTCTGTTCAATTCCCTGAAGTGAATATTATAACATATCATCCTTATAATGGACAAAGTCAAGGTTCCGGTCATGGTCATAGTCGGGGTCGTGGACGTGGATGAGAATGTGATCATAATAGTTACAATTACAATCGGTAATCCAAAAATGTGTCAGAATATTAAAATTGAGAGAATATTGAAAAAGATAACAAAAGTGGTGAAAATAGCAAAATGATGGCAAATTTATGCTTCGTTATAACATGAAAGATTATTGGTCACGTACTTGTTGTATACCAAAATATTTGGTTGATCTCTACTAAGAATCACTGAAAAAAATAAAAAAGTAGTAGAAATAAATTTTGTTTCTAAGGATAAGAGTGTT
Organism: Sapria himalayana; assembly: GCA_029783825.1. Taxonomy (NCBI): domain Eukaryota; kingdom Viridiplantae; phylum Streptophyta; class Magnoliopsida; order Malpighiales; family Rafflesiaceae; genus Sapria; species Sapria himalayana. Next base: position 1,327,351 of record JAREIK010002950.1, read on the forward strand.
TATCATGACCTTTATGATACAACTCATTTGGATGTTATTGATTTTTTTATTTAGCCTGAAGCAAATATTGAATACTTGTTTGATAATGAAAATCTCCAAAAATAAAATAATTTGATGTTTATATTTATGTACTTGGGTCTACTATTATGAAAGTCATCGTACTACTAAATAATGAAAGTTATTTTTTTTATATGTTATTTTATGATTTTCTTATTATATATCTTATTTCTCATGAAGAATATAGAAACTCATCTGGTGGGATCCTCAATCGGGGACAATGATATGTGTCTCGTAGATAGTGCATCAACGCATACTATACTTAATGATAAAAAAATCTTTTTTTTTTAAATAATGCAAGGATCAAATATGAATACAATATCAGGTAGTGCAAAATTAATTGAGAGCTTTGGAAGAGCTAATATATTGTTATCCGGAGGAATAAAAATTTATATTGATAATGCATTATATTCTAAAAAGTCTCAAAAAAATTTATTGAGTTATAAAGATTTTCGACGAAATGGATATTATATTGAGATTCTGAATGAAGACAACACTGAGTATTTATCTTAGAGGTGTCAAACGAGATGTGCCGGGCCGGCCCGACCTATTTTTTTTCAAGCCCGACGTGCTTTCGTACCGGGCCAGGAACGACATGGTTTTGTGGAGTTCAGCCCGACACGGGTCCACGGCACGATCCGCCGGGGTCGGCCCGGCCGGGCCGAACCCTAAATTTAAAATAAAATTAGGGCTTCGACGTGTGCCATCGTGCCGAACCCCTAATTTAAAAAAATAGGATTTTGGCGCGCCCAAAATCCTAATTATAAAATAAATTAGAATTTGGCATGCCCGAAATCCTAATTTAAAAAAATTAGGGTTTCGGCACCTACGTAATCCTAATTTTAAAAAAATTTTGGTTTTGGCACAGTATCGTGCCGGGCTAGGTACAGCTCGGCATGTGCCCGGGCACGGGAAATTTCAGTGCCGTGCCTCGTGCTGGCCCGGGCCGGCCCGGCCCGGTTGACACCTTTAATTTATATATAATCAACATTATCTCAGGTAAGAAAAATATATTGAAAAAACTACTTATTTTTTTCTCTGTTTTGTACTACACAAATATAAGCACAATTGAGGTACATGCATTATAAACCAGAAGTTTACTGATAAAAATAATTTTATTATTTGACATAATCAATTAGGTTATCATAGGTCTATAATAATGCTGAGAATTATTAAAAATTCATGTGAGCATTCATTAAAAAAGTAAAAGATTTTTTTATCCAATAAACCCTCACATGTTCCTTGTTCTCAAGGGAAGTTAATTATAAAGTCATTACCAATAAAAATAAAAATTGAACATCTTGTATTTTTGTAATGTATATAAGGTGATATATGTGAACTTATTCATCTATCAAGTGGATCATTTTGATATTTTATGATTATAATTGATGCATTAATGAGATGACCACATGTCTATTTGTTATCAATGCGTAATCAAATATTTGCTAGATTACTTGCTCAAATAATTTGGTTATGATATTATTTTTCAAATTATCTGATTAAGTTAATTCATTTTGACAATATTGGAGAATTTACTTATAAAATTTCTAATGATTATTATATATCTATTAAAATAATTATTGAATATCCTGTAGCATATGTTCATACACAAAATGATCTGGTAGAATTGTTTATTAAACGTTTTCAATTAATTGCAAGGTTATTACTAATGAGGACGAAACTCCTAACTTTAACTTGGGTTCTCTCCTTTATAATTAGTTTTTAGTCGAGAACTAAATATTTCACAAAGGATTTTTGGGTGTGCGGTATATATTTTGATTACTCCACCACAACGTACTAAGATGGATCCATAAAGATGATTGTGAATACAAGTTGGATATTAATCTCCATCGATAATCAAATATTTAGAATTATCAACTGGAGATTTATTTACGGTTCAACTGATTATCATTTTGATAAATTAGATTTTTTATCTTTAAAAAAAGAAAATAAATAGTTAGAAAAAATTATTAGTTAAAATCAATTATCATTGTCTCATATTGATCATCGCATAAAGGAATGTGAACTGGAAGTTCAAAAGAATATTTATTTATAAAATTTAGCAATCAAATCTCAGATGTATATACTAATCCAAAAAGTGTAATTATATCTTACATACCAACTCCTAATACTCAAGTTAGAATTGATGTTCTCATAGGATAATATGTTGCTAATGAACCTAAAGTATCAGTGAAACGTGGTTGATAAGTTGGTTTCAAAGATAAAAATCAATCGGAAAAATAAAATGATCAAAAGATTAAGTTGAGAAATTGATGACTTTAGAAGAGTCCCCAGTTATAATTCTAAAATAAATTCAGGTATTTGAAATTTGTGATAATCAAAAGATCTCAATAAATTATGTCACAGCTAGCCTAAGGTGAAATCAGAATAAAATTGACGTTGATGAAATATTTGCCTATAATGTGGCACTCAATATTGTTAGTAACAAAAAAGACCTTGAGCCAAAGTCTGTCGAGGAATGTAGACAGAGAGATGATTGGTCAAAATAGAAAGATTCAATTGAAACATAATTGAATTCTTTTTCAAAACATAAAGTTTTGGTCCTATTGTACGTATACCTAATAGTGTCAAATCTGTATGATACAAATGAGTACTTATGCGAAAATGAGACGTGAAAAATAAAGTTATCAAATATAAGGTATGATAGTTGTACAATGAATCTCTTAAAGGCTTGACATTGATTATGAAGATACGTATTCTCTTGTAGTTAATGTAATTATTTTTTGATATTTAATTAGTCTGACAATACATGAAAAACTTGGTATGTATTAATGGATGTTGTTACGGTTTATTTATATGAACCACTTGATAGTGATATTCACAATAAAATCTTAGAAGGATTCAAATTATCTGCAATACATAATTTAGCTATCCGAGAACTTTACTCGATAAAATTATGTATATTTATATATAGGTTGAAGTTGAAACAATCTGAATGTATGTGATATAATCGTCTTAGTAAATATTTATTGTGAAAAAGGTATTAGAATGATCTCCGTTGCATATATGTATTTATTAAGAGATATGTATTCGAGTTCGTTATAATTACACTTTATGTTGATGACCTGAATATTATTAGAACGACGAATGAGCTTTTAGAAGCATAAGGCAACTTAAAGAAAGAATTTGATATGAAAAATTTCGAAAAAATAAAATTTTTTCTTGGTTTGTAGATTGAATACTTAGAGAATGAAATTTTTGTTCATCAATCAGCTTATATATTAAAGGTGTTGAAACAATTTTATATGGATAATATTCATCAATTGAGCACTCTAATGGTTGTAAGGTTATTAGATGTAATAAATATCATTTTTGACTTTGGATGAATGTTGGCGAGCTTCTTAGTTCTGAAGTACCATATCTTAGTGCTATTGGAGCACTAATATATTTTGCAAATCATATACGGCATGATATATCATTTTTCTATAAATTTATTAGCAAGATATAGTTCTTGTCCAACAAGAAGACATTGGAATGTAGTTAAATATATAGTGATGTATTTTTGAGATACGATGGATACGAGCATATATTATCCCAATGTACCCAAAGTAGAATTAATTGGTCATGCAAATGTGGGATATATGTCTGACTCTCATAATGCTCGATCACAAACAAGCTATTTGTTCACATGTGGTGATACATCCATTTCATGGTGTTCTACGAAATAATTAATCACCATCACATCTTCTAATTATGCAAATATTTTAGTAATTCATGAAGCAAGTTGAGAATATTTTTGGTTAAGATCTTCAATATATCATATTTAAGGGTCATGTGGTTTGTCTTTTAGCAATGAGGTCCTGACAACCTTGTATGAAGATAATGATACATAAATTATTCAATTAAGAAAATGAGTACATTAAAGGGGATATAACAAAACATATATCATCAAAATTTTTTTTCACTCATGGTTTATAAAAAAGTATAATATTGATGGTCAATCAATTCGTTCAACTAATAATATAGCAGATTTATTCATCAAGGCTCTACTTACTTTAACATTTGAAAGGCTAGTTCATAGCATTGGATTCCGCAAGCTCAGAGATTTAAAGTGATGTTTTATACTATACTTTTTTTTCTTCACCATATTTTATCTCACTGGATTTTCCTAGTAAGATTTTTAATGATATAGTATCATGAACATCAAAGAAGGAGTATTATAAATAATATTATGGATATCTATTAGAGGTGTCAAACCGGCCTGGCCCATTTTAAACCAGCACGGTCGTGCTACCGTGACGTGCCCGGCCTGGTTCCCGTGCCGTGCCGTGCCGTGCCTTGCCCGGCCTGGTTCCCGTGCCGTGCCGTGCCCGGTTCCCGTGCCGTGCCGTGCCGTGCCCGGCCCAGTTCCCATGCCGTGCCGTGCCCGGCCCGGTTTAAATACAGACGGGCCCGGCAAGGCCCGGAGGCACGACAGGCCGGGCCGGGGCAGAGGCTGACCCGAGCGGCTGAGCCCGAGTCCAGATACTGAGAGTGAGAGAGAGGCAGGGGCAGGCCGGAGGCCGCACGGACAGGCAAATATTGTTTTTTTTTTAAATTTATATATTGTAAATTTTTAATTTTATTGCTTAAGGTTAAGTGTAGAGTATTAATTATTAAATATAATTTTTTTTAAAAATGTTAAAAATTAAAATTAAATAAAAAAAACAAATTTTAGAAAATTATTTTTTTATCAAATTCAAATTTGTTTAGCTTTTATTATATTTATTAATTATATATTAAAGTTATTAATTTTTAAAATAAAATTTAAATTGTAAAAAAAATAAATCAATACATTATGTTAGTAAAAATTAAAATTAAAAAAAAATTAAACAACACAAATGAAAAATTATCAATCATGCATTTGAAACCGATGGTCCGAACAAAACAAGTATAAGTTTCAACACAACGTACAAATAAAGCGTATAAATACAATGAATAAAAAAACATCGAAAAAAAAACAACAGATCTGCATCAATCATCAAGTGGCATATTATGAGAATCATCAGCCGCAACATCAAGATCAGTATCATATGGATCATCATCATCGGCAATCAGCTCCTTCGCCATCGTAGTGGATGTGGATGCGACTGCAGTGTCTGTCTCAGTCCCAGCTCCAGCACGATCATGGATGCTAAACCTCAATTCTTCTCAATCCTTCAAACATGTTAAGGCCTCAACCATATCTGGACGTAATCTCGATCTCCTATCCGAAATCATGTTCACTGCAACAGAAAAAGCAGACTCCGATGCTACGCTCGACACCGGAGGAGTCAGTAGATCCCGTGCCATCCTAGATAGCACGGGATAGGTGGACTCATGTGATTTTCACCACTGTAATAAATCAAGATTCTTAGTATCAGAATGTGATAGGATTGAGCAGTAATCGGTATCTAAGTACCGAGACAGCTCGCTCCTATGTGATGGTCCACCCCTACGTTTCCCCCTCGCTAGCTGAATGGAATAATCGTCATCTCCGAACAAGGTATCAATGTCCGTAATCACAATCTCACCACAACCACCACCATACCTAGTATCGTAGTATGTGAACATGTCAGTCAACTTCTCGTAAATGAACCATTCAGGTGGCTCTTCCAGGTTCATGCACGAGGAAATGAAAGTCAGAGTGTTTTATACCCATTCCACCTTAGCCTTAGGGTCCATGCATGCAACGAGACAATAAAGAGATGAAACGGTAGACTAGTACTTCAAGTACTTGGTCTCCATCTCTGCAACCATATGGCTAAGCGTCGGGTTAACTCGATACTTCCTAAACATTCTACTAATGTTGCATATGCACCGGAGTGCAATGCAAGTGGTGGGCGTATAAACCGACGAACACATATTCGTCGTGTCATAAAATATCTTCAGGAATTTCATAAATGAAATTCCTGAAGCCTAGTCAGTGTCGTCAATAATAAGTTTGTCACTCTTACTATTGACGTAGTCGGATATCACGTGTTCGTATCCAATACATGATTCCAACATCAGGTACGTGTAATTCCAATGATATCTGACATCCGATTTGAATTTCTTCTTCTTAAGATTCGCAGACAAACAGAGAGTACCAAACTTTTGTTGTCTGCGAGGAGTACGAATATACTTGAGTGCATTGTGTATATTTTCCAACGCGGGGGAACACATCTTCCTACCCGCTTTAACTATCAGGTTAATCACATGACACATGTATCTGACATGAAAGATCTCTCCTAATGGTGCGTCTCTAATATTCCTAACAAACATATTGATCGCTACTTCATTATTAGAAGCATTATCGAAAGTGACTAAAAATTTTATTTTGAATTTTATATTCCCTAAATATTTTCATCATACACTCAAAAATGGCCGGACCATCATGAGGATGAAGAATCTCAGTGAATCCTAAAATTTTTTTATTGATTGTTCAGTTAGAATCTACATAGTGACTCGTGAGACATGCATAAGAAGAATCATTGTGACTTGTCCATATATCGGACGTCACGGACACAACTCCACTATATGCCATAAATTCCTTAATAATTTTTTGTTTTTCTAACTTATATATCTTTAGTGTGTTACTCCTAGATGTGGACCTAGGAATCCTACGATAGGAAGGCTGAAAATAAGCTTGCATGATGCGCACTACCCTCGGATCTTCCGAAAATCTGATCAGAAGACCCATCAATGTGATGAGCCTGGCCATGCCGTCCCTACCCAACTCGCTGGAGTATACGAAGGGAGTAAACTTTGAGACTGAATTCGATCTAGTCTCAAAAAATGTATTGCCAAGTTGGGTTTGCCTAGGATCTAAGGGTCCATGTTTTTTGGTGCATAATTCGGCATGCCTCTTAAGGTGCCCAGTCACATATGAACTCTTGCATGTTTAAAGTCCCATACAATATTTGCACTGTGCCATTTTAAATTCCTCACCACTAACATTTTTTTGTGTTATGATTTTAAAATGAGTCCAAACTACAGAAGTCCTCCTAGTTTTTTGTTTTTTAGAACTTTGGGTTGAGACGACTGGAAAAACCAAAGTTTCAGCAGTTGCAGACGTCTGTGTAACACTAACATTTTCATTTTTCAAATTTAAATACGTGTCAGGTGTATTTGTCATTTTTTATGTTTTTTATTTTTTCCTAAGTTTTTCTAGAGAGAGAAGCTTTAGAGAGAGAAAGTAAATAAAAACGTAAAATAAATTACCCGGTAAAAGCAATGAGGTCAGTCACGTGCAAGGTGCACCGCAGGAAGCTTTGATGTTTAAAACTCAAGTCGAGTTTCACGAAAATCCAAGCCGAAATAAAAATCACGATGCCCGAGAGAGAGATGCACGGTTTATGTGAGAGAGAGAGTTTTGAGAAGTTATATGTTTTTAAAAAACATAAATGTTATAGGGAGGGGGGGTAGAATATATAGATTAAAGATATTAATTTTTTATAAAAAAAGATATATTTTTTTAATATTTTTTTGATTTTTTAATATATAATTAAAGGACAGAATCACGAGGACCAGTTGGATTCTGCCCTCTAGTCGTTGTAGGCGAATCCAACGGCTGTAATCCAAAATAATTTGAAAATTTTTTTTTTTCCGTTGGGATTGGATCGGGAGTCGGGACCGTGGGTCGGGTCCATTTAGACCCTACCCGCGGGCTTTATTTAGGGATGGCCCAGGTCACGCCCACGCGTGCCCGCCGCCCGCGTGATACCTAACCGGCACGGGAAGATACCGTGCCGGCGTGCCGTGCCCAGGCACGAGGCAAGCCGGGCCAGGCACGACACGGCATGGCTCGTGCCTTGCCCGGGCACGGTTTAAAAACGTGCCGGGCCGGCCCAGGCACGGCCGAACAGTGCCGTGCCTTGTCCGGGCGGGCCGGCCCGGCCCGTTTGACACCTCTAATGTCCATAAATTCTCTATTAATCTATTGACTATTTATATTCTTGTAATTCCTATTATTCATAGATTAATGTGTATTAAGTGTCATGGATTAACATGTATTCTTGATATATTTATTTGTGTATTGATGTATATATTTATTGACATATTTATATACACATTAATGTATTCATGTATTAAACTCTATAAATAAGAAACATTTATACGAATCAGTAAATACTTAAAGGAATAAGAAATTTCTTCCTTGTTTCTCGTATATCTTTTGCTTTATTGTCCTATTTTGTAATACTATCTTTAATTATACAATGTTTTTTTTTTTAAAATCCACTTTGCCTTTGTCTGAGAAAAAGTAATGAGTGCCAAGGCAAATATGGCTTAGTTGAGTTTAGTTGTTTTAGAAATTGAGTTTTAGTTGAACTCATCCCAAAAAACTACCTCAAAGAGAGAAAATCCAAGCCATATATTAACACCATATCAAGTCGGAAACTTTCTAATGTGGGTTATATTTTGACACCCATAAATGTGGGTGACCCATAAATAGCGGTGCTTCATGATCACGTCATGCCAGGGCTGAATATGTGGAGCATGAAGTTTGCAGGACTAGACATTTGTGGGTGACCCATAAATCTCTGATCCAGGTTTAGAGATTGGGCTTGAGCTAAGCTCATCCGCAAAAGCTAGTTGAAAAGGAGATGAAACTGGAATCACAAACTATATATTAAAACTATAATAAATTGTATTACTTGTCTTCTGCTGCAGTCATGTTCCATGTTGCTCGACATCTGGATTTTGATTTCTAAATCTAGAGGCAACCTTTTGCAAGTCAAGATCATATTATAGTAATATAAAATATTCCAAGTTCATAATTTTTTTTGATTGTCATTTGTAGATCTATCAGATACAACTTATCTGTAAACCGCACATTGTATTGTCATGTAATTAGGTGTTCTGCGCAGACCAGCTGAGGTTCTTGGGCAAGTCTGTATTGCTTCTCGAGTCAGACCTGTGGAAGCTTTCTGGGCATTGGCACCTGGGGGCCCCTTGTGCTTACTCCCGCTGGTTGTAAGCCATGCACGTAGAGACTCTTTGGAACCAGAGCCTGTTAACAACCCTTTGTCTTCAGCTGGAACCGCTCTGGCTTCTTCAATATTTAGAGTTATTTCTATGGCTATTCAGCACCCTGGGAACAATGAGGAACTAGGTGCAGTGGGTGGAGCTGAAATTCTTCGTAAAGTCCTGCTTTATCTTCTCCAAACTTTGTCATTATTGGATGCTGGAAAGCATGATGGTGCCGAAGATGAAGAGCTTGTTGCAGCTGTTGTGTCAGTGTGCCATTCCCCAAAACATAATCATGCATTAAAAGTGCAGCTCTTTAGTACTCTCTTACTTGATCTGAAGATGTGGAGCTTTTGCAACTATGGATTGCAAAAGAAACTCCTCTCATCTCTAGCTGACTCGGTCTTTTCTGAAACACTGGTGATGCGCGATGCTAACGCTATTCAATTGCTTCTGGATGGGTGCAGAAAATGCTATTGGATAATAAACGAGGATTTAATTAATGGCGTTGTGCTGGATCAGGTTTCTCATCCAATAGGCGAGCTCAATGCTCTAGTTGATGAACTCCTCGTAGTCATTGAGCTTCTAATAGTATCTGCCTCACCTTCAATAGTTCTAGGTGACATCCGTGTTCTACTTGGCTTCCTTGTCGATTGTCCTCAACCTAACCAGGTAAATTACTTTATGGGAGCAATTTCATTTCTTTTATTTTTCCTTTGGTTGATTTTTATTGAAACCATATGACTTGTTTTCCTTTTTCTTGAATATGATTCATTGTGGTTGATTAACTTTATATCATTATCAGTGATAAAAATTTATGATATATCTAATATTTATAAATATATTTCTGAAATATTCATAAATTATAAATACTGACATGTCCATCAAAATTGATATTTCTATCCTTATCTAAGGATTAAAATATTAGTTTCGACAGATATTTCTGTACTTGAATTTTATGGATACTTTAAAGTTATATTGGTGTATATTTTTGCATGAGTACTAATCAAAGATAAAAAATATTGGTTTTCATGGATATATCAGTACTTGGAATATATTGATATTTCAGTGATATATTGGTGGATATATTAGAAATTTTAATCATTGATTTTTGATTGGTACTCATATAAAAATATACACTGATGTATCTCTGATATATTTATAAAATTTAACTATTAATATTTCTCCAAAATATTTGTAAATTTCAAGTACTGATATGTCTATCAAAATTGTTATTTCTATCATTGTTCCAAGGATTAAAATATTAGTTTCGACAGATATATCAGCACTTGAATTTTACAGATATATCGAAGATATATCAGTATATATTTTTGTATGAGTACTAATCAAGGATAAAAATATTAGTTTTGATTGACATATCGGCACTTTGAATTTACGGATATATTTGAGAAATATCGGTGAATATATTAGAAATTTTTATTATTAATCATTGATTGATATTCACATGAAAATATACATCAATGTATCTCTGATATATCCGTTAAATTCATAGTATTGATATATCAATCAAAATTGATATTTTGATCATTGTCTAAAGATTAAATCACTGGTTTCAATGGATATATCAGTATTCGAATTTTATGGATATATCGAAGATATATCAGTGTGTATTTATATGAGTACTAATTAAGGATAAAAAGATTTGTTTTGATAGATATATCGATATTTAAAATTTATGGATATTTCAGAGATATATCAGTGGATATATCAAAAATTTGTATCACTAATCTTTGATTGCTATTTGTATGAAAATATACACCGATTAAATTCTGATATATATGTAAAATTCAAATATTGATGTATTCGTCAAAATTGATATTTTAATTCTTGAGTGTTAATGATTGTTGTTATCATGCAAGCCAAAGTAGGTCACTAAAAATGAATGTATTATTTCATTATCTTTCAACAGTTTCTTGTGACCTTGGCATGCAAGCCAAAGTAGGTCACTAAAATAAAGCAAACAGTTTTGTCACTGTTCCAGATTGTTTCTTCCAGGTTTCCAGGGTGGTACAACTGATCTCCAGACTTGTTTTGCAACCAAGTGTTGCGAAAGCTTCTCTAATTGCAGAGGCATTCATAAAATGCGGTGGGATAGAAACGCTCATTGTTCTTTTACAGCGGGAGGCAAACATATGTGACCCATGCAATCCTCAACCCGAGAGGAAGGCCAATACTGACGCCATCATAAATCAAGAAGCTGAACTGGGTGATGATCTCGAGAGCAGTTTGGCTTTTCGTGAGCCAGCTGAAAGCACAAAGGTCAATAGTGTTGCGAACCCATCCGCTGCTTCATCTGCCTACAAATTGGGGCGTCCAGCTTCTATTTCTGATTCTTTTCATGTTAAAAATCTGGGTGGCATAGCTCTTTCAATTTCTGCTTCAAATGCAAGAAATAATGTTTACAATGTTGATGGAGGTGATGGAATTGTTGTTGCAATCATTAGGCTATTGCATGCTCTGGTGATATCTGGGCTTTTGAAAGATGGCTCATGTACACATACACCCTTAGATGTGGCAGGCCACGTTTTGGGTTCTGAGTTTCATAGAGCTGCTTTGATGATTGATGATAAAGTTTCTCTTCTCCTTTTTGCCCTGCAGAAGGCTTTTGAAGCAGCACCCATTCGTGTGTTCACTATCAATGCTTGCCAAGCTTTATTTGCTGCTGCGGTTATCCCTCACGCCATATTTTTTTTTTACCAAATGAAACACAATGTCTAAAATTGGAATTTTGTGATAGTTTACTACGAAAAACAATCTGAACCACTAAATTTCCGTAGTTGAAATCTACGACCGTTTATTTAATATTTCTCTAGTCGAGCTATCGAAATTTGTAATTTTAGACTTTAGTGCTTTGGTGAGACTTCGTGGTGATGCTTCCTGAAAGTTGAGCTTTGTTTTTCAGATTAATGCTTCAACTGAAGATGACCTGAACATCCTTGATTCTGGTCATCGCTTTGAATACCCACGAGTCCTACTGGTTTTGCTTCGCTCACTGCCCAATGCTGTGCCAGATTTACAAATAAGAGCCTTGCAGGTTGTGCCGTCATGCTATTCTTTTTTTGCCATTTGTCTTTGTATTTGGCACATGTTCATACATATCATGTGTCTATGCTCTTGAGCATGCATAAAAATACACGGCTTCTTGCTTACGTGGAATTATGGACTTTGTGAAATAATACAATAACAACAACAACAATATAATGATATTGTAATAATATTATATTTTCTCTGAATAGTATATAATCTTCTAGTATACCAAATTAAAGAGAAATCCCAAGTCCTCAAAATTACAAATGTGTGAAAATTATAAAATACAATTATAGATATTTGATTTAGAATCACAGTGGTCTAGCTATTATTGAAATTCTCTTAAAATGATTACATTTGCGTTCTATACAGCAATTTTTATTGTGTTTTGTTTTCTTCATATATATCTTAGATTACGTAATACTACATTCATATGAATGTTTTATGAGAATTTATGAAATAATTAATTATAATAATTACATAATAATATTTGGTTTAATGATCGTTTGGTAGTTAAATTTGTTAGTAATTTGTAGGCATCTAAATTAATCAACTATAAAACTAATGTCATAAGTAAGATTTAAGTTTGAGTCTAGTGGATAATCTATAGGCATACATTCCAACAAATCAAGTTATGAAAAAAATATCAAGTGTATATTTATCTGAGAAATCATCATCACATCCTTTCAATATGTAAGCTTAATTCTAATAATATATTTGAAATGATTAAAACTCTTCATTTGAAATTATGTTTGAATAAACTATTTTAGTTGGTCGATTCTCAATTCATCATTTTATAATAATGATATTATCAACATAAATTAATGATATGATAATATAATCATCAAAACTACAATGATAAAAGGAATAGACGTTTGACATATATTTGTGGGGTTCAAAACCCATAGCTGTAGAAGAAAATGTGATAAATTAGATTCTAGGTGATTATTAAAGCTCATACTAGAATTTTCATATGTTCTCAAAATTATACATTGATATGTTCTCAAAATTATAATGAATTTTTTGTTCACATATTTAAGTGATATTTCATTCACCTAAGAGAAGTCACAAGAAATAATGATAACTTGATTGAGACTATCTTAACTATCAGATGGAAAGTTGTAATTTTATGCTGATTTATTCTAGCTTTTAGCATATGATTGAAATAATTGGTAGTATGAAGTGAGAATGAAAGGTTGTATGTTTCATGAGGATAAAATAATAAATTTTAAAATAGATTGGCTTTTATTTAATATTTGATAAATTTTTATTTAATAGAGTTTTAAATCAACAAATATATGCTAAAAAAATAACTTATAATGAATAATATAATACATGTTGTTTTATATAATAGGTGAAAATAATAGGAATAATTCATAAGTTGAGTGTTTCTATCAAATAATATAAAATAAAATATAAAAATTGAATAAAATTGCAATATCTCCATCCTAACAATGTTATTGAGTGAATTGATAACCTGGACAATGTATTCAACATTTCTAGGGATCGAACTCATGATCCTAGGATAAAATCATCTATTTTTTGGGGTATGTTATCGATATATTAACATCTTTCATATATCGTGCTAAAGTGAAAATCTGGTGTACTAGTACGGCCTTTATATTTACTATTATATTTCTAATATATTATCATACTATTTTTTGTTCTTTTATTTTATTTATTATCTCTCTTGATTATATTAGGATACTCAAGTCTCTTTATGATATGTTATGTCATCTAGTGTAGTGATATATGGAGTAAAAAAATATGTTCATGGTATACCAACATTGATATGAAGTAAAAAATGAGATAGATGTATTATGTGTTTTCCAAGGTGAATTATATGATTAACATCAGGTGAATGAGATAGAAGCTACTAGAATTCTTATATAAAATAAAAAAATATATCAACTCGAGAGAGGTGTATCTCATGCTTTTATTATATGAGGATAAGATCATACATAGTGCTATTTGAAAAATATTTAAATTAACAAGTTAATAGAAAATATTAAAGAAAAGATAATATTAAAAACTTCAATGAAGACAATCAAAAATACATACATAAGTTGAATTTGTACAATAATTTGTATGATGCTCATATTATATGGAGAAATAAAATTCATATTGTTTGTTATGATTAAATGAGAAATATGCTTTGATGATAATGATATTTTTAATTTTATTATGTTTTTCGCACTTCATTTTTTATATTTTATTATTATTTATCATAATAAGTATGTATATAATATCTTATCTTTATTCTATCCTAATATATTGATTTATTCAAAATGATATTTTATATTTTTTTTATTGAAATTTAAATATTAGTAAATAATTATTATATATCAATATTTAGTAAATTTCTATTACAAAAATAAAAAATTGGATAAAAAGTCATGCACCTAGGTGCCTCAGGCACATCTAGGTGCACTTGGCATTTTTTTTTAAACTGTGGGAGAGAGACTTTTAAGTTTTTTTTTTGCTCTGTTATGTTCCTGTTTTCTTAATTTATATCTTAAATATTTCCTGATTTGCTTCTGTTTATTTTTTCCTGAATTTCAGGATATTCTTTTTTTGGCTTGCAGTCATGTGGATAACAGATGTAGTCTCACTAAAATGGATGAATGGCCCGAGTGGGCTTTGGAGGTTCTAATCTCCAATTATCAGGTAACATTAATCATCTACTTCTGCAACAATCTTTCTGTGTAGAAGCATATTATTTTTTGAGCAGTTGACAGTCAAGATTCTATTCTCTGGTTATCTTCTTCCTCTAGTTGCGTGCCAGTAAAAGTTGTAATTTTTCAAGCTCGAGGGAAATAGAAGACCTTGTTCACAGTTTCTTGACTATAATGTTGGAGCATTCCATGCGAAAGAAGGATGGCTGGAAGGTGGGGATCATCTTCTTGACATTTTATGTCAATATTTTTCTGTGTTGGAATACATGCTTGTTTAATTTATCTTTTTGGTTTCTTAAAATTTTTTATGTTTTTGTAAATGTAGTAATACAAGTCCCCTGGCCTGGCCTGGCCAAAATAGTTGCTTGTTCTGGACATCAACTTGCCAGTATGCAGAATGGCCTGAATACAATACTAATAAATTTAATATATTTTATTTATACAAAATCATTGTACACAAATTTGCAAATCTTATTGTTTTAATTTTTGTGGCTTATTCCAACTATCCTGTTTGTGCTGTGTTTTGCTCCATTCGAATATCTACCAAGCCGGGCTTGTCTAGTTAGGCTCAATTTACACACACACACACACACACACACACACCATCTTAAACTACATTTGTGAAGGTTTAATATATGTGGGTAATCATAAAATTCTTATTATTCAAGTTTTCTTGTTGCTCATTGTAATAGTCATGTCCAGGTTACGCCTTGCTTGACTTTAATATACACCAAGTTGAGCAGGCACAATTAAGCTTGGACATTTTTTTAGTAAATATCTTTTCAAAATTTTTGAGGTTGAGCTTTGGTATGATGATAAATATCTTCATCTAAGAGTCGTAGGTCATAAATTGAAGATTTATTAGACTTATTTTTTTTTTTATTGATGTTTGAGAGATAAAATTATTGAGATATTAATCTTTTCTAGACATTCTGTTAAATGGGAGTCATATGTTTTGGGTATGATCATTTTATATATTTTTCAAATTTTTAAAATATATTTTGGTTGGCTTAAAATATTTTGCATTAGTCTAGGTCCCATGACTTGGATACTTTATAGTAACTAAATTTTTTGGAGGTAAAACTATCTATATATTAATTTTAATATTTACTTTCATACAACATAAAATAATTTTATAGATTTTCTTTAATATTTTTATTTGTGTTGCACGGATACGCCTAGGAGCTGCCGTGTCCACGTGTCCGACACATGGACACGTGGACACGGGTCTGACACGCGTCGGATACGTGTCCGATACGCCACGTGGCGTATCGGACACAAATCCGTATGGGATACGCCACGTGGCGTATCGGATACGCGTCGGAGACGTATCCGATGCGTTGTTTGGAAACGTATCCGACGTGTTTTTGGAAACAGATTCCAAAAACGCGTGGTTTTTGGAAACAGATTCCAAAAACGCGTGGTTTTTGGAATCTGTATCGGGAGGAGGGGGTTTCGAGAGGGGGAGCGGGAGGGGGTTTCGGGAGGGGGGGAAGGGGGTTTCGGGAGGGGGGCGGGAGGGGGAGGAAGGGGTTTCGGGAGGGGCGCGAGAGGGGGAGGAGGGGGTTTCGGGAGGGGGGAAGGTTCGGGAGGGGGAGGGTGTTAGAGGGTTTAAATTTTATTTACATTATTTTAAAATACAAAATTTTAAATTATTTTAAAATACAGAATTTTAAATTATTTTAAAATACCTAATATTTATAATTACTAATTTTTAATTTTATTTTTTTTATCATGACGTATCCTAGCCGTATCCGTATCCTAGTTTTTTAGAATTTGCCGTGTCCCCGTATCTTGCCGTGTCGTATCCACGTGTCCGTATCCGTGTCCGTGCAACATAGATTTTTATTAGTCTATTGGATACTCATACTTCTCTATCATAAAGAATTCATAATGTGGCTTTTAATTTAATTTATTCAATCTTAATTCTGTGAAATATATAATTATTAATTTTCACGTCTTTATTTAATATAGAGTTAATTACTTGATGTGATTAATATTTAATAATTCTTATTTTTTTATTTTGATTATCATATTATTTATATCATTAATATGATTAAACTTATATTTTAAGTATCATGTCGTGCTACAAGTAATCATAAATCCTTTAGATTGACTTAAGTATAATCTTTAAAATTTCATAGTTTTCTACCTAATTAATTTTTATTTATTTCAATTAATAATATATCATCTGTAAATAACATACAAGTGATGTTTTCTTGAAGTTTTATTGTTAATTTATTCATTATCAACACAAAAAAAAAAGAATTTAATAATGATATTTGGTGTCGTTCCATACCTATTGGATACTTGTAAGTGGCGTATTGAATCGATCTAACTTTCGACACCATTCTCTCATATATATTCATGATTAGTTTAATAAATATATTTGATATATATTTTTTACATATAATAGTCACAAATTAAGTCTTTTATGATTCTATCATAAGTTTTCTTTAAATTGGTAAATGTCATGCATGCATTTTTTTTATTTTTTTTTGTATTTCTTAATAATTAATCTGATTAAGTAGATAGTATCCATATTAGATTTATTTGGTATATATCCAAATTAATTTTTTAAAATTGTTATTTCTCTTCTTAGTATATAGTTAATTATTTATTCTTGAAATTTTATAGCGTGACTTATAAGTTTAATATCTTGATAGTTATTATAATTTTGAATATTATTTTTTTATTATAAATAAAAGATATAATATTTTATCTTAATTTTCTTTGATATCTTTTTGATCTTTTTGTTCTTGTTAAATTACTGATTCAACTATATCACGTCTTTCTCTTTTATGACTCTCTAAATTCTTGTAAAGATACATTCAGATCATAAACCTTTTATGTCTTTCTTTTTTTTGAGAATTTCTCTAATTTTTATGAGTTTTACACTAACTATATATCTAATGTTATTTAGTTTTTTATCATTCTCAATATATAAATCTAAATTCGTGAATTTGCTTATTAGATCATGAAAATATATTATTCATTTATTTTTGATTTTTTCATCTTTTATTAGAATTTAATTATTTTTATTCTTTATATTTTCTATCTGACTAATATCTCTACTATTTTCTTCTTCCATCCTAGCTAGCTTATAAATATTATTTTTTAAAATAAATTTGTTTTCCTTGATAATTTGTTGAATCTCAAGTTTTTTTATATACGTAAATATTCTTTTTAATGTCTAAAAGATTTGTAAATAATTTGTTTATATATTGTCACTCCATTTTTCATAGTATTTACATCTATGTGTAAGGACAAATTAATTTTGTTATTTAGTTTTTATCTAAAAATACTTATCTTTTTTTTAAAGGTTCAATTATTTTATTTATAAATATTTATTTGAATTTTTTTTATAATTATATTTTTCAAGATCCAAATTAATTATGACTAGTGTACGTTGAGTAATAATTATCATTTTTGCATAATGTTGTTGTTTTTTGATAAGAAAAATTTATTTGAGTCCTATTAGAATCACTTTTCAAGGTCACTAAATATTTTTTTCTTTTTAAAATAAATATTAACTTTAAAAATATGGTAAGATAAAATAAAATCTAAGATTATTTTTTTTCTCATTTATTTCCATAGACTCATATTTACTTTGATATCTCCCAAAACATATATTACGTATTATTATATGTTAATTTAAGTCTCTACTAATTATGATCTTTTCTTTTTTTAATGTATTTTGCATTAATTTATTTATATATTCTCAAATTATTTTATTTATTTTTTCACTTAGTCCTAGTTGTGAAGTATATGTATTAATCATATTTATGATTTTTTCACCCTTTCACCTATTTGATTGCTATAAGTCTTTTATTAGTTCTTTTGATATCTACAATTTTATTTTTAAAGTTTATGTTCTTAATTATTCTAACACAATTCCTATTTAGCTTTTTGTCATCATACTAAAGTTTATAGTAATTAATCTTTTTAGATTTCTTATTCTTCCACTTAATCTCTTATAAATATTATATATTATTATTTCAATGCTTTAGGTATTAACTAATTCTAAATAGTTACCATTTAATGACATGATATTTCAATAACAACTTAAACTTACAAACTTGAGCTAATTTCTCTACCTATCATTGTTTAAGAAAATTTGGCAATCCTTGTTTTTTTAACATTATCATGTAGTATGTTGCTAAGCCAATTCATTCAGATTATGTAGTATGCTGCTCAAAGTAAATAATATTTTAACATCATCATGTATTAGTAATTCATGATTTATAGAAAATTTGTGATAGTTTTACTATGATCAAGTATCTACTTGATGTCGCCCTCCTCCTTGATCTAGACTTGGGATTGACTATGCAAGCATAGCTAACATAGATGAAGGATTACTTTATATATAGACAAACACACAGATGTACACACCCACACCCACACCCATGCTCTCTTTTTTTATCTAGGCTAAGGATCGATAATGTAACCATAACGCACATATGTGTATTTTCATTGATACTACCTACATATACAATCAATAAAATAAGTTTATTATTAGAACTCATCCAAAAAAATAAAGAATAATTTGTAAAATATTTGTACAATTTAAATGAGATAATTATGACTAAAAATCAAGTAAATTAAGTTTTAAGATACTTTTTTATGGCATACATGATCTATCTTATCAAGCTTTTTGTGAAATGAATTATTTGTTATGTTTGATTGTTATATCAAATATCTCTAATAAGTTATAAGAGAAATAAATACATCTACAAAGGTAATCATGACCATCAAAGAAAAAATATTTTAATTGTTAATTCTAAATTTCTGAGTAAATTTTCTTGCAATAAGTTTTGCCTTATGGTGATTTGCTTTATTTCATGATTAATCTTCAAAGTGAACACATTGTTGCAATTAATGATAGATCTTTTTAAAGGTTGAAGTATTACTTTCTAAGTTATATTAGATTAGAGGGCATCTATCTTTTTTACCATGATCCAATGCATTCGTATATGAGAAAATATATCAAAAAAAAAAAGACTTGAATATCCTATTATCATCACTAGAAAAAAAAACAGGAAAATATAGTAGATTCTTTTTCAGAGAAAAGACTTAAGGAGATTTTCTTTCATTTTGATTAGATTGTTTATCTTCTCTTCTCCTAGATATTGTAATAAAGTCTCCTGACTCTCAATTGATTCAGAGTTAGAATTGAAATCGACATGGGAGTTACTAGCTCATTTTGGCTAGGAGTAGAGGTGTCAACCATGCCGGGCCGGGCTGGCCCAGCACGAGGCACGACACGGAAAAAATTTGTGCCCGGGCCCGTGCTGTGCCCGGCTTTGGCACGAACCGTGCCTGGCCCGGCACGGTTCGGCCTGCGGCACGGCAAACCGGCACGGGTTTATCCCGTGCCGGGAGCCCCGTGAGTCCGACCGCATGCTTCCCCTCCCGCAAAAAAAGACAGCGGGTCGGGTCTAATTCGACCCGACCCGCGGTCCCCCGTTTCCCGAACCGCTCGGACAGGTTTGCCCGAGCAGGGCCAGGCGAGGCACGGCATGGCCCCAGTTTTTTTAGCACGGCACGGTAGCACGATCGTGCTCGTGAAAAATGGGCCGTGCCATGCCGGGCCGGCCCGTTTGACACCTCTAGCTAGGAGATTATTTTTCAGAGAGAATATTATTCCCTATAGAATTATTTTTTAATGTACTTGTTAGTACATATGATGGCTTATGAAAATGATTATTATAATATGAATTAATAATTTTAGAAGTAGTTGAGGGGTGACACTCTCTTCTTGTTAAATGCTCAAATCGGATATTAGGGCAATAAAGAAGAGTAAGAGGTTCAAATATAATTTTGAATTCTTACTTTATCTAGACTTATTCAAGAATAATTAATACTTAAAAAAATAATATCAACACTAATAAATACGCTATCAGTCTTAGATGGATATCATATTTATCTTTTTAAAGTACTATAGTAACTAAGAAAGATATTTTTTTATCAGGTGTACTATTTTATCACATTAGGACAGATATAATTATCAAAACAATCTGTTCTCAAATTTTTTGAGAGGTGAATTAAATTAATTTCAAAAAAATAGCACATGATGATAAATGACAAAAAAAATATTTGGTTGATTAGATAGTCGTGCTTAAAAATATATTTTTTCAAAAATATCTTATAACATTTTTACCAAAGAGAAATGTTTTGATTAGTCGTGAACAAATGTTTATTCATAATTTTGTAATCCTATTTTTTGAGGGTGTGCTGACATTTCAAGTTTGATGGATGATCTCATTATCAGCAAATTAATATTTTTGTTAATTTTTATATTTTTAATAAACTAATTTTTAAATTTTATATGAAATAACAAAATATTATATAAAATATGAGATATATTTCGGAAAAAGAAAACTTAGTTATATAAATATAATTATTAATAAATATAATAAAGTGATTCATTTCATTTCGAGTCTTAATTCTATTTAAGTTTATAATTATCTGAGTAAATCATATCAAATGAGTTTTTTTTTTTCACATATGTTTGACACTATAACTGGCATAATATGAATTTTTTATATATTTCTTTATTTGTGATTCTCTAGAATCTAATATAGTTATATATTTAATACAAAGATCCAAAATGCTTAGCTTGGTCAAAGATGTTCAAATGGACGATCAAATTGATAATGAATAAATAATAGATCAATGATAGTTAAATATTTAATTTGATATCTAATTATAGAAGAAAAAATATACACAAACAATTATGTTTAATCTCAAAAAATATTTTTATTTGAAATCTTCTTATATTAAAAAATAATATCAGCGAAAGAACAAATAAGATTAGAATTAAGTTGTTTCGCAAAATAACTCATAGAAGAGATTTTCAGCAACTAGGAATATATAAAATACGAGAAAAAAACTAAGTATCAAGTTAAATATTTCTAAAATCAAAAGTTTTCAATATTTTGTTATTATTTATTATAATATTTAGTGAGTAAAGAGAAAAAATAGTAAATAAAAAATGATTATATTTGATGTGTCTATTTGCCCCAGAGTCAATATCCCAAGAATTTAGAGTGGGAAGACAAGTCGTGAGAGATGTAATATCCGAGGAATGAGAAATATTTATTACTATCTTATTATAGAGGGGAACTGCATATTCTTCCCTAGAAAGGGTCATGTTGAGGGAACTATGGGGGGATTCTCGAAAGAATTCTATTGTCGACTTATCTATTTCAACAATTTGCATTATTCATTTTATCTTAGAAAATAATTATTAATAATTTTTTTTGACATGATCATTCTTCTTATAATTATGTTCGCTATATTGAAGATGGGAGATTTATCTGTCATATAATTGTAACTGAAAAATATGCTCTTATCAGTTGTATAAAATACATGTGCAATATTCCACGCTGCACACATGGTCACACTACACTGCATATATATTGCTCAATTGCTACACACACTGCATTGCCACTGTTGCATACAGTCACACCGCGCTGCACACACTGTTCCACTTTTGCACACCCCACAAATTCTTTTGCGCACTCCTCACTGCACGTACAATCCTGCATGCCTATTGTTACTGTACACACTGTTTTTAGGGATTTACAAGTTTTATAACACACTACTCCAGGTTATTGCACACTGTTTTGCAACCCACTTGCTCACTGTTGTGCACTGTTTTTTTTTTTTAATTTCTTACTGTTACAGCACACATTGTTTCATCATCACTTGCACACAGCACACATTGTTTGGCATCGGGGCCACCATCCACCTCCAATTTTGGGGCGGGCCAAATGGCAGGGCTATGCGACGAGCCCTGTAGCTTGATCATTATTGTTAACTCTAATCTCTAATAAGTCATATCTGTTTAGTAAGAAAAGAACTCGTATTTTTTCTAGTAGGTGATATGTCTTATATCTTTGCATGAATATTCTGCTGCATGCTTAATTTTATGAATCTTAATTTTATTCCTCAATCAGCAGATTTCTCAACAATAAAAAAATGTATTTCAATGATAAATCTTATAAATTTGGATGTCAACCAATTCTATAATATGATATATATGGATGAAAAATTAAAATTAGAATTAAGATATTTGATAATACTACTCATGAAAATCAAATAATAAGGAAACTCAAAAAAACATGGGACACATAAAAGTAAAAGCATGTTGATTAATTATAGTTGTTTTACATAAACATTTGATGAACAAAAGAAAAAGAATGTGAACCAAGTGATATCAAATAGCCAGTTATTTTTGAACAAAATTAAATGAAATTAAATATCCCACTTCAAATCTACCTACCCACTCCACTTTTGGAACATGAACTCCAACAAAAGCTCAATTGCAAGATGACATTGAGTATGGACGCTTCCATGCTAACTAATCAAAAAGACAATATACTTTGTTCACTTTAAACAGTTACAGATTCATTTTACTGAGATCCTTTCTATTAAGGTAAATAAACCAGTAATTACAAGACAACTAGATTGGAGGTTAGAGGTAGGACCCAATGCATAATTATCCTACTTCGGCATGGGGTCTGGGAGGTGAATATACAGATAGTCTTACTCTCAAAAGTCAGAGAGATTGTATCTAATTTATCCCAAACTTGATACTTATCACACTTGGACGAAGACATTTATCACCACACTACTTTATGATATTCAATGTATGCAAACAACATAATAACTTCTCATATGATCATTAATCTCAATATTGTTCATATTTAATTTTGAAGTTCTTAAAAAATCTAATATATTTGAGTTTATGCAATTACACACACAAGACAAATAAATTAACTATCATAATTTATGAGTAATATGAATTTAATTAATACTACAATATTTATAATTAAGAATTCAAATACTTGAAAAATCACTCATCAATTAATTATAAAATAATGATGAGGGGCTTAGCTAATCAAGACAAAGCACCCACTATAAAAAAGAAAAGAGGGGCTCATAAAGGTACACTAGCAACTATAACTACGAGAATAGTTTTAAATTTCTATCAAAATCCTCGACAATTAACCTTAGATTTTTTTTTTTTTGTTTTCACTTCAAATTTATTACCAACTGAATCAAATTAAAAAATAAAAATAATCATTAAATAGCTAAACCCCTATAGGATGAACTTGATTCTCACACTAAGATACACACACACACACACACACACACACACACCCACATATCTGTGCGTGTGTGTAAATTATTTTAACCCAAGTATACTACTCTAATATCATGTAGACTTGGACAATAAAAGAACATATAATGAAAAATAAATTACAAAGTTAATTAATTTGAGTGGGCAATAGTGATAATCTATTATCATAAAATTTATTGAAGTTGTGCTAGGAGTACTCTAGAAATATAATAATAATGATAATGAATAGAGTAGTGTGCCAACATTCAATAATTTTTATTATATTTGCTCTCTACAGGATGTTGAAGCTACAATTCATTGTGCCGAATGGCTTTCTATTGTTGGGGGATCTTTCACTGGAGATCAACGAGTTAGGTATTTGCTGAATGTTTCGAAAATTGTCCCTTGATGTTTATTTATGCTTTGGCGAGCTTTGATGGTTTGCTTAATTATGATGTATATATTTTTTCACATCATGATTGATTTGGGTCCTCTGTATTAAGCAATACAAATACCATTCTCTCTCTTATTGTGTTTGAGCTTTTGAAGATGGCTGTTTGATAATGAAGGTTATCGTGCTACATTTATATTATTAAAACTGTCACTATGTCTTCCAATTATCTAGTTTTTTCTTTGCTCCAGTCATAAATTTCCCCATGTATGTGTTCTGCTTTGTTGTTTTGATGTAGTGAGTGCATCTGAGAGTTATGAGAGTGCTCCAAGCAATTCTCTTCTCTATTTAATTTGAAAATTACAAATTATAAGAATGGATAGTGTTATTAAAATTTTACATAATAATTATTTTCATGTATAATAAGTGTACAATGAAAGAAATTAAATGGATATTAAAAATGATCATATCTACTTTGGATTTTAACCAATGGCACATTATATTGACTTGATGTTAGATGATATTGGAAATGCCCCTAACATCAAGAAAATACTAAAGAGAGGCATTAAGCTTAAATCTTAATGATGATATTTATCATCAATCAAAGCTGTTTGACATGATGAGATGCTTTATTGGGTTGAAAGTGTTGTTTCAATTGGTGAAAACATGACTCGTGACTGTTTTTTTCACGAAGGCTCATTTTCATAAATAAAAAAAATCACTTCAAGAAGCTATTCATCAGTTCTTGCTAAAATTGAACCCACCAAAAAATATAGGACATCGATAGAAAACTCAATAGAATAAATGTAAAAGAGAGATTCTTATATAATAGGCTTGTTGGATTAGTGTAATTTATAAGTTGAGTGTTCTCATTCTTAATGTAACAAAAAATAATAAAAATAAAATAATATAAATAAAATTTGTAAATCATAATACTTTCCTCTAGCTAAAAAGAATGCATGCCAGTTCAATGTCTTATGTAGTAATAACAACATAAATAGATTGTTAGTTACTTTCACTCAGTTTGATTCTAATTGTCATTGTTTTAAGTCTCGATATTATTATTTTTGTATGTGTTATTTTTTTATTTATAATTTTTTTATTTTATCTTTAAGTTCCATCCTTGTATCATTTATATATTTTAAGTATGATAGAACTTCAATAATATTTGGATGTAATATGCTCTGTTTATTTGAAATTATATTTATAATCACAGAAAAAATAGACTCTAATGCAATGCTATATATCTGAGTGATCAGTAGATCAATGTGCTATTTTAGATAATACTAGAAAAGTGAATTTATATGATTTATATTAACTTAATATATCAACATTTTTTATCTTTATGGGATAAGATAAAATAATAATTGATATATAAGTACATTGACAGTATACTTTTATTTGATGGACATCCTCTTTATTTTCCTTTATCTAACTAGATTAAAATATTTTCATCACTGAATATGATTTTGATGCATGCAAGTTGATATATATTTTATAATATTTTTCATTCTATTCATTTTAATCATTAGACCCTTACAACAAGCTAAGTAATAAAAAGATTAATAGAGAATTAATATTTTAAAATTTTCACATCATTTATATTTTAATTTGAAAATATATTAATCATTACAAGTATATTTGTGTCAATTCACGATCATTGTAATTATGAGTCTGTGACACGTGCCTCAGGTGAGGTATCCATTTTGGGAGATAGGTGTGCTTGGATGCCTATAAAACTATGCCCAAATAATGTATTTTTGACTGATTTTTTTTGGTGTCACATTTTTCCTTGCTTTTTTCAATAAAAAAATTGATTTGTTATGATTAATGTTAATGTTGTTGTGATGCATATGTTTGGTGAAGTGATTGCCTATGGTTAAAGATTTGAATGGTGTTTTTTTCCACTGGAAGTCATTCATACTAATGTACATGTTTTTGACTGTTCATGTTTTAAAGGCGTGAAGAATCACTTCCTATTTTTAAACGAAGGCTTTTCGGTGGGTTGCTAGATTTTGCTGCTAGGGAATTGCAGGATCAGGTAATACTTACCTCATATTTCTTGTTTGATATAGGAATTTCAATTAATGTGATCTTCCCTTATAAAGAAGTGTCAATTGATTAACATCATTGAAATGCATTATCTGGAAAATCTTTGTGATAATTGTTGTGTGGAAGTTCAAGGAATCTTTCTTCAACTTATGATTCTACATGGTTGGTTGACCATTAAGATACTTATGGAGGGTAGCAATTTGGATGCCATTTATCTGTCTTTATACTTGCTTTTCTGGCAACGTCCTTCTGCACATGAACAAGAAAGAAGAAACCAGGAAGTAATCCTGTTGAATGTCAATTGAATGTGCTCACTTCTTTACTTCTGTGATTCTAGAAGTTTGGGCTTCTGCCAAACCAATGTCTTCTCTTTCCAATGTCATCTCTATCATTAAGTGTAAATATGAAAATATAATAAAATAGAAATATTAGATAATCGTATCATATTTTATTACTTCAAGTTCGTGCCTGAATATCCCGCACACCAAGTTCTAGAACAATGAAGCAAATTGAGGTCTTGCTTAGGATTTTATAAAAAAATGTTTGTATTTTTATCTTTCATGTGAAAATAATTTATGCTAATAAAACTATTCTGATTTTTTTTTTCTGATAAAATAATATTAAATCTTAATTTGTTTTGTTTGCTTGTAAAAGATATATTTTTGTTTTCTTGTATTCTTTATCTATGTTGATAGTTATACATTGGAAGTCAAAGTACCTTAATGTAAACTGAGTATCTTGGACTTTATATGTATATACATATATATATGTATCATTTTTGTACAATTTATATAGTGGGTATATAAAATGAAAGTTATTCTTTTAACATGATATCATATCAGACATTAAGATGACAAACTATGTTACTCTTTGTTTGTATAATTATTATTACATAATTAAAATTAGACAAGAACTATTTTATTTGGCCGAAAATAATTTATATGTAGTTTTTTGGATAAGAGCTTCTCAATCACTTGCTCTCATAGCCTTCTATCTATGAGATGCATTGCATTACAACCCAATACATATGTTTTTTTTTTTTTACTTTTGGTGTTGTCTTGTAGAATCAAAGGATGTCCATGATGCCTTCTTTTGAGATTGAGAGGGATGATACATATGTTTTTATGGTGGTCGCTATGACAGTGACACCATGTAATATTGACTACTTGGGGCACTCTCTCATCTCAAATATTTTTTATTGGTAAAATTGAGAATTGTGACGCTTACTTTGAAAGAAATCATATCAGCAAACTACGTGGTACATTTGTGAGGAAATCATACTAGAGTCTTCCAATTTGGCATGATATCACAATGTCTTAGTTGTCCAACCATTTTCTATTTGATGAATTGTAATGCCAAGGACTTATTTGGAATTTTTCTCATAATAATAATAATAATAATAATAATAATGTTAAATTTATTAATAACTTTTTAGATTTACTTGATTGCATATTTTTACAGAAAGATTTTAATTTTTTTTAATTTTTATTTTTTTTATTTATGTATTATTTATTTATTTTTATATTTTTTTGGGAGTACGTGATATATGAGTTATCCAAATCAAACAAACACACACACACACACACACACACACATATTTATATTTTTAATGAATAAAAGATTTTTTCTCCCTTTTCAATATTCTCTCTCTCCTTATTCTCAAAACATATAGGATGAAATCCTTATTCCACGAAATGGAACACGGTTCATAGCAATTTGATAGTTGAAGGGGGTGTTTAGCTATGTTGTTGGTGACAAATTTTGTGCTGGTTTCGATGATAGTGTGTGTTTTTGATTGATACCAATAACCATAGTGCTATCATATGGTGGAGTTAAAAAAAGGTGAAATTTCTTTTTTGTATTTTTGGGTGAATTATGATTGATAGATGTGCAATCATTAGTTTGCAATGGTCCAGTAGCCTCTGATGGTCTAGATAGTGGTTCCTACTTTGGTTGACATGAAAATCTTGGTACAACTCAAGTATAGTGTATGTTATGTGTTTAAAATTTCATGAAGACTTTGTTTTGGAAGTTTGATATGAAGCTATGGTGTTTTGTATTTTTTTTTTTTTTGATTTTTTTATAATTTTTTGTTTTTGTTATGAAACTTTTATAAATTAAAAGGATAATTGAAATTTATGTGTGATTATTAGGAGTAATTTAGTGAAAATTAATGATATATATAAATTTTCTATGAGTTATGCTGGTGTGGATTTGATTTATGAGACATGCATACATGAGACACTTGTTGTAGGGTCTTCTATAGACCAATACTAACATGTGAATGATGATTAATGTATATTACTATTGCATCTCTAACAATCTAATGACTTGAGTGTGTCTATCATGTTTGACTCTTGTAATACATGCAAAAAGATTTGATATTTTGCTATGTAATTGTATTTGTTCGAGATATTTTATTTGTATGACAATATTATTTAACTATTGACATGCAGACTGACTGATCAAGATGATTTGACTTATTATGAGACTTGAATTTTGTTTTGTGAAAAAATTATTGGGGTAATACATGTGTTAATATGTCAGATTGTATTGAAGAATTTGTGTGATCAGATTAGTAGCATTCTATATATACATACGTTGAAAGAGTGATAAATTTTTTTGCTAACCTAATCTTTTGTGAGTCGACACTTCTAGACCTTTTAGAGATTTAATAGAGGCCGAGTCAAATGCCTACCTCTATACTTAGATTGAGCAAGGTTGATATGATCAGTCAGATTATTACTGTGATTTCACCATGTAATGTTAGTGAGAAAGCTGGTAGTGTTATTCTGAAAGAGAGAAAGCTAATGGTGACTTATTTTATTTTCTGGGAGGTTAGGACACACTGAAGAGAAGTGTTGGACATTATGTTTTGAGTTTCAAAATATATTTTGAGGTTCATAGACAATACAATAAATTACTAGACTCATTTAGGTTGGATTTTCCATGACTACTTTAATTTGTCTTGTTACACTTACTTAAGAGGAGTACCCTGAACTTCTCTTTATGGGTGTTATGTTCTTTAGCTAATATACTTTTATGTATATACTCCTATCTCCCCACTTCATTCAGGGCTCTTGGATCATAGATTTTAGGAGCAAACACTCATGTCATAGGTGATTGTACTATCTTCATTTTCTATGTAGAACTAGAACTTTAAGCTTGTCATTATCAATGATAATTAGAGGTGTCAAACGGGCGGGCCGGGTGGCCCGGCCCGAATTTTTTGAGCACGAGCGTGCCGCTGTGCCGGGCCAGGCACGGTTTAAAATAGCCGGGCCCGACACGGCCCGTAGGCACGGCGGGCCGTGCCGTGCCTTGCCTGGCCCGCTCGGGCTTGCAAGTTCGTACGGGTTAGGATTCGGGGGGACCGCGGGTAGGGTCGAATCAGACCCGACCCGCGGTCTTTTTTGCGGGAGGGGCCATCGTGGGGTCGGGCTCACGGGACACCCGGCACGGGACAAACCCGTGCCGGTGTGCCGTGCCGCGGGCCAAACCGTGCTGGGTCAGGCACGGCACGGGCCCGGGCACAGAATTTTTCCGTGCCGGGCCGGCCCAGCCCGGTTGCCACCTCTAATGATAATAATGTATGATGAGATGATATAACAATGTCAATATTGAGTCTTTTTTTAATATATACCTTCTTGGTATAAGAGTTTCAACATAATATATTTTTCAATTAGTTATTTTACTAAATAACTAGGTTATGATATTATTCTTTTTTTCTAGTGTCATTGTATGGAATCGGCAGACCATGTTGATGACTTCATTATGGATTGAGTGATACTTATTGCACTTATTTTTTTATACCCATAGGAACCCCTTTAGGCACTTCTATACTATTGACCCACCAACCACACACCCCCCAATCTTGGATATTCATTATTGAATAAACTTAATGTTCTAAAATCGAATATAAATGTGATGATTTTTATTGACTATGAGATATATTAGTTAAAAAACATGTTAACATTTCTATCCACCTTTTCAGGAGTGTTTAGAAAGATTTTTTTTTATTTGATTTATTCATATATTTGTAAATATTATGGGACAATCACATACTGACATGAGATATTTTATTATTTTTATTGATGATTTTACTTGATATATTTAATTATTAGTTTTTAAGAAAAAAAGTTAATATTGGTAAAATTTTATGTTATTTTTTAAAATATTTGGTTATAATATCAGAACACTAAGAAGTATTAATGCTATATGATATACTATTTATTTTTAATGTTATTTTTTTTTTAAACACGAGGTGATTTATTAGACTTTTTTTATTGATATTCATATACAAAATATGATAATTAAAAGCAAAATCTAATATATGGTTGATATGATTAAGAAATTTCTACATAAGAGTGTTTTAGTTATTTTTAGTGAGATACATGTCAACTGCTAATTTCTTAATCAATTATATATCATTTTTTATTCTCTTAGTTCATTTGATATATCCTATATTTTTTTTATACCAATGAGAGTTTTTTTAATATTATATTAAAAAATTTTGAGTATATTTATTATTGTTTAAAGATATTACTCTATATACAGAGAAAATGATTTTTCATACTATCAAGTATATTTTTGTTGGGTACTCTAGTACTTATATAAATTCAAGATTAGATTAGTATTCATGTGATTTATATAAATTCATGGTATTGAAGCAGCTAGAAGCATGCATATCGTCTACATTATCATTTTTTATTTTATTAATTGTATAAAAATATAAAATATAAAATACTTTGATTTGTTTTTTAATTAATATATTTATGTATATAGAGAACAACTATAACGTGAAATGATACAATTTCTAATTTTTTGTCTCAATTCTATTTGGTTTCAGTTATATATGAAAATTATATGTGATAAATCCTTACTAATCTTAGAATAACAAGTCAAATGGAAAACTTATAAAATCATAATAGATATATATAATAATCATGAGATTAGACTCTTTTATGTTTGAATATAGTAATCTCAACTTTTCTAATGAAGGATATCCAATGAGTGTATCAATAAATCATGTTGGATTGTATTTATTTTTGAGGCTTACTCATAAATGAGTAAGTGACATATTGCATTTCACTTAGTTTCAAGAATTGATTCTCAAAGTTATCATTTCTTACATAACATTTGAATACTATGTTAAATTGGAGCTATTTTGTTATATAAATCACTAACAATACACAATAAGGGAACTCTAATTACTAGAAAAATGTGAGACATAGCTACATGACTCTGACTGATATTTTTTTATTTTCAAGAAGTTTGAAGATCGTTTCATTGATCATAACAAATGATAAGTTTATTTGGATGTGATACTTGTATGATATTAGTTTTCCCATTTTAGTTTCAACTACTTACTATTATAGAAAATATTCTCATATCATGTACAAAGAAAATACCTTATAAAATCAAACTAATTGGACTAGGGCAGCCCATAAGTTGTGTTTCCATCTAAAGAGTTAAAAAATACTAAAAAAAATAAACATAAAATGCCAACATACAAAATCACATCACTTAAATTAATGTATAAATATTCAAAACATTAAGCTTGGTCCAAAGAGAAGTGAGCTTAGGCCTCTTTAAGGTAATTTTATTTACTGATTGATCTTATTCTTAAGAAATAAGTAATTCTCTTCTACGTGTTTTACTTTTAATTGCTAATGAAACATTGGATTAGAGGATAATGTTTTGTTGTCTTTCTGTTACAGTAGAAAGTAATAAAAGAAGTGAACATGTCCAATCTAAAGTATTTTGCAAGTGATCTTCATCATTGTCCTAAATTTTATCTCTACTTTGAATATCAAGACTTTAATGTGCCTTTTATTTTTTTTAGAAGACTATTAATTCTTTAAATAAAACAAAAACCTATAATAGATCTTTTCTCAATCCAAGTTGATGTGCTACTCAAATCTTAAAAATTGGTTAGTTATTAGTGTTCATAATCACTAAAAGAGAAATTTAAATCCAAGTATTTCTCCACATACCTTAGAATTCAAAATAATGTGTTTACATGAACTTCTCATAGTTAATCTAACAAATAACTAGCTATACTGATTATATATGTATTATCTAGTCTGATAATAATCAGATAATTAATTTTCATATAATTCTCCTGCTCGTAGTTGAGTGAAATAGAAGACTCATATCATATAAGAAAATTAATATTTGGCTCAATAAGAATATTCAATATAACACAACTCAAAGACTAACAAATATGAAAGTATTAACTCAATATCTTCTTTGTTATAATATATATTTTTTTCCGTAGTAGTTATTTCTGTCCTACCTCCTACGAAATAATCTGAGTCTCATAAAATATTCTTATGAAGATGTGATTAAATATATTTATTGATTTGAATAATTATTAACTCATTGTTTTTGTAACGAAAATATCATTAATACACACAATCATCAAGATAAATATGCCATCAAAATTCATTTGTAAAAATGAGCCATCTGTGATGTGCATGTGTAATATAGTAGTCTCTCGCTTAAGTATGCAACTTGAACCTTAGATGTTAATGCGTACTTTACCGGTAGGGGTGTATTTTAGATTCTCCGCTCCCAAATCGCTTGCTTTTCATTGTAATATCAAAGAAACCTAACGGTAAGTGTCTGAATGAGTCCCAACGCTACGATAACATTTCAAAACTCAACAAGATGAACCCTCCAAACAAATGCTTACAAGCACGTGAGTATGATGTTAGCGAAGGCTCTATCCGAAAAGTTTGGGAGAAATGAGAGTCAATTCTATAGCGATCAGCTTTGCTCTCGGAAGAAACCAAGAAAAAAACCTTCCGTGCTTCAGTCGGAAGATTTACCGAACTTGAATATATGTTGTACACCTGGATTGACAGCATGCGTCGTGCCAGGCTTCCTGTTCCGTCATCTCTCATCATTGCCAAAGCAAAAAGCATTGTTTCTACTTTATCGATCCCGGAATTAGATTTTAAGGCGTCGTGACAATGATTTAGTTGTTTCAGGGCACGTCAAGGTCTATAGAAAATGCTTCTTCACGGAGAAGGTACTGAGGTTGACAAAAGTGATCTGGAATTGCTATCATCTTTAGAAGAGGTATACTCTATCATTGCTCCATATGACCCTGAGAATGTCTACAACATGGACGAGACCAGGTTGTTTTTTCTTTTGCTTCCTTTATATACCTTTCAAATGTCGAACGAGGACATTTCAAGCACCAGAGGGAAAAAGAAAGCCAAAGATCGTACTTCTCTGATAGTCTGTGCTAACTCATCTGGAACACATAAAATTTCATGCGTCTTGATTGGAAACCCGAAAGAGCCAGCTTGTATTAAAAATAGTTAGTGGCCAGTTCCTTATTTCAATCAAGTGAAAGTATGAATGGACGTGAAAACCTTCTGGAAATGGTTCAGTGAGGTCTTTGTTCTCGAAGTCAGAAAATGAACCGATTGCTCCATTTTTTTGTTGATGGATAATGCGTCCAGATACTTTGATGCCTTCGAATGTGACAACATCCGTGTCATTTTCTTTCCGACGAACTGTACTAGTTGGAAACAATCATGTGATATGGGAATCATCGTAGCTCTCAAGAAACGCTATAAGTATATCTCAAGGATGTCATTGACTTTTACGAGTTTGACGAGGAGTCAAAACAACGAAAAAAGGATCTTGGAAAACGATTACGACGAGGTGTAGCAGGAGTTTCCTATGGAAATCCAGCACACCTGCTGGATGTCGCATGCTATGTCAAAGAAGCTTGGGGTACCGTCTCGTCCAGCTCTATCAAAAATTCTTTCAGTTAAGCAGAGCTAATGAACCTGGAAATAGACTTAGAAGCTGAAAAGGAAGATAACTGCGTAGTCACTCGGTTAGCCAAAGTCATTGGATTCTCAAATATTTTGATCGATCAATCAGAATTGAAGATTTTTTTCATATTGATGACGAGAACAATGTAGAATATGCCTCAACGGTGTTGGAAGATGTCGAAGAGGTGATGGAATCGATGAAGATTGCGTAAGAAACAATTGATGAAGATGACGATGTTACTCAGCAAGAGCCGAATGTTGGTTCAGAGGATATAGTTCAATTTCAGGGATTCGAAGTTTTGTATAAACGGATTCTTAATATCGAAGATCAGCTGCTCTATTTTGATGTTCAAGTAAAAGCCGAAGAAGCATTCAATGATTTCATAAAATCTTTTGAGCAGTTCCAGACCAAAATCTAGGCTGTTGTCCTCAAAGCTAGATGCAAAAAAAATCAAAACCTGTGCTAGATGATGATCCATTATATGTTCCACTGACAAATATTGAATCCTAACCTCTTTGGCATAAAATGCGTGCTTAACTGGGATGCGTACTTAAATGGGTGCATACTTAAGCGGGAGATTAATGTAAAGAGAATTGTTAGTCAAAATCTTGCAAACTAAGTACTTAGTGATTACTTAAGTTATATAATATCATTCATACTTTATAAATTATATTTGATTGTGCTACTAAAAATTTAGATAATTTCTCTATATATTTATTTTTTAATATCATTTGAGACTAATATTTTTTTTGTATAACAAATATATCCACTATCTCTGAGAAGTTTCCAGTGATATAAGTATCAGTGCCAAAATTATATCAATTATTGAAGAAAAAAATATCATAATAATCTACTCTAGATATTTGGGCAAATCCTCTTCAATAAGTCTTACCCTTAGGTAATGTTTATTCCCATTTGAGCTAATCTTGTAAATTAATACTCACCTATAATTAATAATATATCTTTTTGAATATCAGATACTTATTTTAAAATTCTATTAGATTGAAGAATATTTATCTCTTTCAAAATGACACTATTCATTTTGGATGAGTTAATATCTTTGAAGAAACTTGATTACCTTAATATCATCAAAAGTAATAAAAGAGATAAAAGAAGGGAGAAGACATGAGCCCTACAATAACAATGAGATAGTCAGTTGAGTACAATTCATTTGTTTTTTCAAGAGATCAATTGAATAATTAAAATCATAAAAGTGAGCTGTAGGATTAGTTGCCTTCTCGCAAAATTTTCTTTTGCTATGAGCATGCTGCATGTATTCTATTCTCTTAGAGTAAATTTAAAGTCTTGATTGATCAAGTCTTCTTACCGTCAGTTGGACTCGAGGGAGATTTTCTTTTCTAAAGAAATTTATTTTCTTCATAATCAACATATTCTCCATTTATTGATATATACGACTACCCTTAATGAGTGTCATCATGATATGAATTAATGAGTTTATATATAATTGATGAGTGATTTTTTCTTTTTAATTGAATACCCAAGTGAGATTCTAAGGAGTAAGAAAGAATAATATATTCAATTGTTTTTTGGATCCTTGGTTTGTCAAATCTCATTAAATAATGTATATTATTGAAAAAAGTTAATTTCAACATGAAAACTAATATTTTATTAGTCTCAAATAAATATCACTTATACTCATTTTGGGTATTGGAACAATTAAGAAAATTATATTTTATTATCTAAGTACAATCTTGTCACACCATGAGGAGAATTTTCAATGAAATAAGTTTTTATAAAAATTTTTATAGGTAAACCCGATAATATCTCTCAAGGGTTTAAATTTCAAAAAGATATTTATTGAAAAATGACATAAGATGACATTGAGTAAATGATTTAGTTTGATGTTAAATTATATATTCTTAAAAATATTTTGAAACACTTATTTAAAGGTAAGTTTTCAAATTAGTTTAATTAAATATTAATTCTTTTTTTTTTGTGATCTCATTTTGTGAGGATGTGCTAGTACAAGAAATCTAATATGTAATCTAATTATCAATATATGAAATATAGAAGCTGTGAGACATATACTCTAATATATTGATACTACAAATGATATTTGTATTTTTATTAAATTTTTTTTTTATGAAATAATTAAAAAATATAAAATATTTATTAATCTAAGATAAACAAGAAATAATCAAGTAAAAATATATAATAATCTATAAATATAACAAAATACATAAATCTATCTTGAGTCGCATATCTATTAGGTCTATATATATTAAGTGTATCAGACCAGATGAGCTTTTCCTCATAAAGGTTTGTCAAGTAAGATAGAAAGATTTAGTATATTTTCTTAACTGACAAGTATTATATTTTAAGTAAAAACATCTTTAATACTAGGATCCAAAAATTTTAGTTTGGTCTTATGCAAGTGACTAAGTAAAAATGACAAGTAATGAATTAATAATTCTCAATTAGTATAATAGGCAATCATAGAAGTCAATTAATCTTGTTTTATCTCAACGTAACTATTTCTTAAATCTTTCGATTTTGAAAAATAATAATTTGAAAAGAAAAAATATAGTTACAAATAAGTTGGCAGATTTTAATTAATAAAAAGAAAACTAATACAATATTTATTAATAAAAAAAATATTTGAGACACAAAGTATAAAGATGAATATTATTATAAATAAGAAAGAACATAGTTACAAATAGTATCAAGGTGAATATTATCAAAAAAGTAATGGACATACTTTTTTGATACTTGGATTGGGTTCAAGTTGAAATTTATCAACCTGAACTACATTTGGGATGTGGTTTGAGTATATTGCTGTATAGCTCCGACAACCTGGAACAATCACGAACCCATTAAAAAATTATCTTTTATTGTTATGTCCTCTATTTGTGATTTATACTTTAAACATAATTAGGTTAGCATACTTGAACTCTTAAAGAATTATCTTTTATATTTTAATCAATTAATATATTAATATTTATAATTATATTTATGTTAACTCACAGGCTCTACAATTTATTAGTTTGTTACACTAAGTATATATACGTTAGCATACTTGATGTGCTGGATAATATCTGATATGTCTCATAATCAATATATTTTATTAATCTAATACTATACTTCAAAATGTTCAACTTCACTAGTGAATGATGTATTAGTTGAGAGAAATCACAAGTTAAGTTATTAGCATACAAAGATCAATAAGGGTTCTTATGAGTTAATGAAAAAATGTATAATCCATCTTGATTAATTCTCAATGTTGTTTTCTTTCTCTTCTAATGATCTTGTAAAATCATATCAGATGAAGAAAAAATAATAATGTAATATTGTTATTTCATAAAATAATTAATTGAAAATAAATAATGATGAACCTATAATATATGCATCAAAAAAGGTGCCAATGTAGATATTACCGTGCTTCATTCCCCATATAATAATGCCATTGGCCATAATTATATCAAAGACTCTATACCAAATAAAAGAAGGAAAAAATATGTGATTATCTATAACATGCATATTTACTCTTAAATCTATTATCCAAGAATCTAAAGTGAGGTGGTGTTCATAAAGAATGATAATTATAAATGTGACTAAATTTATAGCACCCAAAGAAAAAAATCTAGCATACTTGTGAGAGAGCATCATTGTAACATGACTAGTAAATGTGGTTATAAAATACCCAAACTGAGCATGCCCAATCATGTGCTGTATAGTTGTTGTACCTTGAAAAGTTTATCATAACTTAAGATATAATGTTCAACACCTCTTCTAAGTATGTCTTGATGTCCCACTACAAAAATGTTTCACTATTGTATTTTTGCTTTTCAAGGTATATTTGCTTGGCCTTTTATCAGTATGATTGTCATTATGTGTTGAAGGTATGACATTGCTATGAATGATCATGCTAATTTTACTTGATCGAGATATAACTGCAAATCACTCTAATAAGCCTCTGAGAGAGACATAATTGTCTTATATCCAAGAATATGTATTTGCAAAACTACAAATTACTCTCCCAATAAAATGCCTTCAAAGAATGATACATTTCTACTCTCTAAATCTCTTCAATATAGTTTGATTTATTAATACTGGTATTATACCAACTATATTTTTTCACAGTTATCCTAGTCATATAATGAGTCATATTCTCTTGGTCACTTAATTTGGATATAAACAACTAAATTATATTATTATATAAATGAAAAGTTCTAAAAATATAAATCATAAAAGCTAAGTCCCAAACTTTCTTGCAAGTATTGCAATAGCCGAACACACTTGAAATTCTAGAATCAATCAATATCCATATGTGCATTGTGTCTTGCCCAGGCGGGTATGGCTTAAGAGCAAGTAGTTTGAGTGGAAGCAAAATGGATGCATCAACATATGGAAATGAGGAATTGGCTACATTTGCTAGCTTTAGCTTCACCAACTACTTTTTCCCTCACGAGTTAGAAAATATAGAGGGGTGCTCATGCTCCTCTGTCTTTAGAGTTGTTCTCAAGAACGTAGCTTGCCTATAGAATCCAACCAGCTTAAAAGTTATATATCTTTTTTTTTACTTTCATGTGTCATCTTCATAGTGATCAAATAAGGAAAGTTTTTGGTCTAGTCAAGTGCTTTTTTTTTTTTGTTTCGAGTTCTTTCTATTCTCAATCCCATTCTTTTGAAAATAGCTAGGCTAGTACGACATAAACTAAGCTAGGAGTTCTTTTTTTTTTATTCTAAGTTGTATCTTCGTTCTACAAAGATCCTTTTTTTTTTCATAGGTATCAAAATATAGGATGGGCTGTTTCAGCACCTTCACCTTACAAAGAAGACTTTGCTCTTACGTGAAATTTTGTTTATTAATCTCTATATACTTTTTAATCTAAATCTGAGGTAGATTTTCCAATAAGCGACCCATGTATCTTTGGCCTATAAATCAAATTTTCACTGTTGTAATCCAAATGAATCTTGTATCTAGTCTTAATTTTTATTAGGTTATCCTTGATGGTCATATACTGATTCTAGCTATTCTTTTTTTTTTAAACTCACAACACGTCATAAATATCAATCGAAAATAATAAGGTGCACAAATCATTATAGTTTTATGTGAAATTTTTGAAAATAAAAGTTTCAACTTTTTTAAAAAATGCTGACACCCTTTCTCTTAGCTAGAACACCTCGATCAACATAAGGTCCACCACCATCATCTGAAAAACTAATCCTACTCACCCGTAAGCATGTTGGCATCATTGCTGTCATCCTCGCCACAAAAGAAACACAAAATATTCACTGTATGTGAGTATTTTACTGTTATAGAATGCTGATGTTACCCTCACCATCACAAATTGTAGGTGTTTGCTGTCACCGTTGCTGTCAAAAGGTGCGCGACCACCATATACCCTAGAACCATCAGCACTTCGTCAGAAATCCATCTCCGATACATTGTTAAGACAAAAATAGGGTTTTTTTCTAGGAGACAGGAGAGGGGATAGGTAGGAGAAAAGAAAAGTTAAATTTGTTTAAATAAAAAAATTGCTTGCAATACAACATAAATCATATATGTATAGGATTTGGGGCAGCCCACACGTAAGGTGTTCCCAAACAATAAAAAATAAATAAAATAATAAAAAATAAACTAAAATTTAATAAAAGTTACTGTGCTTTTTGTTCTTGATCGTTGCAAGTATATATATTCTTCACATTGTGAGTGTCGTAGGAGATTCCTTGTATATCTTGACTTGTAACTTGTTTTAATCTCTCAAAACAAAGGCATTTTCTCAGAAATTCATCGTGATGTCCATTCCAAACAATTTTGTATCCAGAATATAAAAAAATCATAATTTGGTTTGTACATCAATCTGATTCAAATTGAGTTTCTCTTGGCTTAACTTGAATTTGTTTGGAAATTGTTCAAAACATGCGTAATATATCTGGAAAATAGGGTTTTGGGTGCCCAATAAAGAATTTGTCCAAAGATGGTTTCTTTAGTTTTTCAAAGGTGACCAATGGTTTTTTTTTTGTCTTATTTATTTTTTTGTTTTTTTAAATAAGGTGACCAATGGGTTCTCTTGACTTAACTAGACTTAACTTTTAAAAAGAATTGGAATAGTCAAACGATAGGTTCTTTGGCTATGTTTGTTTTTAGTTTGTTCTAATTCAGTTAGAAATACTAATGGTTTATTCCAACAGACGCAAGTTATTGCGGCAGCTGCAGCTGGCGTGGCAGCTGAAGGGTTGTCTCCAAAGGAGGCCAAGGTAGAACTGGAAAATGTCTCTCAGCTTTCAGTGGCATTAGTTGAAAACACAATGGTAATTCTGATGCTTGTCGAAGATCACTTACGCTTGCAAAGCAAACTTTCTTATGTGTCATCTGCTAGTTCACGTGAAGTATCGTCATACGAAGCTTTGAGTGGCTGCAAACCTTTTGATACTGGAAAGCAGCTCCTTGATGTATGTAGCTTCTCATTTTTTTTTTCTCGCAGTCCCATTTTTGTTACAATATTGATGCCAAAGATGAACCTGATGATATTAAGGAACCCACTTTGGAGGATTCAAATCGGCGTATTCCCATGTTTGGATTGGAACAACTATCTTCAGCAGAGGCAGCAGAGCCATATGAATCTGTTTCTGCAGCTTTTGTGTCTTATGGGAGTTGTGCAATGGATTTGGCCGAAGGTTGGAAATTTAGAAACAGGCTGTGGTACAGTGTCAGTCTTCCATCAACAATGGCTGTGCTTGGTGGTGGTGGCAGTGGGCATCAAATCTGGAACTCCATTTTAGAGAAGGATGCTAATGGGACTTGGGTCGAACTTCAATTAGTTAAGAAGTCAATTGATGTTCTTCAATCCTTGTTGCTAGATGATTCTTGGCTTGGTGGTGGTCTTGGTATTGGTGGAGGATCTGGCACTGGAATGGGTGGGGTGGCAGCACTGTACCAGCTGCTAGACAGCGATCAGCCTTTCTTATGCATGCTCCGATTGGTTCTTCTGTCAACAAGAGAGGCTGATGATGGTGAAACCAGCTCTCTCTCAGGTAAAATATACAATGGGGGTGACGATCTCAGCCCTCTGACAATCACTTCCCATGCAACGAACAGGGCTTGCTTATTGACGAAGCATTCAGATTCAACTTTGTTATGGAGGTAATTTACATGTTTTTTTTTTAGCTTATGTTCTTCCTGTTTGAGTATATGGTTCTTTTCTGTCACAGCGTTCTTTCGCCTATCCTCAATGTACCAATTACCGACTCTAAAAGGCAGAGAGTTTTGGTCGCCTGCTGCATTCTCTACTCTGAGGTTGGTTTTTTATTAACAGTAATATTACTTGCTCTTGTGTATAATCTGAAAGGGAAGAAATAAATGACACCTTTGGGGGGGCAGGTATGGCATGCTATTGGAAGAGACCGAAAGCCTCTTCGTAAGCAGTACCTTGAGAATATCATGCCACCATTTGTTGCTGTGTTACGAAGATGGCGGCCACTGTTAGCTGGGATTCACGAGCTTTCGACGGCTGATGGGTTGAATCCTCTAATCGTGGATGACCATACATTGGCCATTGATGCGCTGCCGATAGAGGTTTGTTTTTTATCAGTTGAATATTTGCTTCTTCTTTATAGATAATTTTAGCGTGTCATTACATGTCCTTCATGTTTGTTTTAGGTTGCATTATCCATGGCTTCTCCTTCTTGGGCTGCTGCTTTTGCATCACCACCTGCTGCGATGGCGTTGGCGATAATGGCTGCTGGTGCTACTGGAGGAGAGCTGTCAACTCCATTAACTTCACATCTCTGCTACAGTTCTTCCCTAAAAGAGCTAAAGATTTCTAGACTCTACCCTTTTCCAAGTTTCCAGAAACCCCTTGAGGTGTATAATAGAACAAAAGCTTTTCCCAGAGATAAAGCTGATGAAAACGCAGCTGCTTGGGTAGCTGCACCTGCACGTGATTTTGAATCCAATGTTAAAATTGGTTCTGAGAGGGGACTAACTTCAGCTGCAATGGCCACGTCCTCCCAGCGAAGAAGTTTCAGCGATTTAGAACGTGTCAAGAGATGGAATATTGCCGAAGCCATGGGCATTGCATGGACTGAATGCCTGCAGCCTGTTGGTAAAAGATCAGTCTATGGAAAAGATTTCAATACCCTATCATATAAATTTATTGCAGCTCTAGTCGAAAGCTTGGCTTTAGCAAGAAACATCCAGCGATCAGAGGTTCTACTTTTTTGATTTCTCAATCCTTTCTTTTCAGAGTAATTTGGCATAAGCATTTCGTAATTGCTTGTTTCTATTCTAGATTGACAGGCACACCCAAGCTGATATGAAGGCTCGAGGTTGTTTATCTTTTGGGACTCATGCGTGGCGCAAACTTGTCCACTGCTTGATGGAGATGAACTGCCTGTTTGGGCCTCTTGGGGTTGATTTGAATCTTTATCATGTGCGTGAAGCTCTTGTTCAATCTTATAATATGAAAGAGGAGTTTTTTTTTTTTTTTTTTTTTTTTGATATTTTATTCAATTCTTTATATTGCAATGAGTTTGTATTCTATATTTTCATTTTTTTTTTCATTTAATTGTTTTTATGATTAAATTCAACTAATTTAGAGTGCAAAGATTTTTATCTTTAGTTCTGTCATGGACATGATTAAACCTTTTCCAACCTTTTTGTCTTTCTGTTTTGGAAGAGTTGTTAGTAAAAAAGTCTCTAATATCAATTTAATGAGGATAAATGGACCTCACTTCTAATGACTAATGATTTACACCTTTTAATTGGTCCAAACTGTTTAATTCAGTTTGATTCAGTTTGATTTAAATGGACCTCACTTCTTTCCCAAAGTTCCAACCTTAACCCTAATGAACCACTATCGAACATGGTATCAGAGGGCTTCCTGCTAGGTGGCTGTGGCATTGAGGCGT
Organism: Sapria himalayana; assembly: GCA_029783825.1. Taxonomy (NCBI): domain Eukaryota; kingdom Viridiplantae; phylum Streptophyta; class Magnoliopsida; order Malpighiales; family Rafflesiaceae; genus Sapria; species Sapria himalayana. Next base: position 1,370,300 of record JAREIK010002950.1, read on the forward strand.
GCTTGTGATAATGCACCCTCTAACATTCTGGTAATTGTATTTGTCATTGATTTGTGCGCTGATGGTAGTGCTGCCATATTGTAATGCCAATATACTTATGTATGATGGGCATTTCAGTTCTCTTGATATTTCATTGCAGTTAGACTTCCAAAAGGTGTGTTTTCGGTGTTCTAGAAGTGAGGCCACTGTGGTGGACCTCATTGTTGCCGGGATGATGATGTCGGTACAAAATCTATTCCATGGTTCTTTAGTATTTTTTGGTGTTTCATGGCATCAAACAGTGTATGACCATTGGGGCCAGTCGAAGTTGAGAGTTGATACATACTAAATTTGGGTTATATCAGTAAAAATTTGTTTGTGGCCCAAGGTTATTGGAAAACCTATCTTATTCTGAGATTGATAAATAAATGATAAATGATGTACAATTACTAGGGTACTTATGGCAGTCGATTGGTCTAGTATGTTCTTTGTATTTGTCTCATGCGATATTTGTAAGTGGGAGACTTGGTTGCTATTATATATTTTTCTGAGATATTTTATTTATATGATTATATTAGTTTATTATTGGTTTGCATATTGAGTGATTAGGGCGAGCTAACTCATTATGTGACTTGGAAATAATGGTGGGAGAAAATTATTAGTGTGACCCCTATCTTAATGAATTAGACTTGTTGAGGATATTTAGTGATCATATTGGTAGTATTTTGTATGTGTATTTATTGAGAGAGCGATATGTTGTTTTATGGACATAAATTCTTGGAGAGAATACACCTCTACTTCTTGTAGAAGTTTGTCAAAGAGTGATTTAGGCATCCAGAACTAAACCTCGATCGGGTGGAATTGGTATGATCAATCATAATATTGTAATATTTTTGTCACATAGTAGTAATGAGAGTACTAGTAGATGGGGCATTAGTACTTCAAGAGGTATAAAAGTGGTAGTTACTTATTTTTTATGTGAGAGGTCGAGACATACTCAAGAGAAGTGTAGGATGTTGCACTTAGTGTTATAATATATATTTTAAAATTTAGTGACTTTGCAATAGACTGCTTGAGATACTCAACTTGCTCCTTTTATGATTGTTTTTATTGATCTTGTTATAGTGATGTTTTTTTATGAAAAGAATAATTGGTTTTATTCTTTGGGTACTACTGGTTTGGACACATCTATATGCACCATATTTTTTGCTCACCATCTAATTCTATATTCTTGGATATTAGTAATGGGTAGAGGTGTCAAACGGGCCGGCCCAGCACGGCACGGCCCGTTTTTCACGTGCCCGGCCGTGCCACCGTGCCGTGCCTGGCACGGCACGGTGTGTTAAAGTCGGGCACGGCACGGCCCGTGGGCACGGCTTGGCTTGGCCAGGCGGCACGGGCGCACGGCAGGGGCGTTGATTGCTGATGATGATAATCCATATGATAGTGATCTTGATATTGTAGTTGATGATGCTCATGATATGCCGATTGATGATTTACGTGGCTGTCAGTTTCCCCTGCCCGTTGCCAGACACCATTTCCCAATGCTGCGCTATTCCAGTACGCCACGCTACATTTTATTTGTTATTGTCACTTAATTTTGATTTTTGATGCCTTACTGTCACATACTTAATTGATTTTTCTGATTTATTATTGATTTTGCTTTTTGATTTCGATGTTTTATTTTTTATTGATTATACGTTTTTTTTATGTTACGTTGAAACATGTATTTGTTTTTGTTTTTTTTTGACTTTGTAATTATTTTTAACAAAATTTTTGTTTAATTTTTTTTTGTTTAAAATGTTCATTTAAAAATTAAAATTTTATAATTTAATTCTAATAAATTATAATCTAAATTTATTAAAAATTTATTAAAAAAAATTTAAACTTTATTAATATTTTCAAGTTACAAATTTCTAATAATCGTCAATTTACCAATTTAAATTTTAAGCTTTATAATTTATTTATATTATATTTTTAATAAAAAAATTTAAACTTTGTAATTTATTAAATTTTTTATAATTTTCATGTTACAAATTTAATATATTATACATTATATATATATATAATATAATATATATATTTTTTTAAGTTTAATATAATACTTTAAAAATTTTAAAAAAATTATTTTTTAGTAAACCAGGCCCGTATGGACCTGACCCGGCACGCACTTTACCCCCCGGGCATGGCAGGCCATACCAGGCTTGGCTTTGATATAGGGGGCTAGGCACGGCACGGTACAGTAACCGTGCCTGGCCCGGCAAGAAAGCACGACCGTGCTCAAAAAAAAAATGGGCCGAGCTAGCCCGACATGTCCCGTTTGATATCTATATTCTGGAATCCGTGATTGTTGGGTCGGTTCGATGGTCGAACCGATTCAATGGTCAAAAAAAATAAAATAAAATAAAATAATCACATTTTAAAATGTAAGATGTTGGATTCGATGGCCCCAATGGCTAGGGGTATAATTTGATGACTGTTGTGGTTCTGCCCATTTAATTATCAAAAAAAAATTAAAAAAATATGAAAAAAATTGATTTTAAAAAACTTATATTTTTAAAATCTATATATTACTCCCCCCCTCCCATTCTTAATTTATATCTTATCTTGTTTTCTCTCTCTCATTATTATTTCTTTGTTTTCTCTTGGCTCTTGACTCTTTTCTCTCTCTCTCTCTCTCTCTCTCTTTTCAGTTTTGACTTTTGGAACTCAGGTGTTGAGTATCGATTGTGGTGCGGAAATCATAAAGCAAATAAAATTTTACTTATTGCGAGTATTAATTTTTAAATTTTATTTAGGTTAGTTTTTTTAATTTTAATTTTAGTTAAAACTTTTAGTTTAATCAATATTAATCAATATATAATTTTTTTTAAATATAATAAAATTATTAATTAATAAAGAATTAAAATGACATAATAATTTTAATGATGATAATAAAATTAATTTAAACGTAAATATTAAAAATTTTATTTATATGGATAACAATAATCCTACAGAAAGGTCATTGGCTGTCGAATTTTTATTTTCTCTGGTCACATTGACCCAAACATCTAAAAAATAAAAAATTAGAAGAAAATTTATAGTTTGAACTCACTTTAATATAATATAATATAAAAATGTTAGGGGTGTCAATGAAGTATCGATACAATATAAATATTGTAAATAAATATTAATTTGTAAGAGTTCATGTGAGATTGTTACATTAAGAGGTATGCTGAACAATGTACCAAAAAATATGATGCATTATATCCTAGGCAAACCTAACTCAGCGGTGAGTTCTTTAATACTAAATCTAATTTAGTCTCAATGTTGTCCATTCATATACCACAACAAGTTAGAGAAAAAAATATGATCAAATTGATCAACATGATGAATCTTTCGATTAAATTTTCAGAGGATCAAATAGTAGATAGTATAATACAAACTTATTTTCAGTCTATGTATCATAGGATTCCAAGGCTCACATCTTGGAACGACATACTAAAATATTATAACTTAGAAAAAGAAATAATAATTAATAAATTTAGGGAATATTGTAGAGTGCTGTATGTGATGTCAAATATTTGAACTACTCACGAAGATGCATCTTATGAATACCCCACCACTCATAATATAGATTTAAAATTGACAATAAAAAAACATTAGGATTCTAAAGATTCTATATTCTCATGATGGCTCAGTCATTTATAAGTATATGATGAGAATCTTTAAAAAATATAATATTCAAAATAAAATATATTGTATTACATTTGATAATGAATCTAATAATGAAGTAGTCATTAATATGTTTGTTAGAATTATTAGAGACGAACTATTAGAAGAGATTTTTCATGTTAGATGTATGTGTCACGTCATTAATCTCATATTACAAGTGAGGATGAATGTTATTTTTCATGCTTTAGAAAATATACGTAAATTACTAAAATTTTTTTATATGCCTTATAGACAACAAGAGTTTTGTAATCACTATTTTTCTGTGAATCTAAAGAAAAAAAAATTCCAATTAGATATGAGACATCATTAAAATTACACATACCTGCTGTTGAAGTCATTTGTTGGATACGACTACGTGATATCTAATTACATCAATAGTAAGAGTGACAAACTTATTATTGATGATACTAATTGAACTATAAGAATTTTATTTATGAAATTCCTGAAGATTTTTTATGACATGACAAACATGTATTCGTCAGTTTATACTTCCACCATTTGTATTGTACTCGGGTGTATATATAATATTAGTAGCATATTTATGAAGTTTAGAGATGACTCGATATTTAGTGATTTAATTGTAGAGATAGAAACTAAGTACTTAAAATATTAGTTTATCATTTCATCTCTTTATTATTTTGATGCCTGCATGGACCATATGGTTAAGGTGAAATAGATAGAGAATATTTTGACATACATATCATCGTTTATGAACCAGGAAGACTAACTTGTATGGTTTATTCACAAGAAGTTGACTAAGCTATTTACATACTATGATATTAGGTATGGTGGTAGTAGCTACGAGGCTTCGAGTATGGATATGGATATCATATTCGGAGATGATAATTTATTTATTTAGTTAGTGAGTGATAAATGATGGGGTAAACCGTCGAATATGAGTGAGCTGTCTCGGTACTTAGATATCTATTATTATTCAATCCTATCACATATCGATAATATAAATCTTAATATTTTATATTGATGAAAATTATACGAGTCTACCTATCCTGTGCTGTTTAAGATGACACGTGATCTATTGACTTTTCTGGTGTCGAGCTTTATATGGAAGTTTTTTTTTTCTGTTGTAGTAAATATGATTTCAGATAGGAGATTGAAATTATGATCAGATATTATTGAAGCATTAGCATGTATGAAGAATTAGGAAGATTCAAGCTTTGACATCCAAGATTGTGATTTAATTGCACCAAGAGTGAAGAAGTTGGTTGCTGATGATGATTCATGGAACTTTGATGATGATTGATGTTTGAGATGAGATTGAGCCTACTGTACTGTATATGGTATACTGCTGGTGATATTGATACTATCATATGCTAATGAGATTTATCATTTTTGAATTATCTTTGTTTATTTATTTGTCATTTGACTTTGAGTTTGTTGTTTTTTTATTTTTATGTTTTTTGATTATTTAGATACTTACTGTATTCATGTTTTATATTTATGAGTTTATCTTTGATATACTGATTTTTATCTTTTAATAATTTAATCTTGTTTTGTTATTTTATAATTTGTATGTATTTTTAATTGTTAGTTGTGAGTTGTGACTTATGATAGTTATTTTATTTTTTTTTTGTTTTATTAATTTAATTAATTAATTATTTTAGTCTTAAAATTTAAAATTTATAATGTTTTTAAAGTTTGAGATGACCCAATTTTGAACGGATCGAAATGGCTTGACCTGGTCTGATCTAGGCCCGACCCGACAAGTCTAGGCATGACATAGCTTGAACTGGGTACAAGGTGGGCTAGTGGGAAGTGTTGGACTGACACTTCTCAAAACATGCCGTGCTAGGCACGACATGGTGGCCTGATTGGGCCACTAGAAAATGGGCCGGCCCAGCCCTGGTCTTGCCTGTTTGATATCTATCTCATGTATAATTCTATAATTTATACAAAAATGTTAAATTAGGCTTGCATATATTATAAAACATTATCACTTCTTAATTTTTTAATATTTTTATCGAATTAATTTTTTTTTATTTTATGAAAAGTCTAAAAAATAGAAAAAGTTAATATCTATCACAAAATATGCATATCTATATATACTTGAGCATGTTGGTCATTAATAAAAATAATTAAATATTTAAATTTTTTTGTGGTTATATTTTTATGTTCTTATATTTTTGAGTTATCAAATCAAATAAATCCTTATTCAAATCAAATTATCATATGTGGTAAGAAACTATGATAAACTTATATAGCTGACATATCTCATTGTCTAGGGTCCGAATTTTTGAGTATTTTTTTATTATTACTGAATGAATATTTGCTCATGTATTGATAACTTAGAAATCTGAAATCATCGTACAAGTAAAATAACTAATGATACCAAAAAGAATATAATGATTTGCTATTGTCTTAGAAAAGAATTTTATATACTTTTTAGTTTTTACTAGCAAGTATCATGGTTGATAAATTCTGTTAGGATACTTGGATGACTTTGATAGTCAATGTATTTCTCTCAGTACTATGTATTAATTTTGGTTTTCTCTGAAAATATTATTTAAAAATTATTTATGGTATGATTAATTATACTGTAACGAATACACTAAATTAAGGCTCATATATCTATCTTTCATGTGATAATTCATGCTTAATCCTCTAAGAAATAAAGTTATACTAAACCCTAACTAGGGTTTAATATGTTTTTTTACTTCTGCCAAAAATAAACAAAAACTTAGTTAGGGTTTTTGCCTTGTGCCACTCTGCATATCATTGTGTCCACCATTTCGTGTGTCATTGCAAGCTTCACTATGTGCCATATTTGCGCCTACACGCCACTGTGCACCAACCTTGCACACACCTGCTATTGTGTGCCTAAGCCCTCATTGTGTGCCTAAGCCCTCATTGTGTGAGCCTGCACTATGTGCCTCTGTCCTCACCTTGTGTTTGCTGGCAATGTGCATGCTTTGTATTTTTTTTTTTCAAATAGTACCTATTTAAGTGTACTTTGTTGCCACGGTAAACGTACTTTATCTCTTTGGGATTTTGAACTTGGCTATGATATCATGTTAAAATCTAAGAGAAAATAATGATCACATAACTCATGTGAAAAACATATATTAGGTGTTCTTATATAATAGACATGATAATTGAGGTAGTATACATGTCATGTGATCCCATCAAAAATTTTAAAAAGGAAAAAAAAAAACTGAATAATAAGAAAACAATAATAGAACTCATCGGAATTTTACTAACTAGAGAATTTTTAGATAATTTTTGAAACATTTTTTCTTTCATATATGTCTTACTCGGTAAATCTTCCTCACATGTGTTCATCAATGTAAGGTTTCTTGGAAGCTAGAATTTACAGAAAGTTCTTCGAGGATGAGAAAATGTCTGAGGCGGAATTATAAGGTGTTCAATCACTATGTTGCTGCTTCTAATAGTGAGGTTCAATTGGAGATGAGACCTAATGAAGAACATGTTCCTGTGCTCCTCGAGGATACAATTTCAATCATGGAACTGTGTGAGGATGATGAACATGCATTGGTTGATAATCTTGATGGCAGAAGCCCTGAATTTGAACAAACTGAGGAGAGCCCAAACCATTCTGGCTTAGCTGACCAAGATTGTGATCCATCTATTGCCAATGGTGAGACTCAACTTGCTATCGGCGAGAGCTTGATAAACATGTCCATGATTACACCAGGAACTGTTCAAGGGGAGCTCGATGAAAGAATTGTTCTTGAGATTTCTTCTTCCATGGTTCGACCACTGCGAGTCATACATGGAACTTTCCAGGTGAGTCGTACCAATTTGATCCAGTTTAACTGTTTTGTCTACATACATTAGTTCATCCAGTTTAACTGCTAGTCATGCATGGTGTTCAGAAACACATTTTTTATTAGGTTAACTAATGCTTTATGTTTTGGATGCACTCGATGGTAGCAATAACCTAAATCCTGAATGTTCATTTGTTGATTTGAAGTTGTTCTACAACAAGCTGGTATATTGATCATGTCTTTCAGATAACAACTTTGAGAATAAATTTTCTTGTCGACATACCTACAAGTAATGCACCTAATGGAAGAAAATATTCACCATTGATAGAGCATGAGAAAGATCGGACTTGGTTGTTATCTTTCCTCAGCCAGATGTATAGTCGAAGGTAATTTTTGTTTTTTTACTGTCATAGAAGCCTGCTTTCTCAGACACAAACTAGCATTTTCATGTTCTATTTTTTTATGTTTTGATATTAACCTTTTTTGTTTCTTTGCTAATGAGATTTTATTTTTCTGTTGTTTTATTAAAAAATTAAGAAAACATCCTTGACTACCAACTTCGAAAGGTACTGAAAATAGGCATATATATACATATATTGTCATTATTAAAAAAACATATATATATATATATATATATATATATATATATATATTGTCATTTTATTTTACTGACGTTTTTTGTGCATGTATCACATGTAATGTTGTTAGATAGCTAATAGGAAAATATATAAAGATGAAATATATTTGTTGAATTTGAGATGACACTTGACATAATATCAAAAGGAGTCTGATAAAAACCCCCACGAGGTTGGTTGACTTGTTAGGAAGGTATGTGCCTTGGCCCAAACTAATAAAATTACTCACAATTATAAAAAAAAGATTTGTGATAAAGGATACCTTTAAAATATGAGAAATTGAATATGAAGAATATATATATGATGAGACAGTTATTATCATAAAGATTTATTTTAATATTTTTATCGTAAAGATTTATTTTATTATAATAAAAAAGAAAAACCCTGAGGAGAGGAGAAGATTTAGTCAAATATAATTGGAGATGAAGGAGATTGTATTGGGTAGTAAGGCTTGTGCTTTAGTGTGAAATTTTAAAAAAGATTAATATCCTAACAGTCTTACTCTTGAAAGTTAAATGGACTATGTCTAATAAATTGTGAATCTTAGGCATACTATTCTTGGCGAAAATATTATTAACACATGACTTCTAATATATGCATGTAATACAAGGAGTTCATAGATGATCATTCATACTAATATTATTTTTGTCAATCACATTTAATTTTGAAGTTCTTATAAGATTTGATGTGTTAGTATTTGTGTAATCGTACATAAAAAAATATAAAATCGTAAAAAAATATATTACTACAAATTAGTACTAGGGTGATCTACCTCAAAAGAAACGTTGAATAATATATCAAAAAAATATGATATATTAGATATTTGACAAACATAACTTAGTATAATTAAAATTGAATAAATTTTAATTCTGATAGTCTTTTTTATATATAATATTTAATCTGTAAGAGAATAATTAATTAAATTAATATTTAGTATATGTCTATAATTGAAATATAAAGAAAATATATTTATCATATTATTAATTTTAAAATATAACCTGAACTAAAATTTATTTCATCCTCATTAGAATTTGTGTAAGTTTTTGTAAAATGCATTAATATGTGTAATAAGCTATAAGAATTTTATATTTTATGTTAATCAATAGATTTAAAAATAAAAAAATTATAATACGATATGCTACATTATAAGGATTCATCTTATTTAATACTATAATATTATGTTGTTTATGATAGTATTTTATCAAATTTTGTGAATGATAAAGTTGGTGATATTATAATAATTTTATATGATTGAGAAATATAATTTTAATTTTTCAAAATTTTTAAAAAAAATCTTATAAAACTACTAAAATTTATTCTTCAGTTAGTACTTTTATACTTGCATTGCTTTAATGTTTATTTGTGACATGAGTTATATGTTTTAAGAACATAGTGAATACCTATCATTGTTGTTGCTACCATCTTGGATCTAATGATCTATTTGTCATTTTTCTTCTATTAGCTTATTTGATTGAAAATTATTAAAACACACAATCATTAGAATTCATCATATATAATGTATAATCTTATGTTAGATTCAAAAACATTTAATCAAATTTTGTAATTAGTAAAGTCAATAATATTTTAATAATTATATTTTGGTAGATAGATGTTTTCTATTTTAAAAAATTTAAAAACATCTTATGATACTACTAAAATATGTTGCTTAATCTATACTACCACATCTTGTAGTTTATAAAATTGTATTTGTAATGTGAGTTATGTGTCTAAAGAGAAAATAATAAATATCTATTAATGACGTTGCCACCATCTTGGATATAATGATCTACTTGTCAATTTTTTTCTATTAGCTTATTTAATTGAAAATTATTTTGAATTATTTTTGAATATTGTTTATTTGATGATTGAATCTCTATTATCCTTTTTTATTGATTTTTATTGGTGAGATTGGAAGATCATGAGGAATTTTTAAAAAAATATTGAGTAGGTTAGGTTATATATTTTCTCTTTTATGATAGAATCTCATGATACATGTTTGAGTTTGTTAGATCCTTTGATGAGTATTTTTACATTCGAGTTTGAGACGTATCCTTAACTTGTGTATACAGGAGCATAAGAAGTGCTATTGACGGCAATAAATAGCTCACTAACTGATGATTGATGCAGCTCTTACCTTTGAAAGCTGAAGGAGGGCAATGCCCTTGATTGTTCTACAGAGTGATGTCCTTCTTAGTTAGCTTTCTTCTTAGTCTTCAATGAGATCCATGAAGTAATTCTTAGATAGCAAACCTAGTATTGGACCTAAATTTTTTAATACCCTGCATTACACCTTAATAAGGTCTTAGTTTCAAAAGCTTCTTTCAGACAAGAGTACATCCTAATATGTCTATTTCTGCCTCTTCTTTGAACGAGGAGCTTTATTCTTTAGAAAATATTTCCACTCCTAAATAAAGAAGTGCAAGGTGCCTAGCCTTCTTTTATAAGCTTTTACAAATATAAAGTCTCTATTGGATTCTATCTAGTGATTTGTTATATAGGATAAGGCACTTGGGACCCATTTTTGGGATTTTTATCAATTGGATAGAGTTTCAACTGATGGGGGTTAGGAAAGCTTAAAAGAGCTTCCTAACATTCTCTCAAGAATTTTGTGAGAATGAACTTATTCAATTTAATATACTCATATAAATATAATGCTAGTTGATATAAGATACAATAAAGCTATTGGTATTTGTTTCTTTTAATAATAAATATTCACAATGTACATGTGTATTTTTTTCTTGTTAGATCATATATATTTTTAATTTTTTTACATCTTTAATAAAATAATAAAAATAATTTTAATAAAAAATTTAAAAATAAGAAGCAATAATGAATAATATATGTTACACATATTCATCACTTATTGTATAAATCGTGAAATTGTATACTAGATTTTTTACTAAATGAAGTTGGTGAAAAGGATAATAGATATCTATATGAGATAGCTCATATATTTTTATTTGTGAGGAGTGTTACAAAGCTTTTTTTGTAGAGATACAGTTAATTGTAAATTATTTTGTCAATCAAATATTTTATTTTTTCCTTTTAGAGTATTTCCTATTTTAGATCATATTTCTTAGAAGATATAGTTTACCCTATCTTATAGAGCTTTTGGGACTACTTTTTTTGTTCACGATATATTTTCAAGATAAAATAAGTTGACACTTAGAATCTTGAATAATCAAGTATGAGTTATGTTTTAGGAATTTCAATCAACGTTCATATTATTTTTTTAAGTTGAGTTTTTTTTTTGGAATAATAGTAAGTGTAAGAAAATAAAAAAACACCTTGATGCGAAAATAATTACCGTGATATGATAACAAATACTGAGATATGATAATAAATACCTTGATGCGATAACAAATACCTTGATGCGATAACAAATATCTTGATGCGATAACAAATACCTTGATGCGATATCAAATATTTTTAATGCGATATCAAATATTTTGATGCGATATCAAATACTTTGATGCGATATTAAATACTTTGATGCGATAACAAATACCTTGATGCGATAACAAATACCCTAATACGATAATAAATACCTTGATGCGATAACAAATATCCTAATGCGATAATAAATACCTTGATGCGATAATAAATACCTTGATGCGATAACAAATGCCTTGATAAGATAACAAATATCTTAATGCAATAAATAATATTTTTTTCTTATTATTGTAAGTTTTTAGTTCTAGATTCATTTGACATAATTTCTCAGATTTTCATAACTAAATATTTAAAGATACTAATATTTCTCAGATCTCATAGTAAGACCTTTGATCTCCATATTATATGTATTTTATTTTTTTTTCAATAATAATATTTCAACACAAATAAATGAATTATTTCACTTTACAGGAACAAGCTAAACATGCACAATGGTAGCACCCTTATTTCTATGACAACTCTACCATGAAACCAAGCTAATCGCCAAAACTAAAACATATACATGAGCAAATACTCTAATCAAATGCAAAATAGCCTATCTACATAACTCAAAACCTAGTACATCAACAAGTTGAGTTTCCATACTATAATGCAAAATCATATTTTTCCTCGAGTTATTTGTTGTTTATTTTTGAGAACAATGCACAATATGGATTTTAATGATTTTATTCTCTTTGTGCCATATTGCATCAACATCTTCTTGACGACTATTCTGTTTTGTTGTTAATATTTTTTGGCCTACCTTGTTTGTCACGAGTTTATTCATGATTTAGGTTTTTGCTGGCAGGTATCTTCTTAGAAGAAGTGCTTTGGAACTGTTTATGGTTGATAATTCAAGTTTTTTCTTTGATTTTGGGGTATTCATCATAATTTCCTGAGTTCATGTGTTTCCTTGCATATGTAAAAATATGATTTTGAACTTTGGTTGCATGCAATTGTTTTTTATGATCTTGAAACCCATTTCTTGCAGAGTGTAGATGGCCGAAGAAATGCTTATCGTGCTATTGCTCAATCCCTCCCACCTCATTTAAAGAATATTTATATTGGAATGCAGGTTTGCATTTATTGTTAGATATACCGATTTGTTGAACACTTGAGCTTCTTATATGAGTCTTCAAAACTTGAGCTTCCTGAGTTCAAAACTTGTTCTGTGCCTTGAATATTTCTAATTTCTCATCATTTTGTTGTTTCGTATTCTTCATCTTCTTCTTTTTCTTCTTCATATAGAGACATGAACAATTGGTGAAGAGAGCTCAACTTATGGAATGCTGGGCTAGGTGGGAGGTATGATTTAATAAAGGAAAAAAAATTCTTTCAGTGGGCATTACTTGATCCTAGCCTACCATAATTTCTTGCATCTCTCATGAAGATTTTGCAACATATAATATTATGGTGGCTCCCGTGCCTATGATCTGGGAGATAATGGAAGATGTTTGGTTTTGTGGTTTCGGAGCAAAATTTGCTTTTCATTTAGAAAATGCACGTTAAAATATTTTATAATCATTTGAAACTTAGTTTATTAAATATAAATTACATTTTGTAACAACAGAAACTTGTGTGATTACACATACACTAATACACCAGATCTCAAAAGATTTCTAAAGTAAAATTTGTTTTGATAAGAATAATACTGAGATGATTATTCAACTGAGAAGTCCTTGTATTGAATATATATGTTGGAGGTCATGCATTTGTGTGAGAAGTCTCGAATCTGAGATTTATCAAATATAGTCTCTTGATTTTTAAGGATAAGATTGTTTAGATATTAATCTCTCTTTGATACACTCTAAAGTAGGAGCCGTTTGCATTGAGTATGACCTCCAACAGCAGAAATTTCATAATTTTTTGAAAAATTATCACTGAAATTATTGGGTGTGCTTCTTTATTATTATTAATGCCAAACAAAATACACTGATATTGCAGATCAGCAATTTTGAGTACTTAATGCAGCTAAATATGCTGGCCGGCCGCAGCTACAATGACATTACTCAGGTTTGGTATCAATGTGAACTTATATTCTAATGGGGGCGTCTTTTTCATCACATTTTTTTATGCAGTATCCAGTTTTTCCTTGGATTTTGTCTGACTATCATTCAGAGACTTTAGATCTTGCTGATCCTTCTGTTTATCGCGATCTCTCAAAGGTTGTAATAATTTTATATTTTTTGAACGTGTTGCATATTTAACCCTTTTGGAGTCTCACGGATGCGTCTGCATGCAGCCTGTAGGTGCCCTGAATGCCAATCGGCTAAAAAAGTTCCAAGAACGATATTCTGGATTTGATGATCCAATCATCCCCAAATTTCACTATGGTTCTCATTACTCATGTCTTGGAACAGTATGTCCTGTTGTGTGGTCCTGAATATATTTTTCTATATGCAATTGTAATTTCCATAAATAAAATCTTGTCACCAAAACATAATAGGGCTGCAACTCGGGCAGGTTAGGTCTGATTGAGTTAAGAGCTAACCCGAATTCAACCCTAATGCAACAAATGCGAACCCTAATTATGATCCATCCCAAATCCTTCATCTGACCCAACCCGAACTAAATTTATGAAACTTGGCTTGAGCTCATGTTGAGTAAAACTGAGTCATTTGTCGCAATAAAACAAAAAAAATTATATAATTAAAATCTTTAACTACAATAAAATTTAATAATTATTTGTTTTTCAATATTTATTAGAATGTTCAAATTTATATAATATAAAATTGGTAATGAAATTGATTGTAAATACTTTTTATTTTGATGTTTTAGCCTCTCAGACCTTGATTATACTAGCCATAACATGTAACTATTTCTCAATTTAGGCAATGTAGGCAAATACACAATTTTTATAGCAACACTTAAAAAAAAATGCTTCCATCAAATTGAGTGCCAAAAATGATTGCTCATTTCACCGAAAAATTATTTGTCTTATTTGTTGTTCTTGCATAAACATAAAATAAGAAGAAAATTAATGTTATAACTTAGTTGTTTAGTAAAATAAATGATTTAAAATAAGTTAATGATGAAAATAAGATTTAACGAGAATTCTTATTAAAAGAAAAGACATAACATAGTTATTTAGTATTATTGACCACAATAATATCAAAAGTTAAAGACTTTACAAAATAAGTAAAAAGAGTGATCATTCATGATGTGGATATGGACTCTCGAATCTATTAACTAGATGTTTAGAGAGAGATTGTGATAAAAAATGATAAATGTTGATGTGTCTTGGTTAGAGCTATTGATGATTAACGAGAGAAGTCTTGAGTGATCTTCATGAGTAAGAGTAACAAGATTAGTAGATGTAGTTAAAACTGATCTTGCCCGAGTGTAGTAAGTAGCTTGTTGTATAGTTAATGAATCATGAAAGATTCTTTGTAACTCAGATTATAATGTTCAACACCTCTCCTTAGCATATCATAACCTATTACAAAAAAAGCAGGTCGCTACTTTCTTCCTTCTACTTTGAGTATCAGTGTAAGCTCTTTCATTACTGTTGAGTGGTGAAACTATTGTAGTGATATGACCGATCATATTAATTCTACTTGATTTTGGTCTAGTTATAGATGTATGAATCATAATTTGATAAATCTTATAGAGGGCTAAAAGCATACTTTTATCAATGATGTATGTTTACAAAATATTGTTTCACTCTACCAACATATACCATGCATAGAATATAACAAATTTGATCTCATAAACTTGTTGATATAGTTTTGTGCTAATATGGGTATCATCCTATCAATCTTCTCCTACAATTATGTTTAAATTATATAATGAGTCTTCTTGTTTTAATTTATTAGTTTGCATGCCAATTATTGAGTAATAATATCATACAAGTAAAATATCTCTGATGAATAAAATATCTCAAATGATTCTTGTACATTTTGCAAGAACCAATTATGGTGGATATAATGGGGTTATTCAACTACCAAAGATGAACTAATAACTGTGCTTCAGTATTATTATTATATTTCTCATCAAGTTAGTACGTATAAATATATAACACTAAGATTGGGGGAGAGAAATGTAAGTAAATATCTCTTTGATATCTTCATAAAGATATTTGCTGTATGCTCTGTTGCTGAATATATAATGTTGTAATGATCTCAACCTTGATCTTTTTAGTGAAGAAGTATTGGACATTTATATATTTTATCTGTTCATGAAACACTAGATTTGATATTTTATATAGTATAATTTGACTGTCATAATAAAAAATAGTGAGAAAAAAATAGATACTCTATCTCGTCAATTAGGTGACACATCAAAAGTATATCACAAGTGATTGTCACCATTATATTAAATTTTATCTTTTATTTAATTTCGAAATAATTTTATGTCTTTTACTTTAATATGACACAAGATTACTTTCAAAAAAAGTATAAAATATTATTCTAGATCTTTTCTTGATGCTTGTTGGTGACCAACTCGATTTTGAATATTTCGTTAACTGTAAATGCCCATGATCTTTAAAGAGATCTCAAGTCCCGAAGATTTTTTTTACATATCTCACTATTTGACAGTAATATTTGAAAAAAATTTTAAGACATGACTAAATATATTAATTTTGTATACTTTATTTTGTCTTGTCATAATCATATATTTAATTTTCCTCACATTTATGATTTATCCTATAAGTAGTAGAATCTACTAGAATAGTCACATCAGAAGTGAATAAGATATCTAGATAAATAAAAGAGTTTGTGATAGTATAATCTAACATACTAACTTCTGTAAGAATATCAAGCATATATTTTATCTGTAACAAGGTGATACTTTATATAAAATAAGTTACCTCAATACTAAGAAAGAATGTGAGTCTTACAAGGTAAGTCATCTAAAATTGTGCATGAAAGTTCTTGAGTTGGGTGTTGTTTTTTTTAATTTTCTCATAATCAAAATAACTTAATGCAGACAATCATTAAAATCATCTTGCTTTCAAAATTTTTTTTGGGGAACAAAGAAAAGTCGATAATACAATTGTATAACTCAAATGAGGTGACCGTCTTAAAAAATCTCATAATCAAGCTCTCAGTGAAGAAATTATTAAAATATTTATCTCTCATAATCAGTAAATACCTTGAGTTTGGTAATATTAACATATTTTTATTTCATAATTAGAATGTCATTTATATACACAATGAGCACATTTATTTTTTGTTAGGACTCAGTAAAATAAAAAAAAAATATAACATATATTTGTAATCAAAACATGTTGATTACTTGTAAAAATATCGCAAATGAGATTCTTGGTGACTTTCAACTAAACATCTTTCGTAATCTGCAAGGCTCAATTATATTGCATCATTAACATTATTGTGAAGAAATATATTCTTCATATCTAAGTGGTATATTTTTTATTCATGAGATATTATCAAAAAATATAAATTTATATAAATATCATCTTAATCATTGAAAAAAAAATATTTTGTAGTTCACTAAATATTTGAGTAATCACCCTAATTATATATTTTGCCTTAAGGTAATTTACTTTCTTATTTGTATTAGTCTTCATAGTATATACTCCCTTATAATTAATAACAAATTTTTTTGCAGATTGTAATATTTGTTGCTAAGTCTCATTAGATACTTAGAAGGAGGCTCGAGTATCTTTAATATCATGAATGTGATGATATCTCAGGAGACTAAGTATCCTAATATTGTGATGTGAAATAATCACAGAAATAAAAAAATAAAAAAAATATGTATGATAATATCTATAAGAAATGATATTGAGTAAAACTCATATATCTTCTTGTAGTGCAATGAGAATGTCAAGGTTATAGGTGTTGTCTGTAGGATTATATGGCTCATCGGTAGATTTATCTTTTGTCTAAGCAAGTTGTATATGTCTTATCCTCCTAGTGTAGACTATAAGTCCTGAGTGGTTAAATCTTTAAATTTATGGCTCATCATGAACATACATGTCTGGACTAAAAGAAGATTTTATCTTTTGAGGATCTTCATTTTTTACTAAGTCAAATTGATATATATTTATTGGTACATATGATTATTCTGTAGTTATATCAAAATAAAATAAACCAATAAGCTCAGATGTGATGAATGAGTTGCTCTCTCTTCTAGTTGGACGTCCAAGTGGAATTAGTAAGGAGTAAAGAAAATTAGCGGGTTCAAATATCTTTTTTTGACTTTTATTTTTCTTAGGTTCATAAAAAAATGTCTTGCTCAAAAAAATATAATTTTTAGACTCATTTAAATTATATTAGTTTCTGTAAAAAGTACTTGTGCCTTTTTAAAATATTAGTGTTTTTAAAGAAGACATTTCTCAAGGTCTTGAATGCTAACTTATCTCATCTTGGTAAGATATTATCGACAAAATAAATATTTCCAAAAATGCTTAAAAGAATACTAAACGATCTCTTTGAGGTGCAAAATTCAAAAGGACACACATTGGGACAATGCACATGTCTCCTCTCTCTAGGGTTTGTAACCCTCATATACCATAATATTTATTTTTGTGAGGTTATTGGTTATGATATCATATATAATTTTAAGACAAACAAAATTATAATCTCTATAAAGCTTAATGCAAAATGAAGGTATATGAAAACTCTTATATACTAAACAAATTTGATTGAAACAACTCACATGTTGAGTACTCACTTCAACCGTGTAATAAAATTTAAAAAATAAAAAATTATAAAGATGTAAACTACATAAATGAAGCCCTAGCATGTGTCGTATGGCCATGGGGCTGGCTTAATTGCCACAAATGCATGAGGCTTGCCTCGATTTGTGTAATTGGCCCATGTGGGGTAAACCATTTTGCAAATAGTCTAGATTGAATCAGGCTAGGTAGGATCCGACTCATGCTAGTTTGCAATTGTGTTAGGCTAGACATGACTTGTACCTAGTGTTCGGGTGTGTTAGACTATCCATTTTTTGAGGCATGCTTGCCTGGAATAGTTGGTTTTCCACCTTATGGATAGTGTAGGCTAAGACCTAATAGAGAGGTATCTTGTACTACTTACCTATTAGACATGAAGTTCTAGTTTAAAATAGAGGAAAAGTCAAGAAATTTTTCATACCGTATAAACATTGTAGGAAATGTAGTCAAAGTTGGGTGAGAAATTGAGAGTTATTTCCAGAGTAAAGATTGAGAATAATATGAATAATTAAAGGAGATAAGTCACGTACTAGTTCTATTCAAAAATTCTCACAAAAACTATTATTAGAGAAGACTATTTAGAATTTCTTAGTAATAATTAAGTAACAAAGATCCTTCAGCTTATGGATATTTACATGTAAGTAGCTTTGATGAAAACTATCATATCATAGTAATTATTTACTATTTGTTTTTTTACTTCTTTTGAAATTTTTATAGCTAATTGTAAAATAGTAAAATCCTCAATATTGACAATAATAACTTTGGTATTTTATTTTTATTTTTAGGTTTATTTATTTTTTAGAGTTTGATTAATCTATTTTTTTGTAAGTCATCTTGTTTAATAACTTAGAATTAATTTTATTTTTTTACTATAAATGTTTTGTATAATTGAAAAACTTAGATGATAATTTGTATGTATTATTTCCTATTGTTAGGAATTCTAGTAACATCATTTATTTGTTTATTTTGGGTCTAGTCATTTGTTTATGTTCGATGTGAGAATTTTGGATTTTAGTATAAAAGATATGCTTAGATTAGATTGTGATGCTTTATATGATTGTAAAATTTATTAGGGATTTTTGCAATGCTCACTAAAATTATGAGTATTTGGAGATCTAGTAGAGTTGAAAGTTGAGATTATTTTAGTTATTTTATTATATTTATTGATAATTATATTTAATTTTATAATTTATTTTTTCAAAATCATTCTCACATTTTATTTATTTTTCAGTTATTTTGTAAAATAGTTAAAATAAATTATATAAAAATATCAAAATTATAAAAAATGATATCACTTTAAGATATATATTTGATAGCTTTCACATTTAATATACTAATTATAATGATCAACTATTTTAGGTCCTAAAAGTAATATATGTGTTATTCTTATGAGATAAAATATTAATGAGTATTGATGTTTTTTTTTTAACTGGACTCATTGTATAGGAATCTAAATTAGGTAAAGATTCAGAGGTAACATCACAATCTCGTACTCTTTCTTATTTTTCTAGAATCTCATTTAGGTCTTCATCAAGGAAAGATTAGCATATCTCAGTTACTTTAAACCTTGCTAAATATCATCATGCCATTTATTCTATTGAATTATCATATATAACAAGCACAAAATAAGTTGATTATTGTCTTGATGGACAGAGAGGTTTTTTTTAAAAGGAATTATCTCCTAGTCCAACTGAGATGGTAGATCCAAAGTCTATCCCATTCTTGATTTCAACTAAGTTGAGAGGTGAGCGACTTGATCAAGCAAGATTTTGTATTTATTTCATTAGAAAAATACTTGTTTAGTTTGTTTATTTTCAAAATAAGTTTTCAAACAAGTCAAATGATCTAATAGTTAGTTTTTCTAATTTTGATCTTTTATTGTCATCTGAAAAAAATAATGGAGTTGTTGCTAATATCATATTTCAAATGTTTTATTGTATCAATGTCTTGGCCTTTTTTTTGTATATTTTATTATTTTTTGTTGATTGTTTAAGGATATGCAAGTTTTTTTTCTAAAATATTATGTAATTTATGATGATATCTGATCATGATGAAATAAGTAAATACCTTATACTTGAACAATACTTGAGAACTAGTATCTCAATTTTTAGGAAGGCTTGTTATTTGTTGCATATAAGTGTTCTTATTATGAAAATCTTTACTTTGACTTCTAGAGTAGATTATCAAGATATTTTATGTGATCAAGATAATCTCAATTCAAATACTTATATTACTTGTAATTTAACACAAATACATGATATATTAATTAGATATGAATACTATTTTTTCTCATTGTAATCTTAAGAAGGAGATGTATATGAAATTTTAAAATCTAGTTTGTTGATTGTGAAATGTCTTGTACGACCTAAAGCATGCACTAAGAGGTTAGTTAGTGAGATTTTTAATTATAATCATCTCGTTTAGTTTGTATAAATATATTACAAATTATTTGTCATATTTTTTTTTGATAAGTTCCTATGAAATGTATGTTTTATTGATTGTATATATGAATAATATTTTTATCATGAGAGAACAAGTTGAGAACTACTTAATTCAATGATTACTTTTAATCATATTTTCAGATAAAAAATCTTAAAAAACTCAATTATTTTTATTGAGATTGAGGTAACATATGATGGTAAAGTTAATGCATTGTCACATAAAAAAGATGTCATGGATACTCTTTTAAAGATTAAATTTATTATGTTGTGGTCTAATAAATATTTTTATAAAGTCATATATAAACTTATTATCTAATACGACTTCTTTTGTTAACTCAAGTATTTATATATAGTTTATAATTAGTATAATAACTTATTTACTAGATTTTTCATGATTATCTTATTTTCATGTAGTTCTTCACATATTTTGATATGTAAATAAATTTTTAGGATTTAGCATCTCAATTAATAATCATAAATATCTTCAGGTAGCTCACTATTCATATTCTAATTGAGTAATCACCAACTTGCACATACAAAAATCTAATATAAGTTATTATATTTATTTGGAAAGTATTTTTGTATCATTGGAAAGTAAGAGTAATGAACATTGTTACTTTGTAAAATTATTTGGTTCTAATATTTACTTGATAAAGTTAGATTTTAGTCTATTTTCTTATTTTTCTTTATGATGAAAATCAAACAATAAGACATAATTTTAAATCTCTAGCTTCTTGAGTTGCTAAACATATAATAGATTATTTGTTTGTTTTAAAGGAGATTAATGATAATATTATTATTATTATTATTTATAATTGTATTTCTTAAGTATATCAGCTAGCTGATGTATTTATGACTGTTTTGAGAATGTTTTAGCTTATTTTTTTTTCATACTTAGTGTTATGAATATTTATACACTACCTTGGAGAAGTTTTGCACAAGCTAAAACTGACACCAAGAGGTTAATAGTAAGATTTTCAATAATAATTATTTTGTTTAGTTTGCGTAAGTATGTTATAAATTATTTTTTATTTTTATTTTTTTGATGAGTTCATATGATAAGTATGTTTTATTAATTTTATATATTAATAATATTTTTGTCTTGAGAAATGACGAGTTGATATCTATTCATTTCAATGAATAATTTTAATCATAGTTTCAGGTGAAATATCTTAAAAAACAAATATGTTTTTATTTGAATTTAGGTAACATTTGATAATAAATCTAATGTCTTCTCCTATAAGAAATATATGTTGTATACTCTTTTAAAGATTAAATTTTTTTATGTTGTGTTCTAATAAATATTATTATTGTGTCATGTATATACTTGTTATTCAATACAAGTCTTTTTGTTAATTCAAATACTTATATATAATTTATAATTAATATAATTACTCATTTTCTAGATTTTACATGATTGATCTATTTTCATGTAGTTCTTCACATACTTAGATATGTAGATAAAATTTTTAGAATACCTTGTTCAATAATCATACACATCTTTTGGTAACTTGTTATTCAGATTGTAATTGAGCTATCACCAACCTGCACATACAAAAATATAATATAAATTATTATATTTGTTTGGAAAGTATTCTTGTATCATTGAAACGTAAGAGTAATAGACATTGTTACTTTGTGAGATTATTTGGTTCTAATATTTACTTGATATTATTAGATTTTAGTCTTTTTATTTATTTATTTATGATGATAGTCAAATAATAAGACATAATTTCATATCTCTAGCTTCTTAAGTTGTTAAATACATAATAATAGATTGTTTGTTTTTAAGAATATTAATGATAAAATTATTATTATTATTTATAATTGTATTTCTTTAGTGTATTAGCTAGTTGTTGTATTTATGAATATTTTGAGAATGTCTTAGCATATTTTTTTTAAATTTAGTGTTATGAATATTTACACACTACCTTGGAAAAGTTTTGTACGACCTAAAACAGACACCAAGAGGTTAATTAGTGAGATTTTCAATCATAATTACCTTGTTTAGTTTGCATAAGTATATTAAAAAATATTTATTATTTTATTTGATGAGTTCATATGATAAGTTTGTTTTATTAATTGTATATATAAATAATATTTTTGTCATGAGAGATGAGTTGAGACCTACTCATTTCAATGAATACTTTTAATCATAGATTCATGTGAAAGATCTTGAAAGACTAAGATATTTTTATTTGGATTTAGGTAACATTTGATAATGAATCTAACATCTTTTCCTATAAGAAATATATGTTGTGTTCTCTCTTAAAGACTAAATTTTTTTATGTCGTGTTCTAATAAATATTATTATCGTGTCATGTATTTACTTGTTATTCAATACTAGTCTTTTTGTTAACTCAAATACTTATATATAATTTATAATTAATATAATTACTCATTTTCTAGATTTTACATGATTGGCCTATTTTCATGTAGTTTTTCACATACTTAGATATGTAAATAAATTTGTAGGGCTTGATATCTCGTTCAATAATCATGAACATCTTTTGGTAGCTTATTATTTAGATTATAATTGAGCAATTACCAACTTGCACATACAAAAATATAATACAAATTATTATATTTGTTTGGAAAGTATTCTTGTATCATTGAAAAGTAAGGGTAACACACATTGTTAATTGTAAGATTCTTTGGATCTAATATTTGCTTGATAATGTTAGATTTTTAGTTAATTTTATTTTTTATTTTTCTTTATGATGATAATCAATCAGTATGACATATAATTTTAATTCTATAGTTTTTTGAGTTGTTGAACCCGTAGAAATAGATTATTTGTTTCTCTTGAAGAAAATTAATGATGAGATTATTATCATAACTTATATTTCTATAGTATATCAGCTAGTTAATTTATTTATGAATTTTTTGAGAATCTTTTAGCATATTTTTTTTAAGACTTGGTGTTATGAATATTTACACACTATCTTGGGGCAGTTTTGCAACATATTTTGTATTTTTTATATGTTTTATGATAGGTGCATCCAACCTTTGGTTTGTCTCATATATTTCTATTTGTTATATATAGTACTATGAACTCTTCTATATTTTTTATGAGTGTGAATTTTTTTTTTAAAATTATGACTTGGTTTTCTCTAATAATAATATCATTTGTCAATCTTTTAAAATATTATTTTTCTGTTTTAGATTTCCATTTGAATATGCTCTTTTGCAGGTATTATATTATCTTGTTCGAGTTGAACCATTTACAACTCTTTCAATTCAAGTACAAGGTGGTAAATTTGATCATGCAGATCGCATGTTTTCTGATATTGCTGCTACATGGGATGGAGTTTTTGAAGAAATGAGTGATGTGAAAGAATTGGTTGGTGTTTTATTTGTGTTGATGCATCACTTTTTGTTGGCATAGTCCTTGGTAGCTTTGTCTGTAAATATTTTGTAATTTAATCTTCTATTTCCATTAGGTCCCAGAGTTATTTTACCTACCTGAAGTTTTAACAAATGTAAACTCGGTTGATTTTGGCACTACCCAATTAGGTGGAAATATTGGTATGACATTTTTTTTTTAAATATTATTGCGCCCTATGGAAATACATTATTTACCTGTCTAATCTTGAAATTTTCTGATAATGTTTTTTCCTAATATGATCAGATTCTGTCAAACTTCCTCCATGGGCTAAAAATCCAGTTGATTTTATTCATAAGCACCGCATGGCTCTTGAAAGTGACTATGTATCTACAAATTTACATGAATGGATAGATCTCATTTTTGGGTACATATCTTTCACATATTACTTATTTTTGTGTTCTAAAATTGTATTGAAATTAGAGGTGTCAACCGGGCCGGCACGGGAAAATGCCGTGCCGTGCCTGGCACGTCACGGTTCGGCCCGTGGCACGGGTTCGTCCCATGTCGGGTGTCCCCCGAGCCCAACCCACGAGCGGCCCACACCCCTCCCGCAAAAAAGACCGTGGGTCGGGTCTGATTGGACCCGACCCGGGTTCCCACGAGGCCCGAACCGACCCAATTCCCCCCCCCCCCAACGGGAAAAAAAAATTAATAAAAAATTTAATTTTGAGCCGTTGGATCTCGCCTCCAACGGCTAGGGGGAGAATCCAACGGCCCACATGATTCTGCCCACTAAAAAATTCAAAAAAATTAAAAAAAATTACTTTTTAAAAAAAAAATTACTTTTTAAAAAAAAAAATTATCTTTAATCTATAAATTACACCCCCATCTCTTTAACATTTATGTTTTTGATAAACATAAATTCTCTCAAATCGTTCAATTTCTCTCTCAAAAATCTTGCTTCTCTCTATCGGGACTCGGGATTTCGGCATTCGGCTTGGATTTTTGGGAATCTCAACTTGAGATTTGAACTTAGAGCTTGACTGTGGTGCATCGTGCACGTGACCGACCTCACTGCTTTTACCGGGTAATTTATTTTAAGTTTTTTTAACTTTCTCTCTCTCTCTCTCTAGACCAAAAATAGAAAAAATTAAAATCAGTCTTCTAGTCTCTAAAAAACTATTCTGAATAACAAAAATCTTAAAAAATGATAAATACAACTAAAACATATTTAAATTTAGAAAATAAAAATATTACACAAAGGTCTAAGGCTGCTGAAACTTTGGTTTCTCCAGTCGTCTCAACCCAAACTTCTAAAAAATAAAAATTAGAAATATTTCTGTAGTTTGGACTCATTTTAATATAATAAAATAAAAAAATGTTAGGGGTGAGGAACAAGAAATGACACAGTGTAAATATTGTATGGAACTTTTAATATGTAAGAGTTCGTTTGGGACTGAGCACCTTAAGAGGCATGCAGAATTATGCACCAAAAAACATGGTCCATTAGATCCTAGGCAAACCAACTTGACACTGCATTTTTTGAGACTGGATCGAGTTCAGTCTCAAAGTTTACTCCATTCATATACTCCAGCGAGTTGGGTAGGGACGGCATGGCCAGACTTATCACATTGATAGGTCTTCCGATTAAATTTTCGGAAGATCCAAGGGTAGTACGCATCATGCAGAGATATTTTCAGCATGCTTATCGTAGGATTCCTAGGTCCACATCTAGGAATGACATACTAAAAATATATAAGTTAGAAAAATAAAAAAAATTAATGAATTTATGGCATATAGTGGAGTGGTGTCCGTGACGTCCGATATCTGGATAAGTCACGATGAATCATCTTATGCATGTCTCACCAGCCACTATGTAGATTCTAACTGGACTATGAATAAAAAAGTTTTAGGATTCTCTGAGATTCTTCATCCTCATGATGGCCCGGCCATTTTTGAGTGTATGATGAAAATCTTTAGGGAATATAAAATTCAAAATAAAATTTTTAGTATCACTTTCAATAATGCTTCTAATAATGGAGTAGCGATCAATATTATAGGAATATTAGAAACGCACCATTAGGAGAGATCTTTCATGTCAGATGCATATTTCATGTGATTAACCTAATAGTTCAAGCGGGTATGAAGGTATGTTCCCCCGCGTTGGAAAATATACGCAATGCACTCAAGTATATTCGCACTCTTCCCAGACAACAAGAGTTTGGTACTCTCTGTTGTTCTGCGAATCTTAAGAAGAAGAAATTCCAATTGGATGTGAGACATCGTTGGAATTACACGTACCTGATGTTGGAATCATGTGTTGGATACGAACACGTGATATCCGACTACGTCAATAGTAAGAGTGACGAACTTATTATTGACGACACTGACTGGGCTTCAGGAATTTCATTTATGAAATTCCTGAAGATATTTTATGACACGACGAACATGTGTTCGTCGGTTTATACGCCCACCACTTGCATTGCACTCCGGTGCATATGCAACATTAATAGCATGTTTAGGAAGTATCGAGCTGACCCGACGCTTAGCCATATGGTTGCAGAGATGGAGACCAAGTACTTGAAGTACTGGTCCACCGTTCCATCTCTTTATTACCTCGCTGCATGCATGGACCCTAGGGTTAAGGTGGAAGGGGTAGAAAACACCATGACTTTCATTTCCTCGTGCATGAACCTGGAAGAGCCACCTGAAGGGTTCATTCACGAGAAGTTGACTGACTTGTTCACATACTACGATACTAGGTATGGTGGTGGTAGTAGTGAGACTGTGATTACGGACATTGATATCTTGTTCGGAGATGATGATTTTTCCATTCAACTAGATAGGGAAAAACGTAGGGGTGGACCATCACATAGGAGCGAGCTGTCTCGGTACTTAGATACCGATTACTGCTCAATCCTGTCACATTCTGATACTAAGAATCATGATTTATTACAGTGTTGGAAATCATATGAGTCCACCTTTCACGTGCTATCTAGGATGACACGGGATCTACTAACTCCTCCGGTGTCGAGCGTAGCATCGGAGTCTGCTTTTTCTGTTGCAGTGAACGTGATTTTGAATATGAGATTGAGATTACGTCCAGATATTGTTGAGGACTTGGCTTGTTTGAACGATTGGGAAGATTCGAGGTTTAACATCCATGATCGTGCTGGAGCTGGGACTGGGACGGAGACTGCAGCCGCATCCACTATGATAGTGGATTCGTTGATTACTGATAATGATGATCCATATGATACTGATCTTGATGTTGCGGCTGATGATGCTCATGATATGCCGATTGGTTATTTTTTGATTTCGATGTTTTATTTTTTATTGATTGTACGCTTTATTTATACGTTATGTTGAAACTATAATTTGTTTGGTTCGAACCTTCGGTATTAAATGGCTGATTGGTTATTTCTTATTTGAGTAGCTTATGTTTTTTTTAATTTTTATTTTTTTTTAACAAAATGTATTGATTTATTTATTTTTTTGTTTTAATTTTCCATTTAAAAATGTATAACTATATTATATAATTTTAATAAATTTTAAACTAATTTTATATTGCATTATAAAAAAAATTTTAATCTTTGTTATTATAATAAATTTTAACATTTTTCATA
This sequence comes from Sapria himalayana, assembly GCA_029783825.1. Taxonomy (NCBI): domain Eukaryota; kingdom Viridiplantae; phylum Streptophyta; class Magnoliopsida; order Malpighiales; family Rafflesiaceae; genus Sapria; species Sapria himalayana. The sequence continues at coordinate 1,397,841 of JAREIK010002950.1, forward strand.
TTATAAATATATAATATTATACATTATTTAAAATTTTATATATAATTTAATAATTTATATAAAAAAAATTTTAAAAAAAAAAATTTTACTAGCCCGAATGTCTTGGCATGGCCCGTACGGCCAAGCCCGGCACGGCCCTTAGGCACGACAGGCCGTGCCGTGCTGTGCATGGCCTGGCTTTTTTAAACCGTGCCGGACATGGCACGGCACGGTACAGTAACCGTGTCGTGCCTGGCCCAACACCAAGGCACGCTCGTGGCCAAAAAAAAAATGGGCCGGGCCGGCCCGTTTGACACCTCTAATTGAAATTGTTGAGAAAGGTAATATAATTTTCATTCAATCAATAGAGAAATAAATAAATAAATAAATAAATAAATAAATAAATAAATATATATATATATAGCTAGGGTTGGATAGTATATATGTTGGGTGCTCCAATCCAACTTAAAGAAAAAAAAAGATAATAAATAAAATAAAAATAAATAATAAACCCTTCACATCATTCTCGAGCCAATGCATACATATCACACATACTCAACTTGTATGAAAGTAAGACTCCTATAGTTCTCAAAGCATGTTTTTGAAGATATCTGCAATCTAATCAATGAAAAACACATTATATTTATAAAATTATTTTGAATGTTTTCTTTAATCAAATAATAATCAATTTTTGATGTACTTGTCTACTTTTTAAATCTTAGATTTGTTGTAATGTGTTATTTTATTTGATTATCATAATAAAATGTTATTGATCTTGTGATTTATAAACTCATCTTTTCTAAAAAATAACTGATATATTGAAGTTCATAAGCATTCGATATTATAATTGTGTACTTTGCTTGTGTGCTTAATTTCAAAATAATAATGTTGATTACTTTTATATTAGATAAGGTTATCTCAAAAAAAAATTTAAACTCAATATTAAATATCTCTATATTCAATAAAGACCATCTAGGATCTTAATAAGCTTATACTTAGTTTTGTCTATGGTCTTCAAAATAAATTTCATATCAATGAGCTCTTTTTACATAATTATGAATCCAAAGATTTACATCTATATGAATATTCATATGAGAATTGAAATTTTTTTTAATAATATTAGTATTATATATAATATTTGGCCTAGTAATTGTTGGATAGTTAATATTGGGATTTTGTTTATTTTGTTTATTTTTTATTTATTTTTTAAATTATTTGGTAGTACTCGACTTGTAGGTTATCATAAACTATATATATACGATGTATTCCGAACTAAAATTTTCAAATTAATAAATTTTATTTTTTATTTATTTTTTTCCTTTCATCCATCTCAAAAATGTTAATCCTAAATTTAACGAACCATTTTTGAACATGATATTAAATTAAAGATATCAAGTGAGTTGGGCTGCTCGAGCTAGGAATTGGACCGTGCTTTGCCTGAAATATGACTCATGTCGTGCTGTGTTGGAGTGAGCCATTCTTTGTGCCAGGCCATGCACGGCTCATGTGCATGGACCTATTGCACAGTCCTCCAGCATGGTGCTCCATTATCGGGCATGAGTGGATCATGGGTCATGGGTCAAACCCGGTTGGATAATCGCCCGACTAGGCTAGGTTGTTCTCATTTGAGGCCTTCAGGGACCAATTGAAGTTGGTAAGACCTGACATGACCCGCGATGTAGTCGTGGGCCAATTGGGCCGTGTTGGCACAACACTAGCCGTTTGATACCTCTATCAAATGTATTCCAGTGAGGAGGTGATGGTTTTGCAATGCATGAATGACAATGCACCCTTTATTGGTACTAATGATGAAAAATATTGGCAGCTTTTGATAACTGTAGTAGTTCTGCCACGATGTAAAAATAAAAACTCAATTACAATGGATATTTCCATTTGTCCTCATTATTTGAAGGACATCCAACATTTGATGGTGCATTTTTGGGTGAGTAGGAATATGTTTTTTAATGATGAAAATAGATCTCATGATATCTAACATGGCAGTGCCAGTATAAAATCTTTGCCGAGTCAATTTTGGCCAAAGACAGTGTGTGACTATTTTTTAAGGTAGTTAAAATCTTTATTTTTGGAAATTCCACATAAAATAATGGTGGTTTTTATAAGTTATTATTTTTAATGATATTTGTATCGGTTGAATTTTTGTTTATTCGATATTGTTTTTTTTTATATTTTCACTTGATGGAAGCGCCTAACTTTTGGGATGCTTCGAAATATGTGTGTGTGTTTGTTTGTGTATGTATGTATGATTATGTCGTATTCAAACATATGTTTTTTTATTTGTAATAAAAACTTTTGAGTTTTCCTTCCTCCTCTCTCTCTTTCTTCGCCCTTTGCATTCAGAAACCTAAGGTGAGCTTTCTGACTTAGTATCATAGGGTTTTTTTTCCATGAAAGGTTTCTGCATCGGGATCTGTGGGTGAAGGTACGCCCTTTGGTAGCTTCGACGATAGTTATCACCAGAAGAATTCAATGGTGGTGGCAGCTTCGCTGCACTGTACCAGTGAAGCAAACCACCTATTTTTGGGTTTTCTATTTTAAATTGGTTTTGTTAAGATGTTCTGTTTTTTTTTTTTTTTTTTTTTTAATTTTGATGGGAGTAACCAATTTTTTTGGCTGACCTAATCATTTCATCTCTATAACTTAGTGTGTTATTACTTAGTTTGCTTTTTAATATTATGTTTTCATTTTGTGAATTCTACATGGTATAATAACATGTGTTGTTTAGTTGGTGTACGTAGTGTAAACTTATGAAGTATCATGGATGTGCAGCACTGCCCCATGCATAGTATAGATGCATGTATAGTGCAGGCACACAAAGATGCTCAATAAAGTGGAGGTGTGCATAGGCAAGAACAGACGTGCACAGGCAAACATAGGTGACCATTGATGCATAGTCGATGCGCTTGGTGCATGTGATTATTTTTGTATTTTAGTAAACTCTAGCCCATGGAAAAGTGATTAGTGGAGTCTGGTGCAGGGGCAATGGCTGCGATTGGCAATGAGAGAGCAGAAGGTAACTAGGTGTCTAGAGTTTCTTTTTCATTGACCAAAAGCAAAATGGTGTATTATTTTTTTTGTAGGAATCATATTTGTAACACATATGGATTATTGTGGTAGGAATAGATTGAGGAGAGTCATGGTTCAATGTACTCATTGTAGGAGGATAGGGAATATCAGAGAGAGAGTAGTTGGATTTTATTTCCGGAGAGATTACCAAGAGCATTACGCAACTATGTTAGAGAAGAGTCATGCATGGATCCTTACATTGTTTATCAAACATGATACTTATTAGAAAGGTGTACACAAAATTTCTTTTTAATACAACAACAGAAGTAGATTCTTTATTTATTTTAGGTATTACTAGTTGTTTTATATGTAATTTTTTTTTATATTTATGGATTATTGATATATGAGTAAATATTTATATTATTAGTAATCATATTTTATTTTCTATGTTTTTTTTCTTATTGTGGTATTCTTATTCTGATATTATTTAGTTTTTGAGTTGCAGAGTTGGACCATCGTGCCGTGTCGGGCATAACCTAACATAGAAGTCATGTTCCTAACACGACATGATTGATAGTCTTCCCAACCTGGCATGACATGATTTTGAGTATGCTTGCGCCTAACATGTTGGGTTGTCTTGGGTCGTGTCAGATTGTACCCGTTTTGTAGGCAGCACCTTCACATTCATCATCCACCGGCCACCACCACTACCGCCACACACTGCCATCATAGTGGCACCATAGAAAATTGGTTACCCAATTTTATGTGACCTTGTCTTGGGACATGATCAATATGTTGGTGGACCTTGCCAATGGTTTAGGCATGTAGGTCATGCCTGGCTCGGCATGGCGCGTGATAGGCTCTAGTCCAGCACAGTGAGTTGTGCCTTGGGCAAGCATGACCTAGGTCTTGACATGCTTTTAGACTGTGCCATTCCAGGCCATGCACGACTCAGTCGAGTTGTATCTCGTGTCGTACTCGAGCCGTTCGACCTACTTGACACCTCTATGACATATATATTTTTGATTGTGCTGTTATTTATTTTTTATTTATTTATTTTTTCAAATAGCTTAATTTTGACATTGTTTTTACTCATACTTATATTTGTTTATAACATTGACAGACTCTGTGGAATACTCATTTGGGATTGAGTATGATAAATTATATTTTCTCCCTTTATGAGAAGATTTCTTTTTAGATGTAAGAGAATTTTGAATTCATTACTTATGTATTCTCAGTCTTGGTGCTTATAATTGACTAAGTTAAGAATATTTTATTCTAATTTTAAGACTTTAAATTATTATGTATAAGATATATTAATTAGAAAAGTTTACTAGAGCTACTTATTATACACATACACATTAGTTTGGTTTGAGAGGAGTCATTCAATTTGATATACTCAGATGTATAAAGATCAAATAGAAATATGATCAGAGAGAAATTTAGGTATCTAATTATATTTGTTGCTGATTGTTCAATATATACTTGAATATATCTCTTTCATGATAAATAATAAGATTTCTATTTATTACATTTTTCATAAAATAATAAAAATTTAATTCAATAAAAATAATAGAAATTAAAATTTAACATTGCATTATAATTTATATTTGACCAATTAGTATAGTTTGATCATGAGATTATATTTTAGGCTTTCTCCATTATTATGCCCCAACAAAATGAAGTTTTTGAAATTAAAATAAATATATGGTTGAGATGACTCGAAAACTCTTACTTGAAAAGAATATTTTAAAATCTTTTTAAGGAGAGATTTTACTTTTAAATGGATGACTTTTTATGTTCTTTCTTATTGCATATACTTTCAAATCATATATCTTGAAAAAATATTATTTAAATTATCTTTCAGAATTTTTTGATGTATTTTTTATATTTTTGATCGCTCTCCAAGGTGGGATAAATTGGTATCTTTTGTCTTGAGTTGTGTTTTATTGGGTACTTTAGTACGTAAAGAAGATTTTAATATTTCTCATTAAAGATTAGTAGGATTTTAGTAAATATAAATATTAATTTTTTTGATAATTATTTATTTTCTAATGAGTCTATGAAGAGTGTGAATCAAAATATTATACTTGGATCTTTTATCTTTTCTTGTTTATCTATAGTATTGCCTCGACTACCGGTTAGTAGATAGAGTTACCTATCAAATATATTTGATCATATTGATATTATGTATGATATTATTCACATAAAATTATTATACATACTAACAAATTCAGATCATATTGAGTTTAGAAAAAGTGAGTAATCTTGAGTTGGATTGTCTCAAATGTAGTTGATGTTATATTATAGGAGTTTGTATTAGTATGGACTCATATTGAGTCGACAACTAGGATAACTAATCACCCATGACTATGAGTCTATGTCAGGAGAGGAGATATAGACACATGGCTAGCCTTGTTAGATTAGAGACAACTATAGCGAGGAGCCAGAATTATTTAATTATACTAGTCTCTTTATGATATAGACAACCATAGCAAGAGTTTTATCGTATTCTTATTTTATTTATTTTATTTATTTTATTATTTTTCTTGATGATATTAGCACACACAGGTCTCTTTATGAGGTTTATCTAATTTAGGATGATGTTACACCACAATAGAGAGATGCATATTATTTAATCTAATATGACTTCGAAATTAATATCATAACCTTTATGAATGTCTATTATTGATTGCAAGGTGGTGTTAACTATGAAAACATATTCAGATGAGAATGTAGATCATCTTAAGGAGAGACTTGTAGCAAAGTAATATATTCATACATGTAGTATGGATTATCAGGATATTTTTTTTCAAGTTGTCAACATAGTCTTAGTTTGTTTTCTTATTTTTATTTTAGTGTCTTATATTTAAAGGATATACTAGTTAAACGTGAAGAATATATTTATTTATGATGACCTTGAGCATGTGAATATAAAACGACCACTAAAGTTTTAAGCAGTATAATTAAGAGTAGTTTGAAGATTGAGGAAGACATTGTATTGTATGAAGCAGACACTGAAAGCTTGATCATGAGATTTATACAAATAGTCACTTCATATGTGTTATATATATGTATTATTAATTTTTCTTTATTATTCCGGATAAGTCCTAATAGTAGGATGATTATGTTGATTATCTATGTTTATGATATTTTGACCACGAGATATGTCGTGTTGTGAATCACTCCAACTTAAATAGTATCTTTAAACATAATTTTAGAGGAACTTTTTGAGAAATTCAGATATTTTCTTGGCATAAAGATGACTTATTTTATGAGTAATATAATTTTATTAAAGATGGGATATATATACTAGTTATGCTTGTATAAATTGGTATTTTAGATTATTCTCAATAGGCACTTTTATTGATTCATATATTAACTTTATTTTAATATGATGCATTCGGTTAATTATACTAATTGTAGGAGAATTATACAAAAAATTAATTATCTAATTATAATCAAACTCAATTTTTAAAGGTGTTTTTTAACACCTTGTTGTGTGCCTCAAGGCGGGGCATTCGTAAAATGCTTTAAGGCATTAAAAAAAAGTGTCGGCTCGATGGAGCTCACTAAAGCTTTACGGAGCTTCGTCGAGCTTTCCGTGGAGCAAAGGATAGGGGAGAGGGGCAACGGGCGAAGGAGAGGGTGAGGGGCGAGGGAGAGTGGTGAGGGTAATTTATTTATTTTATTAAATCAATTAAAAAATTTTATTTAATAAATTATCAAATTTTATTAAAATTTGATAATAGTATTAATTAATTAATAATATTAAATTAATAAAAAATTAAAATTAAAAATAGAATAATAGTAGAGCATTTAATAAATTTATAATTTATTAAATTTATGTCTTACGCCGTAACAAAAAACCTATGCTTTAATCCCTCGAGGCTTACGTCTCGTCTCACGAACACAAAAATTATCTCGTCTTACATTTACGTCTTTTAAAATATTGATCAAACTAGATATAATACGTATAGTTAGTTATTTTTTAGATTCTATTCGGCTGGTTCATTGTGATACAACTCTTCACATACTAAGATATGTGAAGAAGTTTTCAAGACTTAAGATCTCTTTTAAAAATCATGTGTCTTGTAGTTAGATGGGTATTTACGACATGAAATAATCACCAAGAGCTTAATTCACGAGATATTCATAGACAAATATTTTATTTGGGTTACATAGATATTTTATTAATTTTTAAGTTGTTCTTTCAGAGTAGTCCTGGTAGCAGGATAATTTTATTGATTATTTATATGGATGACATTCTGATTATGTAAGATGACGAGTTGAGAATTGTCCAATTCAATGAGTATTATTAAATATAGTTTTAGAAGGATCTTTTAGAGGTGTCAAATGGGCCGGCCCGGCCCGTTTTTTTAGGGCACGAACGTGCTACCGTGCCGGGCTAGGCACGGTTCCTGTACCGTGCCGTGCCAGGCCCGGCACGGTTTAAAAACATTCGAGCCCGGCACGGCCCGTAGTTACGGCAGGCCGTGCCGGGTCGGGAGTCGGGACCGCGGGTCGGGATCCAATCAGACCCGACCCGTGGTATTTTTTTCTGGAGGGGCTGGTTCACGCCCACACGTGCCCGCGTGAACCGGCACGGCACGAGCCGTGCCGGGCTAGGCGCGGCACGAGCCGTGCCGGTTTAAAAACGTGCCTGGCCGGCCCAGGCACTGTCGAACCGTGCCGTGCCTCGTGCCGGGCCGGCCTGGCCCGGTTGACACCTCTAGGATCTTTGGAGTCTCAAATATTTTTTTTTCACATAGAGGCGGTTTATTCTACGATAAGTATCAGTATATTACAAAAGATATATGTACTTAATATACTTGTAGAGGTTAGTATTTTGGGTTGTGCTCTAGCATATACTCATATTAATTCATATATTTACTTTATTTTTGATGTGATCACTCATATTGATTCAGATATTTACTTTATTTCTGATGTGAGTACTCCTATTGATTTAACTACTTATATGAGAAATATAAGAAATATTAATTATCTAATTATAACTTGAAATGTCCATGAATTGAGATCTATTTTAGGAATCATAAGAATTTATAATTAATTAAGTATTCAAATTCCAGTTGGGCACCAGAATACTTTGAGAGAAGATCTATCATAACTTTTTATATTTTTTTAGTGTAAATGTATAGTTCAGACCGATGATAATAATTATTTCTATGATACTTTAGATGTGATATTTATTCAAGGAGATCAGTTATATACTTTTTTCTTTTATTATTATTTATTATCATAATCAAGTTGCGAGACATATAATTTCTAATATATTATTTTATGAGCAAAAAAAATACATTGAAGTGGACTATTTTTTTTAGAGAAGATTTATGACGGGGCTATTATTATATTATACATTCAAATATCAGAATAGTCAAAATATATCTTTATGAAGATCTTAAAAAGGTCTCAGTTTACTTTTATTTTCTCTAGGCTAATTCTTATCAACTTGCATGCATTAGCTTTATTAAGAGTGTAAGGATTTTTAATTTTTTTTTCTTTTTTATGTTTTGATGGGAGTACCTGACTTGTGAGTTATCCAAATCATTTAATTTTTATATAAGAGTCTTTGTGTATGTTATTGCTTAGTATATTTTTTTAATGTAATATTTTTATTTTTTCTTAGAATTCCATGGGTTTTAATTCTCTTTTGTATATAAGTGTGTATTGTGGTGCATAGTTGATTGGAATCAATGTGATACTTCTAATGATAATATACTGGAAATTAAGGGTAAATACTTCTTAGTTTGTGACATAAAGATTTGTGGATTACATGTTAAAAGATCCACATAAAAATGAAACTATGATTGCTAAGTGGATGAAGATCATCCGATAAGTACTAGTGCACATATGTGCCTATTGATTAATATTAATGTATTGAGTATGTTTGACTCTTGTGATATTTGTAAGAGAACTTGTGACATGATCGTTTTGATATATATATATCAGAGATATTTTATTTGTATGCTATTATTACTCAAATGTGAATGTGTATATTGATTAATCATGATGATATGACATAGTTGTAAGAGAGCATTATTGGTATGATATTGATATTGATAGATTAGATTTCAATGAGGAGACTTGGCGAGCTAATTTATAAAATTTTTTATATGCATTCATTAGGAGAATAATATACTAGTTAGCAAACATAGATTCTTAGTAAGAAGATATTTCTCTCTTTGAAAGATTTATTAGAAAATGACTTGGGTAGTTATGATTATACCTAGATCGAGTGGTGTTTATAAGATTAGTTGCAATACTTTAACATCTTCATCACATAGTAGTGATGACCATGCAGTGAGACCTGGAAAAGGTTCACTAAGAGGGAGGAGGGCGATATTCACTTGTTCCTTCTATTGAGGTCTGGACATTCTCGTGAAAGATGTTTGGTATTGTACTCTAAGTTAGGATAGATTTTTCAATGTCAATTTGAAGATGCTGAAGACGAAGAAGGAGAGAGAGAGAGAACCTTCGATTTCTTTCGCTTACTTTTCTGCTTGTAGCGCTTTCTCCTTTTATATATTCCACACTCCCCCTCAAGCTGGAGCATATACGTCATATGCACCAAGCTTGTTACAAATGTATTTAATCCTAGGACGACTGAGAGATTTAGTGAAGATATCTGCTAAGTTGATCATCTGAATTAACAAAACTTGTAGCAATACATTCTGATGTGATCTTCTCTCTAATGAAGTGACAATCAACTTCAATATGCTTGGTCCTTTCATGAAAGACTGGATTGGATGCAATATGTAATGCGGCATGGTTATCACAGATGAGTTTCATCTCTTCATCCTTTCCAAATCTCAACTCTCGAAGAAGATGTTTCAACATTATGGTTGAAACATCTTCTTCAATTTACCTACAATAAAACATCTTCAGCGCTGAAACATCTTCAGCGCTAGATCTTGCTACTACATCTTATTTCTTACTCTTCTAAGATATTAGATAACCTACAATAAAAACACAGTACCCTGAAGTGAAACGTCTATCTATGGGTGAGCCAGCTCAATCTGTATCTGTGTAACAAACAACCTGAGTATGACCTCTGTTCTCGTACAACACACCTTGGCCTGGTATACTTTTAATATATCGAAGAATGCGGATTATGGCATCCCAATGGTTATCACATGGTGACTGTAGGAATTGACTAACAACACTCACAGGAAAAGAAATGTCTGGACGAGTAATGGTGAGATAGTTCAATTTACCTACGAGTCGTCGATATCTCCCTGGGTCTCCTAAAGGCTCTCCCTGTCCTAGTACAAGTTTGACATTTGGATCCATAGATGTGTCTACCGGTTTACAATCTAACATACCGGTGTCTTCCAGGATGTCTAAAGCATACTTCCTTTGGGAAAGGACCACACCGGAACTGGATTGAGCTATCTCAATTCCCAAGAAATACTTGAGTTTCCCCAAATCTTTGGTCTGAAAGTGGGTAAAAAGATGTTGTTTTAGTTTCTGAATACCATCCTGATCACTGCCTGTAATGACAATGTCATCCACATAAATAACCAGATAAATACACTGCTCCAAGGAGTTATGATGATAGAAAACTGAATGGTCTACTGTACTGCAAAGCATGCCAAACTCTTGAACAACAGAACTAAAACGACTAAACCATGCTCGAGGAGATTGTTTTAAGCCATATAGAGAATGATGTAACTTGCACACTAAACCAGACTCCCCCTGAGCAACAAAACCAGGAGGTTGCTCCATATAAACTTCCTCGGCAAGATTACCATGAAGGAAGACATTTTTAATATCCAACTGATAAAGAGGCCAAGAACACATAGCAGCCATAGAGAGATGCAGATGAACAGAAGCAATCTTGACAACAGGGGAGAATGTGTCAGCATAATCAGAACCATAAATCTGAGTATAGCCTTTAGCAACTAAGCGAGCCTTAAGGCGATCAACCTGACCATCAGGACCAATCTTAATTGCATAGACCCAACGACAACTAACTGTAGATTTATCAGAGGGTAAAACAACAAGATCCCAAGTGTCATTAGAGTGTAGAGCAGCTATTTCATCCACCATTGCCTTCATTTATGTCTCATCATGGGATTCTTCATCAGTCTTCTTGTGCTCATACTCCTCAACAAAATGGGGTAGCTGAGTGCAAGAATCGACATCTTGTTGAGACAGTTCGTACTATCCTCCTCCATAGTAATGTTCCCCTTCGTTTTTGGGGGGACGCTGTTCTTACCGCTTGTTATTTGATTAATCATATGCCCTCCTCTTATACCATGAAGACGAAGAAGGAGAGAGAGAGAGAGAGAGAGAGAGAACATTCGATTTCTTTCGCTTACTTTTCCGCTTGTAGCGCTTTCTCCTTTTATATATTCCACAGATGCCAATGGATAACTAGACCTACTCAAGTTGGTGTTGGTCATACGATATTATCCACTAGAGATTTGACCGTGACACTTTCTGGAGAGAAATACTCAACTTATTTTTTTGGGTATCAATGAATTATGTATGTCTACATCTACTGTATCTTTTGTTCATCATTTTATTATAGATTATTAAATAGTTGATTCATGAACAAATATTCATGTTACAAGTAATTGCACTATTTTTTATTTTTTTAAGTCTATAATATTTTATATTTTCATAGTCAATGATACTGTTGTATTGTCAAGGAATATGATAATATTGATGTTTGTTACTTTCTTTTGGTATATATTTCGTATGTATCAAAGTTTTTTTATAATTTATTTTTTATTAGTTATTTTATGAAACATTAAGATTTTAATTAGAGGTGTCAAACAGGTTGGGCCGGGCCGGCGCATCCTAGTTTTAAGCCGCCCAACCCAAATATCGTGCTAGGCCAAGTATGGCATTGTACAGTAATAGTGTTTGGCCCAGCATAGTTTCTTTAGGCTAGGCTCGACACAGCCTATAGGCCCAGCCGGTTAAAATATTGTTCTGGGTCAGGCCCGTACGGGCCGGTTTTTAAAATTTATTAATTTTTTTTAAATTATGTTTTTTATGTAACAATTAATTAGTTTATCTTTAAAATTTTTTAATTGTAAATTTTTAATATTTAAAACTTTTTTTAATGATAATTATTTTTATTTTTTAGTAATTAGAATTAGAATTTAGATATGAATTAATAAAATATTAAAAATTAAATATGAATAAAATTTTAAATCGAATGCAAAATGAAAATAAAAAAATATTCAAGTTTCAACTTTCAAACATCATTTATAATCAAAAATAAAATAAATACAGCAAGTCTGAAACACAAATGACATAGACAAATCAAATCAAATACAATATAAATAAAAATAAGTACATTTAAATTAAAAATCTGAATCAAATATATTACATAAACATTACATAAGTGTTGTAATTTGGAAATTATCAACTGTCAGGCGTCAAATGGCAATGTCATCAATCGTCTATTGTCATATAATTATAATTCTCAATATTAAAATCATTATAATATGGATCATCATCATTAATCAACTCATCTGTTTTTGTTACAGTCTCTGCACGATCCTGGATACCCAAGCTCGAATCCTCTCAATTCTCATGCATGCTAAAGTCTCAATAATATTTGGACATAATCTCAATCTCTTATCAGATATCACATTCATTATAGTATAAAAAGCAGACTCTGATGCTACGCTTGACACTGGAGGAGTCAATAAATCTAGTACCATCTTAGATAGCATGGGAAATATGGACTCGTATTATATTTACTCACTATAATATATCAAGATTCTTAGTATTTGAATGTGATATGATTAGTCAATAATTTGTATCTAATTATCAAGGTATCTCGCTCCTATTTGATGATTCACCCCGTCATTTTTTGTTCACTAACCGAATAAAAAAGTTTTCATCTTCAAATATGATATCCATGTCCGTACTCAGAACCTCACTACTACTATCATCATACCAAGTATCATAGTATGTAAAAAATTCCGTCAACTTATCATGAATGAATCTTTCAGGTGAGTCTTCTAGGTTCATGCATGAGAAAATATAATTCAAAATATTATCTATCCCTTCTACCTTAATTTTAGGGTTCGTGCAGGCAGTTAGACAATAAGGAGATGGAATGGTAATCAGTATTTTAAGTACTTGATTTTCATTTCTACAATCATATGGCTAAGTGTCGGATCAATTCGATATTTTCTAAATATACTACTAATGTTGCATATTTACCTGAGTACAATGCAAGTCGTGGGAGTATAAACCGACAAACATATGTTCGTAGTGTCATAAAAAATCTTTAGAAATTTCATAAATGAAATTTCTGTAGTTTTGTCAGTATCGTCAATAATAAGTTCGTCACTCTTATTATTAACATAATCAAATATCGCGTGTTCATATCCAACATATGACTCCAATATCATGTAAGTATAATTCTAATGGTATCTCACATCCGATTAAAATTTTTTCTTTTTAAGATTCGTAAACAAGCAGAGACTATCAAACTCCTTTATATTTTAGGCATGTGAATGTATTTTAGTGAATTATATATATTTTCTAAAGTGGAAGAACACATCTTTATCTCCGCTTGTACAATCAAGTTAATCATATAACACATGCATCTAATGTAAAAAATCTATCCTATTGGTTGGTCTCTAATATACCTAACAAATATGTAAATCACTACTCTATTATTAGATGCATTATCAAATGTGATACTAAAAATTTTATTTTGAATTTTGTATTCTCTAAAGTTCTTCATCTACTCAAAAATGGCTGGGTCATTATGAGAATGGAGAATCTTTGAAAAATTTAATTTTTTTTATTTAGATTTTATTTTGAATCTACATAGTGGACGGTGAGACATGCATAAGATGCATCATCGTGACTAGTCCAGATATTGGACGTCACGGATACCACTCTATTATAATACATAAATTCATTAATTATTATTTATTTTTTTAACTTATAATATTTTAATATGCCGTTCGTAGATGATGACTTAGGAATTCTTTGATATGCAGGCTGAAAAAATACATGCATGATACTGGCTATCATTAGGTCTTCCAAAAATCTATTTGGAAAACTCATCATGGTGATCAGTTTGGTCTTGCCCTCCCTTTCCAACTCTCTGTGGTATATGAATGAAGTAAATTTTGAGACTAAATTAGATCCGGCCTTAAAATCCATCGCTGAGTAGGGTTTACCTAGGATCTAATGCAATATATTTTATTGGTATATAGTTCAGCATGCCTCTTAACTCTTAAAGTGCCGAGTTTCACACAAACTCTTGCAACTTAAAATTTTCTTACAATATTTGTACTATGCTCTTTCTTCATCGGCACTCCTAAAAGTTTTTTTGTTTTATTATATCAAAGTGAGTCCAAAAACATGAAGTTCTTCTAATTTTTTATTTTTTAGATGTTTGTGTCGAGACGACCGGAGAAACTAAAATTTTGACAACCTCGGACTTTGTTTAAGATTTTTTTTAAAAAAGATTTAATTAATTTTATTTTCATTATTTAAATTACTATTTGTTATTTAAATTACTATTTGTGTAAGATTTTTAGATTTTTTTAGACTTGAGAGAGAGAAAGTAAAAGACTAATTAAATTTTAAAATTAAGTTAACAGTTAAGAGTTAATTAATTAAAAAAATATGAAATACTCATAAAGCATCATAAAGCACGTGCTCCACAAATTCTAAATCCTAACATCAACTAAAGTCAAGCCAAAATCTTAATTTCTGAGAGAGAAATTTACAAGAGAGAGAGAATGAGAATTAATATTATTTATATTTTCGAAAAACATTAATCTTAGAGAGAGGGAGGATTTATAGATTAATAAAAAGAATTTTTTTAAATTTTTTTTTTGATTTTTTATCAATTTTTAATAATTAATTTGGGACAGAATTATCTGAGCCTTTGAATTCTGCCCCATAACCATTGGAGGTGAAATCCAACAGCTTACATTCAAATGTTTTTTTTTAATTTTAACGTTGTGGGGGTGGACTCGGACTCGAGTCAAAAAATCCACGAGTCTGGTTTGGGATCCGATGCCCTGATGGAATTTTTGGATCCCACGGGGCTCGGGGTGATTTTCAGCATGTGCCGAGTAATCGTGCCCACGGGCTTTGGTACCGGCCCGTGCCTAGCACGGGCCTAGGCCTGGCCGACACGGCTCAGCCTTTTTGACACCTCTAATTTTAATATTTATTTTTTACTTAATGGTATTTTTATGTAAGATTGTCTGACCAAATGGATGACTTCCCTTGTTATTAAATAAATAGTGTTTTGCTTTTGATTGAAATATCATTCATTGGCGAAGTTGAAGATTTTGGAACTCGATTTTTATAGGAGTGTTATTGGTTGTTTATGAGATATGCCATTAGGAAAGCATACTAGAGCCTCCAATCTGGCACGTCAAGGTGCTAGATTAAGGGACTTAATTAATTTGATTCACTCATACCCAAAGTTATTTAAGGCGCACTGAGGTGCAAAAGCCTTTTGGGGCCTCAAGGCGCACGGCGTACTTGAGGCGTGGGCTTTTTTATTTGAGGCGCACCCAGCCTAATACACATAAAAATTATACATTTTACTAAATATAGTCTTTAATTTTTATCTAATAATAAACTAAAAAACATCAAAGATAAAAATCAAATATTAATAGTGTTCTCATTATCCAAATATTCAAAGTTTCAAAACAAAATAACAAACATTCAAAATTCTAAAACAAAATAAACATTCGTGTATCTACATCCAAATTTAAATCAAGAAAGTCTTCATCAATATTATCCTCATCATCAATCTTCCACTCTTTATTTTCTTCATCTTCCTCTCCCGATGAATAGATCATCTCTTCATCTTCATCAATCAAAGCAAGAGTATGAGTATGTTTAGAGTTAGATGGTCTTGACTTTGGTTTTGGTGTTGGTGTTTGTGTTTTGCTTGGTTTAGCAAGGACACGGACACAAACACGGACACGGAGATACGACACGACAAGATACGGGGACACAGCAAATTCTAAAAAATTAGGATATGGATACGGCTAGGATACGTCATGGAAAAAAAAATAAAAATAAAAATTATTTTCTTTATAAATATTAGGTATTTTATAAAATAAAATAAATAATATTAAAATATATTAGTTTATAAAATAAATAAATATATTTTTATTTTATAAAATAAAAATATTGTATTTTATTTTATTTTATAAGATAATATTTATAATTATTTTATTTTATAAATTAATATTTTAAAATTATCTTATATTATATAAAAATATATTTTTTTATATAATATACTCCTATATTATATAAAATATATTTTATATAATATATTTTAAAATATATTTTATATATTTTAAGGTTTTGCCTGCCTTTCCCCTCAATTCATGTCCGCTTGTCTCAATCCTCAATTCCCACCCGTCTGCCTTCCCCTCAATTCCTGCCCACCCCCTGCCTCCTCCCCCTCAATTCCCGCCTGCCTGCCTTTACTTCAATTCCCGCCTGCCTGCATTTACTTCAATTCATGCCCGTCCCCTGCCTCCCCCTCTCAATTCGCGCCCGTCCCTTGTCTACCCCCTCAATTCGCGCTCGCCCCCTGCCTCCCCCCTCAATTCGCGCTCGCCCCCTGCCTCTCCCCCTCAAATCGCGCCTGCCCTCTGCCGCCCACTGGACGTCCGATACTCCATGTGGCATATCGGATACGGATTTATCAATGATACGCCACGTGGCGTATCAGACACGTATCCGTGCCGTGTCCGTGCTTCCTTGCCCGCTGCGCCTCACTCGCCTGCTCCTTGCCTGAAGCGAGGTGTTTTTCTCTGGAGTGGTGGCGCCTGAGCTTTAGGCGCGCCTTTCATAACTATGCTAATACCCTTGGGGATTTTGTTGAATGATCACGTATGATTGAAATATTTTTTTTTTTTTTGATTATTATATTCTATTTATATGGTTATTAGTTTTTAAGAAAAGATTTCATAATTTTTCAATTTTTATGAAATTTTTTGGAAACAAAAATTAATTTAGATATGACAATAATATCTTGATATATGATATTAAAATTTATTTTTTATTAGCTTTATTGATTTTTCACAGAGCATGAGATAATTGATCAGGCATCCTATACTAGTATTCCTGCACATAATGAGTTAGTTGATAGAAAAACTTGATATTTAGATGAGATTCTAGGGATATTCTTATTTCGTAGGAGTGTGTCTAGATATTTATGGAGAAAAGCAATATTAACTACTAACTGCCTATCAATCGGATGTTGTCTTCCATTCTCTCAAGTCTTCTTATTCAAGCTTGTGTAACCTAGAGACATACTATTTTATCTTTAACCTAAGATTATTGGATGCAATTATTTTGTTTATGATATATCTTTAGGTAAAGCACCCTAGTACTCTTTATTGATATAAGTGTTGTTCTCCATAATCGAGTTATTATGAATATTGATGTTATGTTTTTTGAGGGCATGTCTTTCTTTAAGGACTTGATCCAATAGAATGTTTCTCCAGATATTATGGTAATATACTCATTTTTCGTCCAAAAGTTATAATCTATGGAGGAGTTACAATTGATCTTGCTCATATGTCTATACTATACCTAATATGATTAGTCTGACTAGTTTTTAGGAGAGTTGTGAGATCTCTCCTAGGAAAATATGCATAGGATATAGTGGGTGTGTTCCACTAGACAGGAAGTGCGAACCTCTTTAGAAAAGAGAGATGATGATTGAGGGACATGATAATCCTAATCTTAATATATATATATATTAGGGGGAAATGTTCATAATCTGTTCTAGACAAGTCTTTTGTGGTATCAGATGATTCAGGTTAGAGTAATGATTTTGACTTTTTGATTATATTACGGAAGGAACAAGGGATGTGTTCTATATAATATCTTTTATTTTGAGTATTATTCTACTTTCGGTTTGGTTTTATGTATTCTAATCTTTTATATTTACTTGATAGTTATAGAATTTTAAATAATTTTTTTAGGCATTTAGTTATTCAGTATGACAACATATTATATTAGAAGAATTGAGTGTAATCACACCTAATTATATATGAGATTTGGTCATAAAATTTGTAGGTAAACAAATAGTATGATATAGATGTGTATATATGATGAAGACGAATAGTAGAAAAAATGTCGATTGACTTATGACTAAGTTGGTAGTTAGATAGTTTACACGAACTTATAACATTGACTACTAGAATACATTCTCTCTTGTGATCAAAATGATCATTGGTAGGTTGTCACTTCAATTGCAATATCACACAAATAGATAGTATATCTGCTAGGTGTAAGGAATATTTTTTTTTATGGTGATTTAGAGGAAGACATGTTAATTCATCAACCAAGGAGATTCATTGTTTCTTGGAGCATTAATATGTTATGTCATGTATAGATTGTAGAATACGCTTTATAACCTAAAATAGTTTTATATGACGTGATTTAATATATTTTATTTGACACTTACTACATTTGGCCTTAATAAATATGTATCAGGTTATTTTTATATTTTTTTTTACATAAATTAAGAGATGAGTATGTGATATTAGTTATATATAATGATGATATTTTGGTTATTAGAGTTTATCAGTGGGATATATCTCAATGGAAAATACTTCTAGAAATTGAGTCTCATACGAAAAATTTGCGATG
Organism: Sapria himalayana; assembly: GCA_029783825.1. Classification (NCBI taxonomy): domain Eukaryota; kingdom Viridiplantae; phylum Streptophyta; class Magnoliopsida; order Malpighiales; family Rafflesiaceae; genus Sapria; species Sapria himalayana. The sequence goes on from JAREIK010002950.1 coordinate 1,416,492, forward strand.
CCATATAGTGGCGAAGTACCGAAAAAGCAAGAATAGTGGAAGGTGTCGAATAGTTTGACACACATTTGCTAAAATCAAGCGTGGTAAATATCGAAGAAAATTTCTTAAACCATGTTTTAGAAGATTGCTCTGGCCATAAAGTATATTTTGCAATCTAAACATCATACTTTTGTTCATGGGAACAATGAATCCCAGTACTTCATGAATATTTTATTCTCTGGATCATAATGAAGAAATATATTTATTACATATTGTTGATACACAATTAATATATGTGATGATGCAAATAAAAGTTTGAACCTAATCATGATCATTTTAGCTATAAGAGAGAAAGTGTCATAATAGTCAATGTTATAAGTCTTCATAGAATCTCTCGCTATCAACCTAGCTTTGAATTAATTGACCTACCTCTTATAGCTTGCTCATGTATATCTCACTAATAGCTTACTTATTTGTTTTGAGGTGTGATCTAACATATAGTTAGATGTAATTGAACTCAATTATTTCAATATTGCTTGTTATTTGGATAATTAAGTATCTAGGAAATATTATTTATAATTTCGTAACGATAAAAAAGGATAAAAAAGTAAAATATGCCTTTTGCAAATCATGACACCTCTTCTGAGGCAATTGTTTTCCCAATTCAAAGTATAATCTCTTATAAATTAGAATTTTTTTATAAGTATTGGATACCAATTATTTTGAATAATTGTCAAAGAAAATAAATTTGTGAATTTTGAATAATTGATAAAAGATATATAAATGGGCATGAAATGGTGGTAACATCTCTTCCTTTTTTGTTGGGTTACAATTGTGTTGTCCAGCTATAAGCAACGTGGCAAAGAAGCTATATTGGCGAATAATGTTTTCTTTTACATTACATACGAGGGAAAAGTGGATATTGATAAAATATTGGACCCGGTAAGGCAACATTGTTATGTTATGATGCTGGTTAAATCTGATTATGTTATTTACTCATGTTCAATTCATGGTGTCATCAAAAGATACAACAGCATGCTATCCAAGACCAAATCGCTTACTTTGGTCAAACACCATCCCAACTTTTGAGTGTTCCTCATATGAGGAAAATGCCACTAGCCGATGTACTTCATTTGCAGGTACATGCTTATATTATTTGATGTTTTTCTTTTATACATGCTATAACTTTATTCATGAAAATTATCAGCAATATGTTTTCTAGCATTAACATATGCACGATTATGATTCATACTAAATTGTCTCTTTATTAATTTTTTTATTTCCTCATGAAATATAATATTTAAATAATCTGTTTGATTGGTTAGCTCTTTCAAAATATAGTATAATCAGTCATAGAGATGGGACCCACGTCTCTTTATTAATTTTTTTAATTACACGCAGCTTTAAAGTTGTGAAATTCTAAAACAAATATTCACATTAGCTCAATAAAAATGTGTTCTGTGAGAGACTCTTATATATTAGGTAATTTAGATTTGATCATCCCATGAGTTGGGTGCTCTCATTCATAATATAAATATAAAAGAAACACAAAATAAAGAAGTTGAAAGATATAAACTGCAACATTGCTTATCACTCTAGCATGTAGAGGTCTAGAATATTAAACTAAAAGAAAATATAAGTAAATTGAGATCTCTTTAATATCTTCAATAATATGTCTGATGGCTGCTCTGTTATCTGAATATATATTATAATAATAATTTAATCATGAATTTTCTCTCTCAAGAAAATATTATCCATATTTATGTGTTTATATGCACATGAAATATTAGAATAGATGTTATATATCGTATTATATTAGATCTTAAAATCATTGATGATTGGCATCATCATTTTAAATTATATTTTTATATTAGATCTTAAAATAATTAATTGACTCTTACTTTTTAAGAGACATTATTATCTTTGTTAAAATTTATGTTATTTCTTTTATTTTATGTTTTTGATGAGAACACCCAACATGTAGATTATCCAATTAAATTGCTCATTATATAAGAGATCTCATGTATTTTATTGATCTTAAGTTGAATGTTATTGTTGTTTAACATGATATCAAAGGGATTCTCCCAGGGGGGGAAAAATCATAGGGGAATAAATGTGCATTGTGCACCTTTGAGGCAGAGAAGGCACACCCATTGTGCGCTAATTCTTATTGTTGCCCACCCATTGTATGCGATAGAAACTAGAAGGAATATAAAGTAGGTGTGGACACCCATTGCGTTGATGCCACAATTGTGTTATCAAAAGCTGATGGAATTCTGACTGCAAATCGAAGTGACCTGGACGTTGACATGCACTGTGTCGATGCTATAAGAGGGTGCAGCACTGAATTTCTGGTGACAATGGAATTTGTGGAGCAGATGCAAAAATCTAACCCCACTACTGGTTAAAATTTAGTTTTTTCTTCTGTGGAACCTTCTGATGTTTTGTTCTAATCTGGCTTTAACCAAATTATTGAAATGGGAAGAAGCTGAGGTATTGACATCAAATGATGAAGTTGATAATGGAGGTCTTGATTCGTTCAATGGTAAAGTGGATTCCCTTCATAATGAAGCATGGGGCCTACTTTGTGATTCTATGGTTTATTATTGTGGTCTCCCTGTTGGGACTATCGTTGCTTGAGATTAACTGTTTATCAGAGACTCTGTACGTTCTGGCATTACTTTTCGTTTGAACAGAGAGTATGACATTGTTTAGAACTTCATCCTCCATCCACCACAGTTGCAGAGTTGGATAAAAACAATTGACTATCACAGTCGTGGCAGACTAGTATAGACTTCAATCTTGTGTGGTAAGTTTCTTAGTTACCAACTTAATATGAGTCTGTACTAGTGCAGACTTCTATCCTGCTGTCATTTGGATCTGAATGAGATTCTTCTTCTTGAGAAACATCATTTTCTTTTAACTCAATATAATTTGAATTTGTTTATATAAGTGTGATGATGTCATGTGAGTAATATCATATTAAGTACCAACGTGATTAGATGTAGCCGATGAGTATTTTTTCTACTAAATTATGGTATAGACAAGATTATAAGTAAGAGAGAAAGGATAATAAATCTATGTGCAACAATTAGATTCACATGTTCTTTAGGGTCATTAAAAAATAAATTATAGTCAAAAAATATAATATTCATTCTAATTAAAATCTTATTAGTCTTCAAGAAAAATATATTTCGAGTCCCTATAAGTCAGTTTGTTTTATCGTGAAGAGTGATCGAACATAAAATAATTGTATCTAAAAATTCAAAGAGGCAAGTTAAATTATTTATTCCAGGATGTAAGGTTTGGAAGGGTATGCTCTTAGAAAGAATAGAAGATAGTGTTTGATTGATGAAGTATAGTTTGGTTATAATTGCATCTTCTCAAGGAAGTTTCATACTACTTTTTCCAACTAATAATGTCTGAGTCTTCTCAATTAAATGTCTATTCATCATTTCAATCACTTAATTATGTTGGGTTGTGCTAGCATATGAAGCAGGGGTGTCGCTCGAATCGGCCGGCTCACGCATGGAATTGTTCAGTCGTGCTTGGCTCGATACGATAAGGTTCAAAATTGTGTTTGATTTAGGACTATGCTGCCCTGTGGCATGGCTTGTGCAATCTTGAGCCGATGTAGGCTATGCCTCATGCCAGAGCATACCCATGTATCTTCTGCCCTGTGGCATGACCCATGTGTTTGGCTCGATGGCATGGGCCAATGGCCTGGGGACCCAAGATCTGCTATGAGGCATGGGTCAAGTTTCTGGGTTGACCAGCCGATGGGGCATGTTATTTTATAAAAAAAATTCAACCATGCAAATTTGAACTTGCATACATAGTCGATTGTAATTGGCTTGTCATGTAAGTCAGTCATCCATTATGTTTTAATGTAATGGGCTTTCAACATGACCCTACACTTTACGGATCAATCGTGTCATGTCGGGCCAGCCAGCAGGTTCACTTGTCGTGCTAGGCATGGCACGGGAATCATATCATGTCATGTTTGGCACATCACGGTGGCACGGCCATGCCACAATGAAATAGGTCATGCCAACATGACTTGATTTGTTTGACTCCTCTAATATAAAGTATAGTATATAATTTAATAATTCGTGTTATAAATGTTAAATTAGTCTGACATATATGATAATGTATTATTAATTATTAATTTTAATAATATTTCATTGAATTAATTTTTTATCATTTTGTAAAAAATTTATAAAATTATAAAAATTTATAATCTATTGCAAAAGATATATATGTCAAAGTATATCTTGAATAGTTATCAACAAATATGATAAGATACCTAAATCACTATATGATAATATCTCAACTAAATTCGTATACATTTGAATATATTAGATACTCAAACAAGACTTGCATGTAAAATATGAAGGTTTTGTAATCTTTCCTAATTAACATATCTTATATTTTAGCTTGTAATTATCTTAATGATTAAGATAAAATATTCTTAACTTGATCAATAAAGAGTGATAAAGTTGAGATTACACATGTGCCAAGTCCAAAATATTCAAATATTTAGAGAACTTAACATGAAAGACAAAATAATATTTAACATGAAGAATCTTAAAATGAAGTTTTTTTAATAATTTCTAAATCTTACAAATAAATATTAATAGAAGTAAAGATAAAGTTAAACTTGAGTTATTGGAAAATTTTATTAACATAGATTAAATTAATAGAATAATTAAAAATAAACATAACATGGGAAAGTTACAAAGATTTAAGATGAATAATATTATATCTAATATTTTTTACATATTTATATTATCTAGAATAATATTTTTAGAACACTAAAAAAAATATAAAGGATAAGATATAATTAATAGTAATATGAATGTTTGCTCATGTATTAATAATCTAAAAGTCTGAAGTAAGAATATGAGTGAAAAAATAAAAAATACTTGAAGGAATGAAATGAATTGTTGTTGCCTTTGAGATGGGTTTTATATATTCTTTTCTAATAAGTGTCACGTTAGATAAAATATGAGAAGATCCCTAAATGGTTCTGGTAATTAGGCTCTCTTTCACTATTTCATAAAGTTTTTGGTTCTCTTAAAAAATAATATCTAATAATTATTTTTTGTATGATTTATCATTTTGTAAAGAGAAAAGTAAATTGAGATTATCTCCTATCAACATATTCGATGATAATCAATACAAATCTTCCTAAAAACAAAAACTATATAAAATCTAAATCTATGCCTAATCGAATTAAAGTTTGATTGCTCCTTTGTTAAATTTGCAAATATAAGCTAAAAAATAATAACATTCATTTTCAATAATATAATATATGTGATATGTCACCCTTATATAATAGATGAAAATGATTGTGAAAGCTCACAATTTGAGTGCTCTCATCAAACAAAATAAAATAAAATTTAAAAGATGAATAAAATTGCTCGTCTTTGTCATATTAATCCATCTGAGTTCATAGTTATAAAAGGTGCAAAGTACCTTAAAGTGCAAAGGTCTCTTGAAGCCTTAAGGTACAAGGCACCATTAAGGTTTTAATTTTTTTATGTAAGGCACATCTTATTTTAGATATATATTTTTTTAAAAGTATAATCAAATATAATTATTATTTATCATCAAAAATATTAATCAAATTAATAAAAACAATTAAATAATAATAATTATTTATCCAAATTCATAAATCATTATGTGGATGCAGAAAATAAGAATCTTAATTCCTATTTTTCAAACGCCTATATAGGGAAAATATTCCTCAAAAGTTTTGGCCTGTGTTGCAGAAAATAGGAAACAAGTAACAACTAATCTTCATTCATCCTCTATAACACACAAACACAAATTATTATTTTGGCTTGTGTTGCAAAAAAATAGGAATCTTTGTTCTAGTAATTCCCGATGTCTTTTCTGTGGAGATGACTTATTTGCATGAAGACGTGCTTGTGGAGAACTTCATTCCTTAGAGAAGGCATGTACCTTTTTTGTTTACATATGCCTATGTGAAGGGGCCTCACCTCCGGCATAGTGAGGCACCATGGTTGTGCTTCTTAACCATGTACGAGTATACGCTAAGCTTGAAGAAAGAAAGATGGTTTGAGGTCTTTTTAAGGTATTTTTAAGTATATTAGCTGGTTACCCTGCTATTTGAATGTATATTATAATATTGGCATCATCTTGAGTATTCTTCCTTAAAAAAAAATTATTCACCTTGATGTATCTTGTATGTTCATGAAATACTGAATTAGTGGTTATATGCTATGTTATCGGACTATCACAAGAAAGGGTTATGGGAGAATATAATGTATATCAGATCTCCTCAAGCAGTTATCATATCTAAAATATTTCATAAGTAATTGTCCTTATCATTTTGAACTTTACTTTTGTACAGGTTATCAAAATAGCTGTGTCTCTTACTTTTTTTAGATACAAGTTTGGCTTAAAGAAAAATATACAATTTTATTTTAGATTTTTATTTGGTATATATTGGTGTCCAGCTTGAATTTATAAACCCTGCTAAATGTAAGTGTTCATCACCACTTAAAGTCTTGAAAATTTCTTTATATAAATTAATATCATCAATATGAAGTGCATATATTATATTTGGTCTGGTTGTAGTCAAATAGTTAAAATTTCATTCAATTCTTCTATAAGTAATAAAGACGACAAGAGACGTAGCATCACACATAATGTCAATACATGGATCAATAGGATTATCTGCTAGAGCATAACCTAAAAGATTAATTTCTACAAAAATATTAAATATATATCTTCTATATTACAAAATTATATCAGTTGTAGAATGCGTCATTTTTATGTTAAGAAAATACTTGAGCCTCTAAGATTATTTATTTGAAATTGTGCTAAATGTGTTCTTTGAGTAAATTGATTTCGACTTATTATCTTTCATATCCGGAATATCTTTCACGTAGATAATCAGTAAAATCATGTTGTCATCAAATTTTTTTTGAAACTTATTTTCAAGATGTAAGGTGCTCTTTGTGCTAAAGGTACTCTTGAATTATTGATATTATCATTTTTAATAACTTTTGATTATTTTTTATTGGCTACAATTTAATTCTCAAAATAAGAAAAGAATATAGAGAATAAAAATTAATTAAAAATGATGTGAATGTTTGCTCATGTATCAATAATTCAAGAGTCTAAAATGAGAGTTTGAATGAAATAAATAGTAATACTTGAAAGAATAGAATTATTTGTTACTTTCTTAGAATGTATTTTTGTATATTTCTCTCTATTAAGTATTATTGTGGATAGACTTTGTGCAAGCCTCTGAATGATTTTGACAGTCAGTTTGTCTTTCTCGTTGATGCATAACGCTTTTGGTCTTATCTCCAAAAACATTATATAACAAGTATTTATTGTGCCTTATCTTCGTGCAATGAATAAATTTTATTGGGACTTTCTTTCTCTCTCTTTGCTGTTATAATTTTATTTTTTGTTATTTAAATTTTAACACTAAATCTAGAAGGAATTGGTACAATAAACCTAGCTAGGGCTTTTGCTTGTCATCACCACACAAATCATCATGCACATAACCATGAGCACCACTGCACCCAACCGCACACATCACACTGCACCTAATCACATGCACAATTGCGGACCACCGCGCACAACTACTTTGCATATGTGCATCATTATATGCTCTGTTGTGCACCACCTTCTGCACTACTATGCGCACTATGATCGCCCATAGTAGTAGATGCGTGACTATCGTTGATAAAAAAAAAAAAGGAAAATAGTATAGGCAGTATGCACATATAACTTAGATTTGATATCATGTCAATTTAACAAATATAAGCCAAAGAAAAATAATAAAAATTAATATCAATATCATAATACATGTCATCCTTATATAATGAGACAGAGTAATTGGAATGATCTACAATTTGGGTGTTCTCATCAATCATAATAAAAGAAAATGTCTGACCTGAATAAAATCATAACATTTTTTTTTAATTATGTCTACAAAAAACTCAGTTAGGATTTTTGCCCTCGAGTATTGCTCCATGTCATCATGTTCGCCATCGTGCCTATAGTGTGCCTCTGAGCACCATTTTTGCTTGTTCTGTGTGCTGCACATGCCGACCATGTGTATACGTGCACAATCAATTTTTTTATTCTAGGGTTTGTAAGAAAAACTTGCTCACGTTCATTATTCGCTCTGATATCATGATAAATTTACTACAAATAAATTAAAATAATATAATAATACTAATATGAAAAATAGATCAAATGCTCTTATATAATGAGTAGAATTGACAGGTGCAACTCACAGGTCAGATGCTCTCTTCTAAAATGCTAAATTATAAACTCAATAATATAAAAACCATAAGGTATGCCAATGCCATAAACAGCCGAGTATGTAGGCTATGTGTCACACATATTATGTATAAATTATTCTCTTGTTCCAAGTTCGATAAAATAGTAGAAGTTGGATAACAAAGTGCTAAGAGATGTAGAAAAAATATTTCTTCATTATAATGTACTATAGAAGATGGATATCCTGCATTCTTACTCTTGGTGACCACATATGTTCATTATATTGCTCATCTCTATTCATTGCTCACCTTCCTGATAACTTTTGTGTCAGACTATTTTTCGGAACCCAAAAGAAGTGAAACCGTTTTCTATTCCAGCTGCAGAACGTTGCAATTTACCTGCTTCTGCCATTGCAATACCTGCATCTTCAGAAACTGTTGTAATTGTTGATACTAATGCACCAGCAGCTTATATTGCCCAGCATAAATTGCAACTCAACGCCCCGGATAGTAAGGGTGCACCTTTTCTCTTTCAACATGGAAAGGCTTTACCAAGCTCTGCTAGTGCTCTCGTACGCATTTTTGGAGGTCCATCTTCCACTGGCAACGGGGGCACCTTCCCCCAAGCAATTGCATTTGCTTCATCTGGATTAAGAAGCTCATCTTTGGTTTGCATCACATGTGATGCTGAGATACTAACCGGTATGCCTTTTTTCTTGTGCCACCCTCCCCTTTTTGTTGCTGGTGCTAGGCTGCTAGCTGTGAAATGGTAGGGTTGTTGTTTCCATAAATGCCTGCCATTGTTGGCGTGTAGTATTGTACCCACCTTCTCAAGCCCTTCCTATGCACACACCAGAGGAAATTTTTGAAAATTGTATTCTTTTCAAAAAATTTCAATTAAACCAAATTGAGGCAAATTTTTCAAAAATCTTCAAGTGAATTCATTGAAGAAACATTAAGGAAAAACTTTTTTTGTTTATTTTTCTATTATCCAAGATAATAGATTAGCTTTTGGCTGGATTTTATGTGTTTTATACATTGTTTCGTGTGTGTGTGTGTGTGTGTGTGTGTGTGTGTGTACCACACGTGTATACCACATGATAACAACACGGTGCACGTGTATACCACATGATACAATAATCACTTGTATACAACATATTATCTGCCCCCTCTATCTCTCCCAAATTAAGCAATTGACGTTCACTTGAGTGTGATTGTTGCATGCCCACTGCATGTGACATATGACATTACAAGAATTAAGTGCACAAAAACTCTAGGTGTGCTGATCTGCCCTAAAAATGGTGTAATGTGCATATTGCATTAATGAAAAAAATGAAAAAAAAATGGCGGTGATGTGAACTATGCATGGGTCACAGTTGGCACGTGAACAACATGAAAAAAAAAGCAAAAAAGTTGGCATAATTTTGAGTTAATTGTAAGTGACACCAACACACTGTTGGTATCAAAGAACTTGCGTGTGATGCTAATTTGTTGTTCATATCTATTTGGGGGAGTTGTTAGATGGTGAATGTATGCAAAATACTAAATTTTTCACGTGGAATACAATTATACGGAGAAATTTTATACTAGAGAGAAATGTTGATAGTTATGTTCAATAATGGTACCGAAAGAATCACAAAGTGCTTAGAGTGACAGATTGATATTCTTGTTGTAGTTTATCACTTTTTTTTTTCTTTTTAGTTTATACTTTTTAATGGAATCATTTAATTTTGTGGGCTACTCTAATTATTTTTGCTCATTATATAAGAGCGTATTTATGTTGTTTATATTCATATAGAAAGTGATTATATTTTGTATTTATTTTTTGTGGCCCAAAATTTAACATAGTAATAGTATCAAAATCAAAACTCTAGGTTGTGTGTGTGTGTGTGTGTGTGTGTGTGTGTGTGGGTTTTATAAACCTTATGTGTAGAATCATGTGTATTGTACCTGCATGATTCACACACTTGCCATTCTGGGAAAAAGGCACATGGTAACTCTATGCCACCTTCTATAGTCATTGTGCACCCATTGTTTGCGGTGCATGGTGGATTATTTGTGTAAAAATGCATGCTTGTAGTGTGTTTACTATTATTGAAAGTAAACACAAACACACATGGTGATTGGTAGCTGGCTCACGTGGTGCTTAGAAGCAAGTTTGCATGTTCATGGCATTTGGTATGACCAATTGGTTGTAGCATGCGTGCACTATGATTGAAAGTAGCCAACTCAACAGATTTTTTTTCCAATAAAAAAAAATGAAAAACTTTGGGTTTGCTTTACATTTGGGATGACAAATCATCTAGTCCAATAGTATTTTTTGGAACTTATAATTTTTATTGACGTGTTGAATATGAATAGAGATTATTATAGCATAGGTGGATGAGTGAGTGTCTCATTATAATGTATAGACTATAGGATAATGAGTCATATCAGAGATACTTTTTGAATTTTATTACTAGAAAGGAGACTCATAGTACTACACAAAGACATGCTGACTACCAGAGGTATCAAAAGCTCTTACATAGTTAATTCACCATGATACTTTTACTTGATAAAGATGAGTATATAATTTTCTTCTCTAAAATAGTAGTATATCTTTTTCTTTATTTTGATATCATTGGTTAATTCATTGTACTTTGATCTTAAACTATTTGATTATCGATACATGAATTAATATTCTTATTATCAATAATCATATAATATTTTTTATATTTTTTTTTGTTCTAAAAATATTATATAGCTAATGATAAATATTTGAATGTCATTAGATATATTTATTTTTAATTATCCTATTAATTTTTTATTTAAGTTATTTTTACAGATAATTAAATTTTGAATTTATTTTTACTTTATTTATTTTTATTTGTATAATCCGAAGACTCTGGGTAATATTTTATTTGTTGTTGATTATGGTGAATTATATGTTCTCTCTTTGATAATAAGATTTTCTTATTTTATTTCTTTTATTATATTGCTTGATAGTTCTAGGATACACAATTTTTTTTCTGAATTATTACCTCATCAAGTATAGCGACAAGCTATGATGGAAGAAATGCATATCCTTCATTCTAATGACCTTTAGAAAGGTTATTATTTGTTATAGGTGAGTGTTTATTGTGAAGTCATGTCCAATTGGGAAGATTGATCACCTTAAAGTGAGACTTAAAGTAAAGAGTTTGTCTTAGATATTTGGTATGAATTATTACGACACTAACTTTCTAGCGGTCAATATGAAATCAGTATGGATTCTTACTTTTCTTATCTCATTTTAGTTGAATAATATATCAACTAAACGTGAAGAATATATTTTTTCACGGTAACCTTGAGGAGGAGGTGTATAATAATAGGCATCCACCTTGGTTTCAGGCAGCATAATCAAATATAGTATGTAGATTGTGGAAGACATTTTATGGCTTGAAGTATTACTCAAAACTTGATTTATGAGACTTTCATAGATATATATATTTTTTTGGATTAACTCTGATGATAAGATAGTTTTGATAATTATCTATGTGTATGATATTTTGATTATTGAGGATGATAAGTTAGGAATTACCCCATTTAAGGAGTAGTTTTAGACTAAGTTTCAGTTGAAAAACTTGGAAAGACTCAGATATTTTTTTGATATAAAGGTGGCTACTCTAAGAGAAATATCATTTTATCATATAGGAGATGATGTAACATCTCTTCATATTGATCAAGAAATCAGACTTTTGGGTTGTATTCTAGCATATATTTTTATTAATTTAGGTACTAACTTAACTTTTAATATAATATTTTTTGTTGAATTTATTATTTATAAGAGAATCATAGTGAACATTAATTATCTAACTATATTCAAAATAAATCTATCATACAATTTAATATAGTTAGTCATTTCTTATATTCTTATTGATGTATTTATTTTAATATACTTTTTCACATACTAAAAAATGTTATGAATTCTATGGGACTTGTGATGTCTTTTAGAGATCATGGGTATATAAAGTTGGCTAGGTATTTAGATTCGAATTTGACATCAATATGCACTAATATGAGATTTATAATAGAATTTTATATTTTTTTTTGAGATAATTTTATCTCCTTAAAAAGTAAGTAAAAGATATTTATTTTGAGATTTAGTACAAAGATTGAACTCAGAATAATGATAAAAGTTACTTATGAATTATGAGATACTATGAATATATCACCTACTTGATAAAATCAGGTGTTCACTTTTTTCTTTCATTATTTTTTTCTGTAATGATTTTACTACGAGGCAAGTAGTCTCAAATTTAGGGGTTGATGCATAGACGAAGTAAATAGAGGTGAATTATTTTTTATTCAAAAAGAATATCTATGATGTTATTAGTGTTATGATATATATTTAGCCAGCGATGCAACTAACAGATATCTTCACTAAGAGCCTGAAAAATCTCAAACTTACTTTTTTTTTTCAAATTTGATGTTGTAGACTTTCATGCTCCAGCTTTTGGGACGATGTTGCAATATATCACTTTTTTTAGTTTATGATTATGATGGAAGTACTCAACTTATTTGTTGTTCCAAATCTGTTTTACTTTTTATATATAAGAGCTACATTTATATGCAATTAAACAAACATTAACATACCAAATATCATAAAAATTTTAAGATTAAATATGTTTGAGCTTGAATAGTATTGGAAGAATTGATTACTTGAAAATCTTTGAATAGCTTACATATTTTGGAAATCATGTCTTGATGAGATGATAAATACTTTCATATAAAAAGGATAGGTCAGCAGTGGCCTCTCCTGGACCCCATGCTTAATTGGGTGTCTTGTATATTGAGTATGATCTTCATATAAGGGTGGCATATATGTTATTTTTTTTATTTATTTTGAGAGTAATTGTATTTTGTATTTTTTTTGTGGCCCAAAGATTTAACACCCTTGAAATTTTATGTTTTGTCGATGTGTTAATGACTAGTCAAGAAGAAGAAATCTAGAGTTATTATTTGCATACCTTTATTCCACAACTGCTGGGATATTTATAAACCTAGAAGTTACAAAGGGAACAACCAAAAAAAAATAGCAACAAGTTGTTGCCTTATAGTATCCCTGTCCGCAAGGATAAAAAGTAAGGTAGATCTTCAAAAAATGTCAATGATTTTTCAAAGTGGCGCCTTCCACTGGTGCACCTATCTATTTAACTAAAATCTCAGTTTTGATTTGGCAAAGGCCTCAACACTGCTTTAGGTTGAGAAAGAATTTCAGATGCATCAGAGATGGGAGATAGGTGCAAGGAGGCGGAAGTGGCAGAGCCGATGTGTTTCTTTAAAAGACTCACTTGAAAGATGACATGGATTTGGGAAGCCACTAGTAAATCAAATTTGTGAGCTACTAGTCCGACTCATGCAAGGATCTTGTGAGGACCAAAGGATCGAGGGCAAGGCTTCATGGAGTTGCAGACAGTTATGGTCTTCTGCCTATACGGCTGAAGTTTGAGGTAGACATAATCACCAATCTCCAATATAACTTTCCGATGATGTTGGTCAGCTTGGGATTTCTGCGGTCATGGGACAACAGTCAAATTCTGACGTAAGGCACGGAGAATGTCATCATGGCTGTGCAAAAAGGTTATTTACGGCTTGAACTTTTGTGGTGCCTGGAATGTAAGGAATGAGAGTTGGAGGTGGTTGATCATATGCTGCCTCAAAAGAGGAGATTTTGATGGATGAGTTGATGAATGTGTTGTAACTATGTTCAGCCCGTGCTACCCATTCAGTCCAATTTGTTGGGTGTTCATGCGTGAAATACTCGAGGTATTGCTTGAATGTGCAATTAACCACTTTTGTCTGATCGTCGGTCTGTGGATGATAACTAGAGCTCATATAGAGAGTTGTCCCTTGCAATCAAAAAAAAGGTCTTTCAAAATAAACTTGTTGGGCAATTGTGTTTCCATGATAGTGAGATTAAGATACAGAAACACAGAAAAAACAAGCAATATATATATCCAATCCAGCAAGCATCCACAACAAAATCAAAAACGATAAATCAACACCGAAAATAACGTAATTCGCTAGTCGTTCAGTACGACTAGCTACATCCACCAGAAAATGCTTATGCGTTACAGATTAAATCAATAGAAATATCGTACAGTATGCAGCACACAGAACAGTCATGATAAATCGCGCAGAGAGAATAGAGAGAGACGATGAACAGTTTCACGGGTCCAAAAATAGTCACCCGAAAATAAAATTACAGAATATTTTATATTAAAAAAAATCTCTCGGTTCATTTAACCTGAGCGGGTCGGATCATGGGACGGGTCAAGCTCTGCTCCAAAAATCGGCTCGCTGACCGGACAACAGGGTCTTCGTTATTGTGCTACTGCTGTATCCCTGACCTTTTAATATTTCTTTTCCTTTACTTACATGAAAATATTAAAACAGAAAAAATATTTAGTTATACAAACAGATTATCAAAAAACAAATTACATATACAGCAAAACTAATGGAAATTATATTGCTATCACTTACAATAGATGTTGGCATTACGTAGTCTTATAATTTGTTCGAGAAAGACTTGAGCTACTATGAATGTAATAAATAGATGTTTGAGTGGAAGGAAGTGTGCATATTTGGAAAAGCGATCGACCACTAGCACGATGACATTTTTGCCATGAGATAATGGTAATCCTATCGCAAAATTCATAGAAATATCAATCCAGATTTTTTTGGATATGGGTAGCATTTGTAATAAACTGGCAGATCATGTATTATCAAATTTGCAATATTGATAGACTTCATTATTTTTTATTAGCCTTTGACCATAATGCCCTTGTGAGGTCGGGTGAAATTTGTACTGAGGCAACTCGATGTTTTATGATAGCCATGCTGTCCCCCAATTGGTGAAAGTGATGGGTGGGTAGAATGGTGGCAATGAGCTGCGAAGAGGAACTCAAATAAATACACCGCTTTTTTGAAGGGCATCCCATCCCGTAAGGAATTTTCTTGAGGTAGTGAGCCCAAATCATAGAATGGATCGGTTGCTACCTCTTGCTGGAGTGTGGCCCACCAGTCTGCAATGGATGAGGACACAACAAGGAAGTTGAGCTCTCCAACCCCTGAGAGAGCATCAGCAAAGTCATGCTCAAATTCAATGAGAACTTGGGCCCTCGGAGAACCGAACAGGTAAGAAATATCCCTAGTACCCGCTACCAGTAAGACTTGAACTCGTGACCTTCTAGACATTGCCAAGAGTCTCGACCAGCTAAGCTCCTTATGAGAGGGGTAAATTTTATGACTGACTTGGTCAATAATGTTGACCAAGTCGGGTCAAGAAAATATGATTCCTCCTCCTCAATCATAAACAGTTGGAGTTTTTGACAGCGTTACCCGGAGTAAACTTCCCATCGCAACAATAGCACAGTCCTTTTTCATGCCTTCTCATGTCTCTTTACTGGTATTTCTTTGGAATGGTATTGTGGTGGTGGTCGAAGGTTGACCCACCTTAGGTTTGGGTAGGGGTCTGAGAAGGAGAACTCCAGCTCTGTTGTTTGGGCCAGATCATGGGGTGAAGGCTACCACTTGGGGATGGAAGTAACTGCTACTTTTTTTTGTAGAGAGTTGTGCTCTTCAATTAGTCGGGCAGCTCAGATGGTGTCGGCTAAGGTGTGTAGTTATTTGAGTTTGACATCTAGTCGTGTGTTATCACCAAGTCCCGCAACGAAGCATCCAATCAAGTAGTTTTTGGGTAGCCCATCAACCCGATATGAAATCATCATAAAGGTTTTTTGATAAGTAGCAACTGTTAAAGGTTGTTTGAGGCAGGTCAAAGCCCTTGAGTGATCCTCATAGTCGATGGGACCAAAGCGAATCAACAAGGCCTTGGTCAGCTTGCTCCAATTTAAAGGACCTCTGAAGTTGGCCAGCCATCGAAACCAAGGATGCACGGACACGGCTCCCTACAGCCGTGTCAGCGTGTCCGACACCTGGACACGGCACGGATACGTGTCTGATACGCCACGTGGCGTATCATTGCAACAATCCGTATCCGATACGCCACGTGGCGTATCGTATGGTTGCGTCGGCAGATGGCAGCCGTATCCATGCCTATAGTGCCCGACGTCCGACGACGTCGGGTGGCTAACGTCGCCGCATGGGGGACATTGGCCACTGGCATGGGGCGGGCGCGATTTGAGGGGAGAGGAAGGGGCGGCGCGAATTGAGGGGAGAGGCAGGGGCGGCGCGAATTGAGGGGAGAGGCAGGGGTGGCGCGAATTGAGGGGAGAGACAGGGGCGGGCGAGTTTGAGGGGGAGGCAGGGGCGGGCGTATTTGTGTGGGGATGTACATAAAATAAAATATTTTTTATAAAATAAAATAAAATATTTTAATAAAGTAAAATAAAATACTAGACTATTCTTGAATGATGTCTTGCTTGTGAGAGACATAACTAATGAAAACATTTCCCCTCTGTTAGTAAGCAACCCACTGTTTAGAGGAAGGTCAAATAGCATAGAAAAAATGCAAAGTTTAAAATGATAGAAGTGGTTCAATGAAGGTGTATTCTTTAGGGATGTTCACTTTGCAGCTATATATGTCACTTACACTTATGAGGTTACATGATTTATTGATTTTGGAGCCTCATATCAAATGACTATATCAAGGATGATTTTGAGTATGATAATCATGATAGTGGAAGAGTGTAGATGGGCAACGTCAATGACATTAATGTTAATATTGTAGGTTGTAGGAAAGGCGGAAAGTGGAAATGAGAATGTATGATGAGATTGTGAAGAAGTTCTCAGGTATAATGCTTTCAGTAGAAACCGCATCTCAGGTGTGGTGATGACAGTTGTAGGTTTTACATATTGATATATGTGAAATCTCGTGATAACTATTTACTTTTTATTTTTTAATGAGATAAGGTTGTTATAAAAAAAGGTATAAAATTGTTATTGAACTCTTCATAGTGCATGTGTGTGTTAAATTCGAATATGAATACCTAGCTAACTAAAATATCCATAATCTCTAAAAGAACTAATTCCTAGAGATTTTCATAGATCTTTGTATGCAGAGAGTTATGTGAAGGTGAATCTACCGATGATTATCTATGAAATGATTAAATATAATGATTGCATTTATTATATCTAGTCTAGTCCTGGTCAAAAAATTTATTTTTTCATACGATCCTTCTATAAGTATTTGAGTCAACTGGAAGCATCGCATTAGAAGTGAATTTAGTACCTGGATTAATAATAGTATATATTGGTGCACAACTCAAAAGACTAACATTTACAATAGTATCAAGTATATATCTCTTATGTGATAATATGATATATCCCATAGAATAAGTTACTTTATGCTAAGAAAATTTTTAAGCCTCCTAAGGTTCTTTTGTATTTGAAGGTACTCATTTAGTTGAGTAATTCAGCAAAATCATCATGTTGTATATATCTCCTCCTCAATGTATAACCAAAATGAAGTGATTGTTTATGAAATTTTCATTAAGTTTTTATTTGTGAAAATATCACAAATTTGATTCTTGGTGATTGCCTATGAAAACTTCACAAAGTAACTACCTATGAAAATCAATAAGGAAAAATTAGTAACATACATATATAACTCAAATGAGGTGACTATTTGTGAAAATCTCATACATCAGGATTTTGATAATTGATTTTGGTTGTATTGCTCGAAAGTTGAAATTATAATTGACTGTATTGTTTGAACTTTTGGTGACAATTTTATATACCCTCACAAGGTTAGAGTGAAGAAATACATTGTAAGAAAAATAAGAATATGTTCTGAGATCATCATGGTCATTAGATAGTAAGTATCATAATAATCTATACCAAATATATAAGTGTATTTATTTTTTCATCTGGATTTGAGCACAAGAATCATAATTTAGTTGAGACAGCTCATACTTTTCTCGTTCATCATAAAGTTCCTTAATATTTTTGGGGAGATATTATCTTAATCGTTTGCTATTTGATCAATCGTATGTCTTTTTTTGTCCTAGATTATCAAATTCAGCATTCTCCTCTTTCTTAATCAACCTTTATTTTTTCTCTCTCCGCATATTTTTTTGTTGTATTTATTTTATCAACATTCTTATTCTTGGCCAAGATAAACTTTTTGCTATGACAATGAATTACATCTTTTTTGGCTATTCTCTCTTTCAACGTGGGTGCCGTTGCTATTATCCCAATACACATCGATACTTTGTGTCTGTTGATGTCATATTTTTTGAACATACTTCTCTTTTTTCTATCATGACGTCTCCTAGTCCTAAGATCTTATCTATGTCTTTCATCTTTCTTCTTTCATCCTTATTCTTTGAGTCTCTAGCTACTCCACCTCATCCTTTACAAGTTTATACTCATTTGCATACCATTGACAGGCCTCATGATGTCTCATCCCCCTATGGCACCTTCCTCCCATTTCTGATCTTGCCATCTCTTATTGATTCGCAAATTATCATTTGGAAAGGTACTCGTTCATCTCATAGTCCTCATATATTTATACTTTTCTATCTTATTATCGTTTATCTTTATCATATTTTGTTTTTATCTTTACCTTGTCTTCTATTTCTATTTCTCACATTGTCCATGAAGCCCTCTCTCATTCGGGCTTAAAATAGGCAATGGTTGACAAAATGACTATTTTGCATTCTACTGGCACATGGATCTCATCCTCTTATTTGTTGGCAAGTCTCTTATTGGCTTTGATTGGGGTTATATAGAGGTGTCAAACGGGCCGGGCAGCCCGGGCCACTAAGCCCAACATGGTACTGTAGCATGCCTGGGCTAGTCCCGAGCCGACACTCGGCACAAATTATGTCTTTCCATGTCGAGGATCTTCGGCCCGTGTGCCATGCCAGGCATGACCCGGGTGCCTGGCACGTGGGCACGGCAAGGGCGACAATGTGTTGACATAGATACTCCTGATGGAGGACAAACGATGATGTCCGACGGCTAGGCACCCCCAAAGGGTGACGGCTTAGCATGCCCAGCGAGCGATTGCGGCGCGGCGTTTAAATCCTATTTTTATCTTAACCTAGATGGCCCGACCCAACCTGAACCAGCCCATACCTAGGCTGATTTTGGGTCGTAGGCCATTATGGACCTACCTTACAGTGAATCATGTCATGCCTGGCACAACACAGTACTGTAGCATGTCATGCCTAGCACGGCATGCGAGCTCGATTGGGCATGAAAAAAATGGGCCTAGTCGAACCGAGCCAGTTTGTTTGACACCTATAGGTTTATATAGTTAAGATTGGTTCAAATTATCAGGTGGATCATTTTAAGGCTTGTTTGGTTGTCAAGAGATATACTCATATATATGGGTCCTATTATTGCAATACTTTCTCTCTTATTGACACTAGCTTTTGTTCGTCTTCTCTTTTCTATGGCTTTAATGAGCTCTTGGCTCTTATATCAGTTAAATATCAAAAATGTCCTTCTCCGTAGTAACCTAGTTGAGGAGGTATATATTGAGCAACTATTGGGATTTGTTGCTTGGGAGGAGCCTGGTTTAGTATGCAAGCTATGTCGTTCCTTATATGACCTAAAACAACTATTAGAGTTAACTTTATATTCTGGAAAAATAAGAAACTGGATGTAGTGGTCATGTCTAGTGCTGAAGTTGAGTATCGAGTTATGACTTTGGTAACTTATGAACTTATATGGCTCAAACAGTTTCTTCAAAAACTAAGATTTGGAAACAATGGCCAAATGATACTTGTTTATGATAATCAAGTGGCTCTGCACATTATTTCCAACTCAATCTTTCATGAAATGACCAAACATATTAAAGTGGACAGTAACTTTATCCGAGAGAAGATTGCCTCAAGATGCATGATTACTAGTTTTGTCAACTCGAGAGAATCAACTAGCAGACATTTTCACTAAGTCTCTTCGAGTTCCATGGATTCAATTCATTGATAACAAGTTCGGTACAAATAATTTACATGTTCCAACTTGAGGAGACTTAGTGAAATTCAATAAGAAAGTAAAACATTCTTTTCTTCTCTCTTGACACTCCTAAAATATGGGCTCCGTGCGATTTTAATCGCACACACTCATTGTACCAGATCACTATTGATGTCGCATGTTTGACAGCCAAAAACACGCCAGCAATCTTCAACAAACACAATTCCTAATGTGCCTCAGCAACACACCTTCGC
Source organism: Sapria himalayana (assembly GCA_029783825.1). Classification (NCBI taxonomy): domain Eukaryota; kingdom Viridiplantae; phylum Streptophyta; class Magnoliopsida; order Malpighiales; family Rafflesiaceae; genus Sapria; species Sapria himalayana. The sequence continues at coordinate 1,436,902 of JAREIK010002950.1, forward strand.
CAACAATAGTACTAGGTGCCTGCCTGTCTGTCTGTGTGCGCACGCGCACAAGTGCGTGTGTTTGCATGCATGTGTGTGTGTGTGTTTGTGCATGCATATGTGTGTGTGTGGCATAAAATGGTTCTTCATCAAAGTCCATAACTTTATATTTCTTGAAATTGTAACTAGGTGGGCATGCCGACAACACGATCAAATTAGTTTCTTCGGATGGAGCGCAGGTCCTCGAAACGGCAGTAGGCCACTGTGGTCCTGTGACTTGCCTTGCTCTTTCGCCAGATGGTAGCTATTTTGTATCTGGATCAAGGGACGCTACTGTGCTGCTGTGGAAGATGCTCAGAGCTTCTTCAGCTGTGCACTCGATCACTTCCTTAGGCCCGGGAAGCAGGGCTGTGGCAGGCACCGCGGCAGCCAGGGGCAGGAGGCGTCGCGTTCAGGGGCCGGTGCACGTTCTTCGTGGCCACCGCAGCCAAGTCCTGAGCTGTTGCGTGAACTCAGAACTTGGGGTAGTGGTTTCTTCCTCCCAGCCGTCGAGTGTTTTGTTGCACTCCGTTAGAAGGGGCCGCCTGATCAGGAGGCTGGCTGATCTCAGCGCCGACTCCATCTGCCTTTCGAGCGAAGGGATTCTGCTCGCATGGAGCAGCAGTGTTCGTATTCTGAGTGCGCTAACGCTGAATGGGCTGTTGGTTGCGAGGGCTAGGCTTCCTTCTTCTAGCCATATCAGCTGCGTGACAGTTTCTGCTGATGGTAACAATGCTTTGGTGGCCATGAATCCGCTGTGCTCGGAAGACAGTGAAAATGATGAAAAAGATAAGTGGATTCTGGATTCTGGTTCGCAGGTGGAACTTGAGCAACCCGACAATGGCTTTTCTGTTCCTTCCCCTTGTGTACTTTTTGTGGATCTGCATACCCTAGAGGTATGCATCTTCTCAACTAACACAAGTATATATGAAATTATAGGACTTCCCCCCCCCCTCCTATCTCTAGGAGATATTTCACTTTATCTTACACATCTCCTTATCTCTCTTACCCTTTTCTTTGTTGCACTCTTCCAATCCAACTCTTGGTATCTTACCCTTCCCTATCTCTCTCTCTCTCTCTCTCTCTCTCTCTCTCTCTTTGACTCACTCTCTTTTTCACTCACTTTATCTTGCTCTCTCATTCTCTCTCTCTACTTATGTATCTTACTCCCCCTCTCTCTCTATCTATAAATCAAACAAGGGTAAGAAATTATTGATTATTACTCATTTAATTTAGAGGTTTTAAATTTAGACGAACTCTCTCTCACTCTATTACTAAAATATATCACACTCTATCTTACATATCTCTCTTTTTTATCCTTTTCTTTGTTAATCTCTCTCTTTCTATGTACACTCTCTCAGACTCATTTTCTCTGACTCTCTCTCTCACTCACTCTCGCCGACTCACTCTATCTGACTTACTCTCTCTGACTCACTCTCTCTGACTAACTCTTTCTCACTCTCTCTGACTCACTCTCTCTCACTCTCTCTGATTCACTCTCTCTCACTCTCTCTGACTCACTCTCTCTCACTCTCTCTGACTCACTCTCTCTCACTCTCTCTGACTCACTCTCTCTCACTCTCTCTGACTCACTCTCTCTCACTCTCTCTCTCTGACTCACTCTCTCTGACTCACTCTCTCTCACTCTCTCTGACTCACTCTCTCTCACTCTCTCTGACTCACTCTCTCTCACTCTTTCTGACTCACTCTCTCTCACTCTCTCTGACTCACTCTCTCTCACTCTCTCTGACTCACTCTCTCTCACTCTCTCTGACTCACTCTCTCTCACTCTTTCTGACTCACTCTCTCTCACTCTCTCTGACTCACTCTCTCTCACTCTCTCTGACTCACTCTCTGACTCTTTCTGACTCTCTCTAACTCACTCTTTCTGACTCACTCTCTCTCTGAGTCACTCTATCTGACTAACTCTCTTTGACTCTTTCTGACTCTCTCTCTTACTCACACTCTCTGACTATATCTCTCACCCACACTCTCTGACTATCTCTCTCGCACACTCTCTCTGACTATCTCTCTCGCACACTCTCTCTGACTATCTCTCTCGCACACTCTCTCTGACTCTCTCTCGCACACTCTCTCTGACTATCTCTCTCGCACACTCTCTCTGACTATCTCTCTCGCACACTCTCTCTGACTATCTCTCTCGCACACTCTCTCTGACTATCTCTCTCGCACACTCTCTCTCACTATCTCTCTCACACACTCTCTCTGACTATCTCTCTCACCCTCTCTCTGACTATCTCTCTCTCACTCTCTCTGACTATCTCTCTCACACTCTCTTTGACTATCTCTCTCTCTCTCTGACCATCTTTCTCACTCACTCTTTCTGTCTCTCTCTCTCTGACTCTCTCTCTCTCTCTGACTCTCTCTCTCTCTGACTCTCTCTCTCTCTCTGACTCTCTCTCTCTGACTCTCTCTCTCTGACTCTCTCTCTGACTCTCTCTCTCTGACTCTTTCTCTGACTCTTTCTCTCTTTGACTCTCTCTCTCTGACTCTCTCTCTCTGACTCTTTCTCTCTTTGACTCTCTCTCTCTGACTCTTTCTCTCTTTGACTCTCTCTCTGACTCTCTCTCTCTGACTCACTCTCTCTCTGACTCTATCTCTCTCACTCATGTTCCTGTCTCTCACTCATGTCTCTATCTCTCACACTTTCTTTGTCTCCGTCTCTTTCTCCAAGTCATGTTATTTGTCTTCATCTTTCTCTCATTCACTCTCTCTATCTCTTTCTTTCATTCTCTCTTTGTCTTTGTCTCCCTCTCTCTCTCTATCTTTGTTTCTATCTCTATCTCTCTTTATCACTCTCTTCGTCTCTCTCACTCATTCTCTTTCTTTATCTCTGTCTCTCTCTCTATGTTTTTATGTTTTTTTTATCTCTCTCTCTTACACAACTCTTTATATCTTATCCTTTGCACTCACTCGCTTCATTCTATTTATCTCTCACAATCAATCACTCTCTCCGACGCCTCTCTCACAATCACTCTCTTACACCTCTTTTGTGTCTATCTGATTTCTTAGATGCACCTCTTGGGCTGTTTCCTTTATTTTATTTTTTTTTTGATAGACCTGTTTTATGTTTTATATGAGTATGGTAATATCGTGCTTTACTCTGCAGGTGTTTCATGTGTTAAGTCTTTGCAAAGGTCAGGATATTACCGCCATGGCGTTGAACAGTGACAACTCAAATCTGCTAGTATCTACTGCAGATAAGCAGCTGCTAATTTTCACAGACCCTGCTGTAAGTTGAAACTAATTTTCATCTGCCTTTCCCTTGCCTTCCCTTCTGTACGGTGGGTGTTCTATTCTATGGTTAGTGGAATCAAAGAGGAACATGATGATGAGTTTGTCGAATGTTCATGAGTGGGTTTGTTGTGGTTCATGGCTTGCAGTTGAGCTTGAAGCATATGGACCAGAGGATGAAGCTTGGCTGGCTAACCTCTCTGATCAATTCCTAACCTCTCTCTCATGAACATGGCGTTGGGTTTTATATTGTAAATATCCCCACTTGGCAATTAAGGTTGTTTCTCTTTTTTTTTTTTTTTTTTTTTTTTTTTTTTTATGTTGGTGAATTAGATTGTGCCAATTTTTTCAAAATTCCACTTAATATGTAATCTAATAATTAGCTACCTGCTTCCCATATTGTCCCTCAGCCCCATGATGAGAATCTTGGTGCCGAGGGTCAAAATAGGAAAGGTCAGTAAAATTATTTGTAAGTATCTTGCAGAAAGTGTATATGGCATCCCTCGGGCTGAAACCCATGTCACCGATGTTGGTCAATCTTAATTCTTTGTCAATTGGACTATCATATTGTTGATGCATGTGTATATATGTATCTATTTGTGCATGTGCGTGTGTGCGTGCATGTGTGCGTGTGTGCGTGCATGTGTGCGTGTGTGCGTGCGTGTGTGCGTGTGTGCGTGCGTGCGTGCGTGTGTGCGTGTGTGCGTGTGTGCGTGCGTGCGTGCGTGCGTGCGTGTGTGCGTGCTTGCGTGCGTGTGTGCGTGTGTGCGTGCTTGCGTGCGTGCGTGTGTGCGTGTCTGTGTGTGTGCGTGTATGCGTGTGTGTGCGTGTGTGTGCGTGTGTGCGTGTTGCGTGTGTGTGCGTGTGTGTGTGTGCGTGTGCGTGTCTATTGCTCATTCACACACACACACACACTCTCTCTCTCTCTTTCTCTCTCTATAGGTGTGATTTTGATATGGAAATTGAGTTAAAATAAATGCTTGAGAAAATGGGTAATAAAAAAATATATTTTTCAATCAATTGATTATTTTTCTATTTTTTTAATCAGAAATTAAAATGGCATGGGAGTGTCACATGCTTACATGATTTTAATGGGTTCAATAATAAATAATATTTACAATGCGGCTGATATAATTATCCAATTCACTTAGCTTATTAGTATATTTATATAAATCTCACTCTATGTGGATTGAAATGATTATTAATAAGTATATGTGTTAATTATTTCAAAATTAAGAATAATAATATTTATAATAATCATGAGGTGTGTGTGTATCAAACAAATGACTATATGATGACATAATTCTAAAATCTTCATAGTCAATGCAAACTTACTAAGATCTTGTGCTATAATATTACTAATATTATATCCAATTTCATTTAAACAAGTGACTTTCAATATAGGCACAATTCTAATGATGAAATAAAAAAATTTTAGGGAAAATATGATGACATCATGTTGTCGCATTTTTATAATCTTGATGTGGAAAATATATAAAATAATGTTGAATATCATAAAAATGTATCAAAAAATAACTCAATAATATTAAATTTATTGAACACATTTGATTGCCACGACACCCTTTCATATTTAATAAAAATGAAAAATATTTTTGAAAAATATATATAATGTATATATTTTTGAAAAATATATATAATGTATATATTTTTTGAAAATATTTTTGATTGTCACATGACCACATTTTTTAATATATATATATTATATATATATATATATATGCATATACACACACAATGTATATTGTGTATAACTTTTGTATATCCACATTCCACATATGCACACACAATATATATATATTGTGTTTATATATACACAATATATACATTATATATATATATATATATATATATATATATATTATACATTATATATATAATGTATATATAGACATTATACATTACATATACGCACACATTATATATTGTGTTTATATATACACACAGTATATATATTATACATTATATATATTAATTGTGTGTGTATATATAGACATTATATATAATATATATCTCAAAATTTTATGTTTTCTATTTTTTTTATTTTTTTTTTATTTTTTATAAGAGTATTACGAGGAATAATGTGGGGAATAAGTTTTTTGTACATAAGTTGTACTGAAATCCAAATCAGAATTGTTTAGTTCATTTATTTTTAATTTTCTTCTTAAAATATTATATGTTCGCATATTTTCTAGGTTTTTTTTTTTTTTTTTGTAGAACGCACCATTCCCGTATCATTTGCCAAACTTCCAGTAAGCTGAATCGGTTTTGAGCTCGACAGGCGCGAATTAGATGGGAGGGAAAGGAAGAAGAAGAAGAGAGAAAAACTTCATTGCTGCTCATGGAGGAGATACCAGGCTCCCTCCTGCGCCCGATCCAACTAAAGTCGATTACATTCCTTTCAAGCTACGCAGGATCATGTCACTCTCCAATCAATTGCAAAACAGTTATACCTAGTTTCTTCTTTTTGTTTTTTTTTTTTTTGCCCTAGTACCCATCGTCACGCGTCATACGTATCCTCTCCCTGGTTTCTTTTTCTTCAGAAGTGGCTAAGCCTTTAAATGGCAAAGATGGAAAGAGAAAGCGGGTGGATGTCCCTTCTCTGAAAGTAAGTTTAGATGTGTTTGATATATATGGTGAATGCACATTTGTGGGAAATCAACTCAGTTTTATATGTATTGATACATGGCAACACTCTCCAACACACGCGCGCAGTCATGTTTATCATATTTAACTAGTACGAATCTTCTGTGTTCGACAAGTCGGCAGTGATTTCAATGCAATACCCATCACCTCCTCTTTTGGTAAAACAGACATGGTGGTAATGTTCCCTTATAGATGAAATGATAATCAAATGCTAGAGGAGGCAAAGTCCTTGGTGGCCAGGCCCGGCCTGTCAGTGTGGTCGTGCTGAGCTATGTGAATTGGCATGTCTGCTATAAAATAGGCTTGCGCAAGCTCATATTTTTTCTTGGGAAAGAAATAATTTATCTTTATGTGTTTTATCTATTTGTGGAATATCCGATTGAGCATTATACACCTCATTGTTTGATTGTCAAAATAAAAAGTAGCAATCAAAATAAGTAGAATGTGCCAGATATAAAGTATCTAATAGGTGTTCATCGATATTATCTTTAATTTTATCTCTGTATTTGATTTTGAAATAATTATTTGTTTGACTCTTACATTTCTATGAGATAAGATTTTCCCCAAAAATGTATAAGAACTTATAATAAATCTCTGCCCAGTGTAAGTTGATGTCTAACTAAAATTCGAATGCTCTTCTAACTTCGAGTATCCATGATCAAAAAAAAAAATTCAAAGTGTAAGAGATTTTTTCATATACATCAATATATAAATAGTTATAACTGGGTGAATTATTTTATGTTTGGAAGTATCAGTATATGATGATGCTTGGTGAATCATATAATTTTTTTCTCAAAAAAAATTGATGAGAAATATATTTCAAAGTATTATTATTTCTTATTTTAATTTATAACAAATAATATTTTATCCTTTTATAAAATTTTATAAAAATAAGTAAAATTCTATACTTTTAAAAATAAACAAAATTTAAATTTTTTAAAACAAATGATTAGCTATATCTAATATAATATTCAATGAAAGTGTTCATCCTATAAAGTTCACAAATAAATGAATGACTCGGATAAAACAGTTCTCTTCTATTACCTTCCTGACTTGTCAGATATGAAACTCTAGTATGATTTCTTAGTTAATATATTTTTAGTTAATAAAAGTCATCTCAAAAGTATTTTGCTTTAGAATTTTCAACTTATTCATTGATAGATATCCAAGTATAGAGTATGTAATCAGTAGATTAATGATTACCAAAGACTTTTATAAGGAGAGTGAAAATTGTGTATAATTTATCTATCTCAATATTCATACAAGTCATTTGTCTGATCCTCTAATCTATCACATAAGTATTAGAAGAAAAACATATCACAATTCAATTGTTTAGTAAATCAATTGACTAAATATGAAAGAATGTGCGGTAAAAGAAAAAGATTCAATATTAACATTATTATGTCATTTGATACAGCAATATCAAAGATTTTAGATTTCATAAAAGAAGTAAGTTACTGTTAGTCTTCTCTCTCTCGAGTTACTCATCTGGTTCTCTCACAAGCACAGCCACCCTTTGGAGAAGTCATCTTACTAATGATTTGGGTCTGCAAAATATTGGATTGCTCTCTCAATTAATACAAGTACAAAATACTTCAAATTTGGTCTCCTAATCTCCTCAACTTAGTAAGATATGTCAACGCATGTATTACCTCATCAACACTCTTATAATTGTGTATAAATTGTATGATGACCTCTTTCATTATGAGTACTTAATTTGTATGTTAATAGTTGAATAATATTATTATACAATTGAAATGTGCTAGATAGTTGCATCAACTTAGCTATGTCTACAAATTTATTGTAGATGTGTGTGGGAAGAGTCAAATATACTAGTCATACCTAGATCAATTGAACTAGCAATTGTGTGTTGGTCACCATCCATCCATATGACACAGGCTCAAGTAGTTCATCTAATAGTTATCTCACGTTTTATTGTGGCTAAATGACTAAATTTTTGTCAGAGTAACTCACGATGAATATTTGTTTTCCTTCAATTTTTATTGGGATATCTCGATTGATTCCATACTAATTTTATTCATCTTTCTCTATTTCTATTAGGATATCTCTAGTGGTTCCACAACGCACCAAAAAGACACCTTAACAATCACCACAAGCACATAATCCACCACCACGTTACACCACAAGAACCATCATTGAAATGTAGTGGTAACCACTAGAGAGTCACCATGCCACTACGGCACATGCAATGCATGCCCACTTCCACTATTCACATGCTCGTGAAAGTAGAAACCCACACCAACTCTATGACTACACTTCCATATGGCCGATGTGACCCTTATAGGTGCCAAATGCTAGCACACATTGCCTTTGACACTCGTGCATGATGCGCCACTACCTCAGTCATCATGTGCCACTCACATTGAGCCTCCACGATCCTCTGCTACCTTGTGGACACTAAAACCCTTAGGGTTTTAGTGATAGTAGGGAGAGTGAGGAAGAAGGAGAGAGAAGCATAGAGTGAGTTAGAGAGAGAAAAAAAAGAAATACTTATTTTTATTAATTTTAGAAAATATTAACAATACATATATATATTATGTATATATGTATTTTTTTACATCTATGATGTTTTGATGTGCAGCGACCTGATCTAAAGGATTATAGTGGATCAGAAGCTATGTTTGGTGGTGATGTTGCTTGCGTCACTGGAGATAAAGCTCGGAAAAAGATACAGGAAAGAGGGGAAGTACTCAATCAATTAGGAGCAATCTGGGAATCAGGGAAACCTGGGTGTGCGAGAAGAGAGCGAAGAAAAAGGTAAGTACTTTTTACATATTGTCTCTGTTATAATGAAAAATACACACCTACTTATATTCATCATCCATAAAACAATAGTACAAAATAATATATATATATATATATATATATATATAAGAGCAAAAAAGATAAAAAATGGAATGCCCTTGTAAATCGAAGCACTTTTGGTGTGCAATTAAATAAATAAAAATTCAATTTTTAGCACATTTCCTCAATTTATTGCATAAAAGTTCAATAAGAACACCAAGCTTGCAAGTAACAAAAAAAAATTATATTTTTGTGAACAATAAAAAAATTATGAGATTTATTTTAAAGAATATAATATGTTCATCAATGTATATAATAGAATAATTCAAGGCATCTTGAATTTTAAGTCTACTAGATTTTTAAATACCTGAGTTAATCAGATCGAATGAGCATTTATTAACAGTCACACATGTGTGGTGGTAGCGGGCATGATAAGATATTTTGATATGTTTTTCAATTTAACAAATCTCACAATATAATTTTGTAATTTTTGGTTGAATGAATAATTTATGATTACAATTCAATTATTTATAAAACTATTTTGGAACACCTCTATCATATATACAAGTATTTTAGTGTCTCGATTAAATATTTATTTTCTCCATGATCAATTAGACATATACTTTAAAATATTATTATTTTAAATAATTTTTTATTTTTATTAACTAATTTTTAATTCTTTTATAAAATAGTTGTGAATAGAGATAATTTTGAGTTATTTTTCATAAAAAAAAATATAAGTAAAAAAAAAACAAATATATTCATCTATGAACACGACAAAGTCATTCAAGCCATCTTAGAAGATATGCTGGCTAAAATTAGTTGTTGAATGAAACCAAGCTTAGAGTAGTTAAAATTTCATGTAGTTCAACTTCTTTGTTCATATTTATATAATTAGGCCCGTCACCCGTGCAAAGCTAGGCTAGTTGGCTGCCACCTAACTCAAAGAGCACCTTAAATTATAAATTTAGGTGAATGAACTTGGAAGACTCTGATAACTTATTGGGTTTGAGGTGATCTACTCTAAGAGGGACATGGTGTTGTCACTGAGGAAATATTCAATTAATATACTCATTGAGATTGGTTTTTTGGGTTGTGCTTTCATGAATATTTTAATTAATTCAAATATTAATTTCTTGCCTAATATGACTCTTCAATTTGATTTTTTTACTTCAAGTATAAATTTAGAGAAAACTAATTATTTGTTCATCATCAAATCAAACATAACTTATGCTATCAGTATAGTTAATCATTTCTTAGATTTTTTTTGAATTATTTACTTGGACATTGTTCTTTATATACTAAGATATAGGAAGGAGTCTCTATGATTTGAGATCTTTTTTGTGATCATGAATGCTTATGGTTGGTTAACTATATGATTTTGGATTTTGGGTTTTGGGTTAGGGTTTTAAGGTTTAGGATTTAGGATTTAGGCATCAACCAACACAGAGGAGATTTCTTATGGGGTTTTATATTTTTTTGGTAGTAATTTTGTTTCATGAAAAAAAATAAGATATAGATGGTTCTATCGATATCTAGTGCTAACATAGAGTTCGCAGCAAATATAATGATTATCTTGAGAAATTTTAGAATTGCCACTTTTTCAAGTGATATTAAATATTAATTTTTTTTATTTATTTTATTTTATTATAATTGTTAAAATAATAAGGCATAATTTTTAATCTGATATTGATGAGCGAGCACAATATTTTGAAGTATATTATTTTTTTTAAGAGATAATATTATGGTCAATATCATTATTACAACTTATATTCAAACATGAGATTAATAGTGGATGTCATCATGAATGACTTGAAGAAACCTCAGTTTATATTTATTGTATGAAAACTTTATCCTCTAAATTTATACGTTCTAGTTTTGCGAGGGTTGAAATTTATTAATTTAGTTTTTTTTTATGGGATCATCTGACATGTAAGGGTATTATAGTGTTTAAATAGATATGTTCTTATTGAAAAAAAAAACTATAAAATATATTTAATTGAATGGTGGGTGTGTGATTATATAAATGCCAATATACTGCATTTCATTAGAATTTTAAAATTAAAACTATTTGATTGAGAATATTACTTGGATGGTTGATTATCTAGAAATTCCTTATATTGCATGTATATATTTGAGATTATACCTTAGTATGATAGCAAGTATCTTTTTACAAGGACAGTAGGTCTCTAGTTTGAGACTTATCAGACACGGTCTCTTTGATTTTCTAAGTTAAGATTATTAACATTTTAACTTCTTACAAATATCATGCTAAGCTAGAACCTTGTGCATTGGGTACAGGACTAGTATGAGTAGTGGGATGCAAAAAAGCAACAATTGCATAAAATGCTCATAAGTGAGGTAAGAATGTTGTGGTTGATGGGGATAATTTAGTCCAAACATGAACAAAATTGAGTGAACGAAATAAAAATTAGTTATGAGATTGATCCAGAACAAAATTTACATGTTACTTCGCCATGGTTTGAACATGTTTGAAGAAATGTATTTAACTAATATGCATTCTAAAATATATGCAATTAACTATTTCACACACACACACATGAATGTGGTTAATATGCACGTGGGCGCGCGCGCGTGTGACTCAAGATTAATGTGGCATAGCTTTGCATTTCTTTTAGCTTGTTGATTTTTGCTTATTTTAGACATTTAACGAAGAAAAGAAAGCGGAGCAAATTTGAAAGTGGAGGAGATGATGATTTCCCAGGAAAGGAGCAGGTAAAATTCGGAGATGTGATCCAAGCTCCGCCCAAGTTGTCTTTCCTTCCAAAGGTAGTTTCTTATTTATTTCCATTGAGGTTGAGTTTATTTTAATAGCAAATTAAAAATAATCAACAAACTAATGAAAATATTTCAAATTAATTTCTTATAAATTACTTCGACGCGTATATTATTTTTAATTCATGTGCAACATGGAATAAAAAAATTTGATGGATCTTATATATTTCTTATTAAAACTATGAAGAAATTTGTTTTTTATTCTTTAATTGGTAAATACGTCTCCTGTTAGAGACAAATATTGTCGAGCTTAGGCCAAATCAAAATGATTTGGTTGCGGCCTAACTATTGTGTAGGTTGCTTTAATTAGATTTTAGATTTTTATGTTTTGTTGCATGGCCCTTATAGTTAAGGGTAGTAGGAGATGTTATAGGCATCATGACCCTTTTATGTATTTTATCTACTCCTTAATAAGGTGTTTGATTCAAGATATCTCATGGGTGATAATTATCATTACTATGAACTCTATTCATGTATTTGATCTCAAGATGATGATCTTCTTTGTGCAAATTAGTGTCCAATTAAAATTTGATAGATCGATTAGTTTGAGGTGTTAATGGTTACTAAATTGAATATCAAGGGCTTGAGATTTCTTCGCATACCTGTTGAAGAACTATCATTGAAAGAAATATCAATTATGCAAAGAGCTGCATCTAGATGGATATGTCGAAGAAAATTATGGAAATAATTAAATATGATAGCTGCATATATTATATTATATTATATCTAATCTAATTATTATTAGAGAACTCATATTAGATAATAAAGTAATATTTGGCTCAATATGAGTATCTGCTAGAGCATAACACAAAATGTCAATCACATATCTCTTTTGTGATTGTACGATTCTTCTCTTGTAATAGGTATTATCTGTTTAAAAAATAATAATATGAGTCTTTCAATATTATTTATTTGGAGCTGAGTGAATATACTCCTTCAGTCAGATGACTACTAATTTATCATCTTTCATAATAAGGATCTCGTTCATGTATATAATCAAGTTAAATTTGTCATTTGAGCTCATCTTAAAAAATAAAGAATGCTATGTAAAATACATGTAAATCAAAAGTGGTGACTATGAACGAAAATCTTACGAATCAAGTTCTTGGTGATTGTTAGATCTTTTTCAATTTGTAAATCAAACATAATCGTACTGCTTGGAGTTCATTCTTAGTGCACAAGGTCTTTGTTTTAGTATGTGACATAAGAAAAGTTAATATCTTCAGTCTTGCTCTCAAAAATTAGAGATGCTGCATGTGATAGGTCTCGAATCCAAGATATATCGTTGTCGGATGAAACCACTTATCTTTGTCTCACTCCTAAGGTATTTATCTCCAATATATGTTTACAACATTATAATTTTTTATGTGATCAATCATCGTAATATTATTCTGATCTAAAAATATTCTTTATCTTCATTTTCTTTTTCTTTAACTTCTTTTTCTTCTTCTTTAACTTCTTTTTCTTCTTCTTCAACTTCTTTTTCTTTTTTCTTCTTCTTCTTCTGCTTCTTCTTATTCTACTATATTTTTTTTTCTTTTTTCTTATTTATTTTTTATTTCAATATTTTTTTCTTGTTCTTCTTCTTTTTTTTTTTCTTTTACTTATTCTTCTTCTTTTTTTTTTTTCTTCTTTTGCTCATCTTTATCTCACTCCCAAGGTATTTATCTCCAATATATACATACGACATAATAATTTTTTATGTGATCAATCATTATAATATTATTCTGCTCCAAGAATATTTAATTTTAATATGTAATATAAGAAAGGTTAATATATCTTTACAATCTTGCTTTTAAAAATTAGAGATATTGCATATCAAGGTATTATTTTAATATATATGCATACAACATATAAATTTTTTATGTGATCAATTATCACAATACTATTCTGATCCAAATATATTTAATTTTAGTATGCGACATAAGAGATGTTGAATCTGAGATGTATCTTTGATCGCTGAAACTACTTATCATCTCTGCCCTGAGGTATTGTCTCTAAAACATGAATATAACATAATAAAGTTTTATGTGATCAATCATCATAATATTATTCTGCTCTAAAAATCAAAGATATAGCAATATATACATTAAATGAACAATATAATGATTCTTATATGATCGATCATCACAGTGCTATGTTTCAAACATTATTTAATTTTAGGGCTCTTGTGAAATTTATTGTATTGGTGTTTATGTAATTGCACACTAAAATTATTATGAGATACTTTACAATGTATAGGTTGTCGAATACTAGTGAAAAACTAGTGTTTCTTTCAAATTTAATCTTATCAAATTCATGGTTTGGTAAGAATTGAATTCTCAACCTAATCGAATAAGAATTACTCTTGGTTTGTTTTTTTTTTTTTTTTTTTTGTTTTTTTTGCATGTGATGGTAGATTATGGGATGAAGAGAAATCTACAGTATAGTTGCATGCTATGTGATGTCAATATGATTGTAGTAGATATAAATTACGCAAAAGGCATTATAAAAGTGTAATTCATTTCCCAGGTGAGGAGTCGCTGAGATGCAAAATTCAAAACTATCAGATGGCTGCTCAGAGGATGTGCTTCTGATGTAATTTATAATCTTTTTTCTTGTTTCATTTTGCCTTGGTTCTTCAAATCCTTCAATCTCTCCCTCCCTCCCTCTCTCTCTCTCTCAATTTCTATCTCTATCTCTCTTAATTTCTCTCTCAATTTCTCTCTCAATCTCTCAATTTATCTCTTTATCTATCTCTCTTTATCTATCTCTCTTTATCTCTCTCTCTTTATCTCTCTCTCTTTATCTCTCTCTCCTCCTAACTCTCTATATCTCTTGTTCTCTCTCTCTCTCTTTAACTCTCAATCTCTTGTTCTCTCTATCTCTCTTTATCTCTCTCTCCTCCTAACTCTCTATATCTCTTGTTCTCTCTCTCTCTCTTTAACTCTCAATCTCTTGTTCTCTCTCTCTCTTTATCTCATTATCTCTCTCTATCTCTCTTTATCTCATTATCTCTCTCTATCTCTCTTTATCTCATTATCTCTCTCTATCTCTCTTTATCTCATTATCTCTCTTTATCTCATTATCTCTCTTTATCTCATTATCTCTCTCTCTCTCTCTCTCTATTTCTCACTCACTCAATCTCTCTATTTCCATATATCTTATATTTTTATTATTTTAAAGAAGAGTTCAATTTCAAAAATATTATTTTACCAGTACTAGGCTGTACATTATTTTAAAATTCATATGTAAATTTTGCATCATTTGAGTGAAAAATCTGTTTATAATCTCATTATCAGTTTCATAATTGAAAAATTGTTATCTTAAGTAATTGTAAAAAATATAAATTTTACATTTTTAATGATATTTTTGTTTTTAAACGTTTGTGTTTGTAAATGCTAGTTTTTAATTAAAAAACAATCAATGCCTGATAGCTTTGTAATGTTGTAAATTAAGTTGAATTATAAATTTCATAATTACTCGAAAACAATTTCAAGCTCAAAATATGACAAATAAAAACTTAAATTAATGGAAAACATGTGTTTTTGTGTGTGTGCGCGCGTGCAAATTGTTTTGGCCTAGCCGTAATTTGTGCGAGCACATAATTAGATATAAAACATATCAAAATATTAAATATAAGTTTTAATATTTTTTTTTCTAATTATTAAAATACATAATTAGAAACACAATTTATTGTTCAAAGTATAATTATCAACATAGGTAAATTTTTTAGTAAACGTTACACATACTGCAAGAATAAATAAATAAATATTTATTCTGCACCTTTCACCCACGAGCAATGCAACGCCAGATCTTTGCAGGCCTAGTTAGCTGGCGATTACATCTTGGTACTCAAAGTCATACCTGATGCACACTGCAAGAATTCTTTGTGCACGTACATACACGAAGTGCTGCAATACTTGTACTCGTACCTATGGAATGGAATTTGACCCTTTAGAGATGCGTTGCAGAAGGAGCAATTGATATCAAGTGCCAGAGTAACACCCTTCCCTTGTGATTCCACATTGGACCCAGCAGCAGAGGTGGCAGATCTATTTTCTGCTGCAGCTGCCCACTTTTCCCTTGCGGAAGCTGCATCAGCATCAACAGCAGCAGCAGCAGCAGCAAATATATTTTCTGCTGCAGCTGCCCTCTTTTCCCTTGCAGCAGCAGTAGCAGCAGCAGCTGATCTATTTTCTGCTGCAGCTGCCCTCTTTTCCCTTGCAGCAGCAGTAGTAGCAGCAGCAGCTGATCTATTTTCTGCTGCAGCTGCCCTCTTTTCCCTTGCAGCAGCAGCAGCTTGCTCCCTCTTCGTTGCCTCCTGGATTCCACAATTAGCAACAAAACCAACCCACATACAACATTTTCAAGAGTGTTTCGTTTAGGCCAACTTGAAACACCAAAAATAATCTGACCTAACCTCTACAGATACTTCTGTCTCCTTATTCACCTTGGACTGGCTTCTGTCATCTGAAGTAGCAGCCACCAAGTTTTCGCTATCAGGCACTGTTCTTGGACAACAGGCAGCTTGAGGCTGCACCCACCAGTCACTTGGGTAAGCATATATAATGCTGTTGCAATTTGTTTTTCATATTCTTTTTATCTTTTTTATTCTCAATTCAACACACTCCATTGTTTCTCTTTTTTTTTTCCATGAAAAGAAAATATCAGCATGATAGTTGGATTGACTGGATGAGCAACTAGCAACCCTATTATTCTTCCACACATCCAACTCAATATTTTTTGTATATTAACTAGCTCATCATATATGAATAATAAAAAACCACCATTCTGAATCTCATAAAAATTATGACAAGAATTAAAAAATATTTAGACAAGAATAATACTATTAAAAACGATTACCTGGGAAGATTTTGTGTTGTTTGTATATATTAGAGATCATGTCTTAGAGTGAAAACAAATAATTTCATTCAAGAATGATACATCTCGAATTCGAGACACATAAGACAAAAAAAATAACATCGACCAACTACATGGTAGTTGGATTGGCTGGATGCACAACTCGCAACCCTATTATTCTTTCACATTGTAGTTGGATTGCCTGTATAATAATTAACTCATCTTGCGTGCACAATTATACCAACGTATGGAATCTCATAGAAACCATGAATTTAAAAATATTTATACGATAATAATATTATTATAAATGAGTGCCTAGAAAAATTTTCTATTACTTGCATATATTAGAGATCATGTCTTGAAGTGATAACAAATAATTTTGTACAATGATGATATATCTCAAATTCAAAACTCATAAGACATAACCTCTTTAAATTCCATAAGGCTATTGATATATTAATCTCTCCAAAATCTCATACGCTAATTCAAGAGCCTTGAGCTTAGATACGACATGTAACTATGACAATCAGAGAGTAAGATATCATAAGGCTACTAATATATTAATCTCTCCAAGATCTCATAAGCTAATTTGAGAGCCTTGAGCACTGGATACAACATGTAACAATGACAGTCGGACAATAAGATATGTAATCTCCAATCTAGAGTTTTGCTAGAGGGTAAAATAGATAGGGTCTTCTTTCTCATAGAAGACCCGGAATAAGACCATTGCCACAGCATATATCCAAAACATGTTTCTTTGCAAATTGCCTAGATAGGTCATAACTTATTTTTCTTTTTTCCAAGCTTAATATTCTGGACTTTTGCGTACAAGTTCATGGGAAGTATTGTGATATACATCTTTACTATTTTTTTTTTTTTTTTTTTTGATGAGAACACCCAATCTAAATATGTATGCTACCCTAATTCTTGTTGCCCATTTAATAAGAACTTAATTATATGATGATTATTATTGAATTTTGTTTTTTTGATTATTATTTTAAGAATATTCATATCTTTCGATATGAACACACAAATGATTGTAATTATCCAATATTTTTAACATTGCTTAATTACCAACTCGAATGAAATTATTCTCTCCCCAATATTTTTAGCATTCATAACTTATTTCTTGAGGCTCATATTTTGCAATAAATTCTATCACATTTCTATTTTATCATTCTACATACACAAAAAACAAAATGTGATTATAAGCTCCTCAAAAGACATTCCCTAACTAAATGTAGAGTCTTATCCAACAACAACCCAATAATTCAACTTATAAAATGAATCAGAAGAGAGTTTACTAATGCTCATTCATGAAAACATGATAATCTTTATATTCTAGAGGGTAGCATAATTTTATGTTGAACATTGATTTATCACAACACTTTTGCTTTTTCTCGGCTTTGAGACTAGCTATGCTCACAATTTATCAACAAAAGATACATGGGGAAGGTTAATTTCTCATAGAAAAATTAAAGGTGACCATCATACCCAGTGCACAAGGCTTCTACTTGTAGCACTAAGCCTGTAAAATATTAATATCTTAACAATTTTACCTCAAAAATATGATAATTTATGTCTGATGAGTCTTGAACCTGAGATATACCTCACTTAAATGAATATACTCACCATTACACTAAAGTATTACCTCCGACATGTACATGAACCACAAAGATTTCCTAAGTGATCAAACATCTCACTATTATTCTCACTTATACATATTTAATTTCAAAATTCTTATGAGATTTAGTATGTTTGTGATATATCACACAAAGTGAATCACAAAAAACACTATGCCAAATCATATTCACAGTGATTATTACAATAAAACAAGTGCCCTAGCGGCCAAATCATATGGCAATGATCAAACCTAAACATAAATCACGTGTACATACCTGGCCCTTGTTTTCTTTGGATTTTAGTAGCTTCTTCCATTGTTTTGCTTTTGCTCTTCTCTTGGCATCTTTTGCTGCCTGAAATTCAAAGATATGAATACCAATTAACTAATTTGATTGGACAAAAAAAAAAAAAGAAGCCACCTTTTAAAATATAAAATATTTCTGACACATCAAAATCTGAAAAGATCCCACCCAAAAAAAAAAAAAAAGATGCGAGGCAGCACAAATATTTAGGCTGTATTGCTGAGATAATGGCAGTTTATTTATATATTCCAATTGCCAATTTCAAGTTGGAACTTAGAATTTGTTCGAACAAATAAACAAGCCCAGAGGGGAATAGAAAGACAGTATATTTACACACACTAAGACAACTTATATAAAGTAAAAGAGCATCCAAAATATAATGGTGCTCCTTGATCTGTTTTTACTCACATATTTATTAAAGGTGTGTTGTACAATCATGTCATGGCTCCTCGCCCTACTCCAAGTGAGGTGCGCCTTTAAATGGCATGCTCCATAGGCACAAGGAAAGAGGCCAAACTTTATTTTTAAAAAATGTTATTTTTAAAAAAACTTTATTTTTAAAAAATGTTATTTTTAAAAAAACTTTATTTTTAAAAAATGTTATTTTTAAAAAAACCTTATTTTATGTAATCATCATCATATACCAAGTCTTATCCCAAATACTTGTTTGCTGATGTATATATCATATTTTTTCAATTAATTTTATTAAAAAAAATAATGTTCACTCTCATCATTTAAATTATTAAATCATTATAATTTTTATGCAGTTCTTTAGGCCTGCCTCTACTTCTTTTTTCTTCATCCACTCAAATAGTCTTATACTTTCTTTATTTTATTTTTCTTTCTGATAATTTTATTTATAATTTTGTTATTTATAATATTACCACATATTCATCTTACCATCCTCATTTATAACATCATCATCTTTTTAATATGTTATTTTTTGATTGTCCAACATTTAATTTCAAATAATATGATTGATATTATAATTATTCTATAATTTTTTTTATATATTCGACACGTATTTATCACAAGGAACTGTTGTATTAACTCTGTATTTTGTTCATTCAATCTTAATTCTATGAGATACATCTCAGCAATTTCTCTATTTTTATTAATATAGAGTCTAAGTACTTGAAATAACTAATTTTAATATTTTTAGTTTTCACATTTTGATTATCATATCATTATCACTCTTAATATGATTTAGCTTATATTCAAATAATTTATCTTGCTATGACAAATTCTAAACTACATCATTAATATTTTTATTATGATAAACACAATATTATCATTCTAAACATGATTACCACATAATTACCACATTATTATTTTACCTAACACATATATTAATTAATAGAATATTTGGCCTAGCCCACTATCCAATATTCAAAATTTTAGTATAACAAGAAATTCACCATTTTTGGGTAGGCCATCATGCCAAATTACAAATTTGTTTCCTGAATCATCATATCAAACACGAGGGCAAGCCATATCATAATACAAGGCCAAGCCATATCATAATAAGAGGCAATGCCATATTAAAACATGAACAAGGAATTACATTGTTACCCAACCCAAATTATTAACACCATTACATGAACCCATGGTCCTCATGTAAAGACCATTACATTAACCCAAAGTCCTGGTGTAAAGACCATTGTATTAACCCAAAGTCCTCGTGTAAAGACCATTGAATGAACCTAATGTCCTCGTGAAAATGCCATTGCAAATAGGATGATAATGCTACCTACCCTTTCTAGTGATCTTGAAGATGAAGTATTTATACTAAATAAAAGACACTACTATGCAATAGTTTAGGCATGATTAATGAGATTGAATTTTAGTAGGAATGACTAGAAAATATATTATATTATTTTTATTTCTAGTGACATAAATTTAAAATAATATATGATGTTTATAGTATATATTGATGATATTCTAATTAATTTGATATATCTCAGCTAAAAATTTATGATATCTTTAGTATTTTATTGACATTAAATTTACATACTTAGGAAATATACTTTTTCTTTTACGGATGTTATATGTTTTAAATATTTTGTTTAATCATTGCATGGAATAAAGTGCATCAATTGACTTATCATTTGATTAGGGCATAAGCTTATCCACAAATATCAACTCGACATTTTATTCTATCAGTTAAAGATAGAGGTGTCAACCAGGCCGAGCCGGCCCTGTCCGACACGGCACGATTTGGCCACGACTGAGCTGGCCCAGCACGGGAATTTCCCATGCCGTGCCGAGGCCAACCGGGCCTCGTGCCGTGCCTGACCCAGCACGAGACATGTCCTGATGTACATACATTGTACCGCCATTATCAATGCCAACAATAAGTTGGCGTTGTTAATCCCATTACATCAATGCATTGTTGGGTCAGCATCATGGTATGCACGTTGTTGCATCGGTACAAAACACTTGTGTCGACATATACATTTTATAGTTTCTCACATGTGGATGATATAATAATTACATGTGAAAACCAAAGTGGGTGAACCATGACACTAGCCAAGCCACAATGGCTATCATAACACTGTTCCAGGAGCAATTGGTCCATATTACATGCTGGACACAACACATAATACAGTAAGACTAATGGGCAGTGCACAATAATAACTGTGAATAGAAAACCAACAAGGAGGAGAAGAGTAGGTGGGCAAGAAAAAACAAAAAAGGATACCAGTTTAGCAGTTTGGGATTCCTCCATTTCTTTAGTTAATGCACTAGGAACCCTAGCTGCTCTCCAATCCCACCTGTCAAGGTTTAAGGCCATGAAGCGCCTGAAAACATTTCTTGTTTCTTTTTCGTTTGCTAACAAATATGGAGTTCGCCTTCGTTCATCCATGATACAAGGACTCAAACCATGTTGCAAGAGTTCCATGACTCTATCAGCATCACCTGCTTGTGCTGCTTCGTGTAGAAGGGTTGTGCAGGCAACAGTTTTTCTCTCTGCTAATGCAGGTAATTCATCACATCCTCTTCCACTACCAGGAGCTTTGGTCTCTCCCATGTCAATAGGTTTCTGCAAGCCCCTGTCAGCCATGGAGTCCACCTTGGCATCTGGCTGAATTACCTTATCATGAGCTACATACACAATCTGTGTTAATTGGCTGTAGACATGCTGCGCCTCTTTGAAAGTAGGTCTTCCAATGGTAAGTGGTATATGCTGAACAACACAGTGTTGCCGATTGAAGTATTTTTCAATTTTATTGAAGAACAGCCCACGCCTTGTCGAAGGAGCATGGACAAAAACATGAGAACAAGCATTGAAGTAAGGCTTCCAGGATTCAAGGAGTTCTTGGATATCCTACAATATTTGTTAGCGCATAATCAATGACATGGCTGACAGATAAAACTTGGTTTTAGAACCCACAATGCACATATTATATCAATGTTCATCCATGGGGAAAACATGAGATCATCATGAATTATTTCAAGCTTTATCATCATTTTCTTATGAATGATTGTCGCAATTACTAATACAGGAACAGAGAGGATTGCTGGGGGACAGCATTGCGCAGATACACACTCTCAGAGGAGCATCCAACTCGAGGTGGGAGAAATGTCACTTTCTGATTGAAAATCTATAGATAAAGCAATACTAAGAGACCTTCTTTAGAGCTAGTTCCTGATATCTGCGAAGAGATGCTCCAGCAGAATGTGGAGCTCTGCCACTGGAGTCCTTGGATGATTGTTTCTTCCCAGCTTTGGCCCTCACAACATATCTGCCACACCATAGTTGAGTCAAAAGATCTCGCGACAAATAACCTTGCAGATACAAGACTAGCCAAAAGCAAATAATTACTCTAGAGGCAGAGTTTAGAAGCAACTTTCCACCATTTGACAAGCCTGGAAACAGAAGATATACCAACCTGTGGAGAGTTTTGTGAGCTACAACCGAGTTACCATCAAAGACACATCCAGAAAACCTGCCGCCACTTGCTAGGAACACAAGCCTGAGATGGGTTTTATCCCTGGGCTCGTGGATCAGAAGCTTCAACCTATCAATCACTTCGTTCTCTCTCAAAAATGATAGCGATTTACTGTTTCTAGCAGAAGTTGCGTCGTTATTCTTATGGAGGAGAATCCTTTCAGACTCGTTTAAGAGTAAACACTTCCAGAGCGAAACCAACTCTCCTGTTTGAAGGTAGACCGATAATTTCTGGTTATTAGTTTTGATAGATCCCTCTTGGACACCATTACTAGAGGATTCTCGGCCAACTTCATCTTCGGATGTCAGAACACTGATCTGATGCTCCTTCGCGATATCTCTTCCGGTAGCTCTGAGTTTTACCTGCACACGTTTGTGACGAGAAATAGTTAACATGTACGACTACGACATAGATACAGAAGAAAAACTCGAGCATGCATCACTTTCAGCAAACTCCCACTAGCTATGATCGAATGTCCAGCGTTTCTCTTGCTGATCGAATCGGTTGCCAATCCGCCTCTGGGATCACTTCTTTCTATATTTTGAATGAAGTGATCCTATCGCCGTGCCGAACTTTCTCTCCACGACGGGATAGCTATTACACATGGAGGGACAGATGTAATTACAGTGAGGCGATGAGCATCAGATTTGAAGTGGTGACGCTGGTCTTGATGAGACTTAAATTCGTCCCCGCAGGCAGTGCAAGTCCATCGCAGTGCCGAGCTTTCTCTATTAATAATCCCATCTTTCTTCTCGACAGTTCCATCTGGGATCTCGGCAGAATTTGAACAATCAGAAGGAAGTGATAAGCGGCAAACATCAAAGAAATTTTCTGCGACATCAAAAATGGAGAGGCACCGTTTCTGATGATGGACTGCTCCATCACTCATTATTATCGCGGTGGTGGAGCCGCAGGAGGCTGCCCCTGTCCCGCTGCGGTCTTCCCCTTCGCCAGGTTTGTTTTTGTGTTTCCCCAATTTAGCACATTAATATATTCCAAATTGCTCTTACTATTATTAATTGTTAGAAAATAACTATTTTTATTAAATTGGATTTTATATCTTTTCAATTAATCAAAATTAATATTGTGATAAAATTTATAAACATTTATGTTTTTAAAATTCTTTTTTATTAATGCTTTAATGACTCAGAGTAAAAAAGTAAAATAAAATTAAATAAAATAGATTAAATATATTATTAACATTAATTTGAATAATGAAAATTAGTAATCAACAATATTTGTAAAAGTATAAATTATATAATTTTAAAAAAATGTAATAAAAAATTATAAAAGTTTTAAAAAGCATTACTCTAAGAAATATATCTAGATGTAATTAAAATAATATTTATGAGTTTTAAAACAATATTAATAAATAAAAATGTATTTCATTTATGTTGGGTTTATATCTATCCAATCAATAAAAAAACAAAATTGTTATAAATTTTATTAATATTTATATTTTGGAACATTTTTTTATTGATGCTCTAATGATGTAAAATAAATATATTTAAAACAAATAAATTAAATAGAAAACAAATCATTAACATATCTTTGAATAATATAAATTAATTAGATAAATTTACTGTAAATGGTAATTAAAAATTAATTTAAATAAACAAGACGCACATTAAAAAAACTTCTAAAAGTGTTAAATAAATTTTTTTAAAGAAATATAATAAAAAGCTCTATACATTTTAGATGGTATTATTTTAAGAAATACAAATTAATGCAATTAAATTTATTTTTTTTAAGTGTGAAAGGCTTAATTTTTGGCCCGAGTCGACCTCTAAGCCCCTTAGAATCTGGCCATATCCCATATGCTACATATTCATTTTTATAACAATATATATATATATATATATATATTATTTATTTATATTTATATTTATATATATACACACACATACACATACATACATACATATATATATATATATATATATTAATTTATTTATAATATACATTTTATATAGCATAATACACACACACACACATACATACATATATATATATATATATATTAATTTATTTATAATATACATTTTATATAGCATAACACACACACACACGATAGATTACACACTTGAAATTTAGTTCAACAAAAAAAATCATAGGAGGAACATGATATACTTGCATATGAAAGTGTGTCATGGTAGTTATAATGAGTCGTGTCATGATGACATGATTCAAAAAAAGGATAGCCTAGCATGGCTCATTGGCATAGCTTTTGGGTAGGTCGTGCTGAGTCGGGCTAACCTGGGTCTAGTCCAGGCTAGCCTAGGTCAGGTCAAGCTAGCCGGGCCAAATCTAGCCTACACGGACCATTGTGCCAGGTTGTGCTGTGATGAGCCTCCCATGCCAAAAAGATTGGCCCGGCTAGTGTCAGATATAAGCTTGAAAAATAAAGAAAAAAATATGATAAATATACAAAGTCAAATAGTGTTTCCATTAATATTTGGATCAAATAGTATGAATACTAGAATAATGAGTAGTTCAATGTCTTGTCCTATATAATATCACACAATTGTCGATCAGATAAAGCATGTGAATAATTATAATCTTTCAAACATATGGGAGGTTCAAAGATGACCTACCAATATCTAGTAGATTTGATAAAATTATACATCCTAATTTGTTTTGATTTGAACTTTGTGAATGTAAGTGATAATAGATATATTGATAATGTATCATGTATATCATTATTAATTATCATTTATTTTCAAAAGGTTGAATCGGGACGTCTACCAACACCATTTGAGGTGTTATGTCGAATACACAAGAAGAATGATGGATAATTTATAGACAATTTATCAAATGATATTAATATAAATTTGTCAATTTGTATTTTCAATGTCTTATGAAAATTGCAATATATGAAAGAAGAAACTATAGAAAATACAATTTTTGGCATTCAAATGAGTTAAATATCCAAAGTCAAATATTTTTTTATTATCATTACTGATGAGTTATTATATATAGATTCCTTAAAGATATTAACTCACTTCATTTTTTTATATTAATTTTTAGTAGGGTATTGACAGTTTGATGTGTTGATATAAAATTTGTTTGAATATGGTACTAATGAGTTGTGTTGTATTACAATAATTGTAGGAAGTTATGGAGAATATTATTTTCCTTGCTTCATAATTGAAAGATCCCTCTACGGAGGTGTTAAGGATTAATATTGCACATATTTACATTCACAATATTGGAGTAGATCCAAAAAAAAATGATGAGTGCATGCTCTTGATACCCGTGCATCTTCGTTTTATTAGTGTTCTATTTTGACCTATTCATCTTCCAATTATAATAATCTGTTTGATGAGCAGTTGTATGAGGAGATGTAGAAAAAAATATGATATTTTGTAAATAAAAAGAGGAGATACAACAAAAGAATAATGAGATGCAAAAGTAAATTGAAGAAATAAAAAAGAGATGGAAGAAATAATGAAAAGAGATGATGAAATAATGAAAAGAGATGAAAAAACCCAATAGAGATCAATCCAGAGACTATCTTTTATTTATCATTATGAAGATCTATCCAGATCTCCAAATGATAATACTCACCTGGATAATAACTCATAGTTGTTTCTTATTTTGTGTTATTACATTTATACTATGCAATTTTTTATTCTAAACTTTTGTTTTTTGTGTTCTTGTTTTTTGATGTAATTAATGTGTACTAGAAGGGCTAAAATTTGATGTTTGTTATTCAAGTGTTACTTTGAAGTGGATGTTATAAAAATATCATTGGATAAATAATGTGCATGTAGTTACTAGATTGTAGGGTACATGGTTTATATATTTTTTTTGTATATTTTATACATTATACAAAAACTACAACAAATATGATATGTTCCTCTCGTAGAAAATAGTAACATAAAATGAAATTTTAATTATGTTTCTAATTTAGAAATGAATTTTACATTTCTATTCTATTTCATTACTATTATAGTATTGGAATAAAAATAGAATATGAGATTTCATTTTTGTCGTTATAATTAGAAATGACATATTTTTGTTGCACATATTAGAAATATTCGATTATTTTCCATTTCTAAAATTTAGAAAATAACCTTTTAGAAATTAAATCTTTCCATTTCTATTAAGGTCGCTAATTCAACATTGCGACGATATTAGAAATAGATTTGATTATTTTTAATTTACTTATCTCTTGTAATGTATACATGTATATAAACATGTATACATATGTGTGTGTGCGTGTGTGTGTGTGTTTATATGTATTTATACTTAAATAAATTATTATATATATTATTTTATGGTTAGAAAATGTAAAGGATCCATGTAACTTGATGGTTAAAGTAGGTTTTAAAGTTAAATACTTGTTGTGCTCGAATCCTATTGCTACATGCCATAAAGTGTGTGTCATACTAATTTGTCAATTCTACATTGTTTCTTTAGTGTGTTGATGTGTGGTGTTGGGGTAAAATTGGATTTTTAATTTTCAATGCACCAAAATATATTTATTTTATGTTTTAATATGTTTTTTTAATGTTGTTTTTTCAATTTTTTTTTGTGTTTGGCACAACAAAACAAAATCTCGCACAAGTAATTGCATTGTCAACTATTTTTTTTGTTATTAAAGGTATTTAAAAATTATCTTTAAAATATATATTTCAATATTTTTTAATGTTTGAAATGGGGGTAGCAGTCCCAAATTTAAAATATTTAAAAAATTATACTTTGTTACACTAAACATAAAATAATTAAAATATATATAAATATATATAATTTAAAAACAATATTTAAAAAAATTAAATATGCACAAAAAATTGGAAATTTGATTTTACCCCCACTATGAGACATCAACAAATTTTAAAAAAATTAAATAAAATTTCACATACTAGAATAATATAATTATCAATAATCAAAGGTATATGAGATTCGAACCAACGGTCTCAACATTAAAATATATCATTCAACCAGCTATAAGCATCAAATCAATATGCCAATCCAAACTACACACACACACACACACTTACATATTTTTTTTATTTATGTTTATATATTTATATATGTTAATATTTATAATGAAAGTATTTTGATTGTTGTTTTTTTGGTTGTTTGGTTGATTGAATATATTATATTGTTTTTAATTATAAGTTGAGTTTTTTTGGTTTTTGTTGTTTTAATTAAACTTTCAATAAGTTGAGTTTGTGTTTAAAATTGAACTGAATGTGTCATTTATCCTGTATGGAAGATAATTCGATGCATAAAGTTCATATTGTATATGAAAGATAAAATCACAAATTCTCGTAGAATTTATGTCAATTATTCACGATCTATATATAATTGCAATCAAGCACCAAAATCAAGATGTTGCCTTCGTTCCAAACATTACATAAGGTTTTTTGAAAAAACCATGCAATATGAGTGAGAGAGAAAATTTTATTAACTATTTTTGATGATTGTTTTGTATGTAAACTTTTATTCATCGGCCTCTATTATCTTAACAATCAATAATTGACATGGTTTGTAAGTATATATACTAATGGTTTCGCAAGTACCATACTCTTATACTCGTGCATGTCCCTAGGATTACCTATCATATCATAATTTTCGATGACATTGTGATTCTTACACTAAAGATAACACTGTAAGGAGAATATTATACACAACAAATATCCAAATTGAAACCAATCTCTCTAAGACATGCATAATATATTTTCATGTAAAATGATTCATATTTTTGACTTTGTGAGTACCATACATACAATAATTAATATATTCTAACCTTAGGGTTCGATATATAGGTTTGTCTCATGCATTATAATCATTAGGAAAATCACTACCTTTTTATCATATACACAGCTACGTCTCATAACTTACCTATCACTATCCACACAAAAAATTTGCATAACCTAGCTATTTTTCAAAACTCTAATTCCTGTTCTATTTAATCAACAAGTATTAGTATATATGAACATAAAATATAAGCAAATTATTATTATATCAAGCATCAAAACCATTATATCAAATAACATAAATAACACAAATCCTAAACCACATAAATTTAATACAAAATTTTGGATTTATCTCTAGAGGAGGAAGGTTTGAGAGGTGAGCCCCCTATGTCTTGGGTTTGACATGTACCCCTTGCTTGCTTGCTTTTGTGGTGCCCATAGGGAGTGAAAAAAAATTTCCCTGAGATTTATAGTTGTCATAGCTTTATCTTGTTTCATGATGAGGAAAGAGAATAAGAGGGACATTTTTCAAATATTTTTTTATTCCCCTTTAATACTTAGGCAACCTTGCATTACTCTAAGTAAGAAGTCATAATTTTATAATTGAAGTTGTGACTTTGACCTTTATCTCTTCAGCTTGAGGTAACAAATCTAGAATATGACCACAACTCTATTTACACCTTGATCTTTTTGTAATATGCTGGCAATCACCATGACTTGGTCATAATCTTCTCGTATTACTAAGTTTATGGTCTATGGGGTGCAATGATATATAGTCCATAAATAATTATGATCATATAAAGTTGGTATGAGGAGTAATGATTTCCAACATTATTTTATGGCTATAACATTTTGCTGAGACAATTACTTTATCTATCCATCATTTTTAATAAGTATATGGTTGCATTATTATGAAATAGCTATAGTGCTTGCACTTAGCTTGCATGTATAAGTTGTGATTAAATTTTTTTTAGGACAAGAGTCACGACCTTAAAAATGGTTGTATCCGAGTAATATCTTCTAAAATATTTAGTGACCCAAAAGTCTCAACTCTTTAATTTTTTGTAATTCATAAAATTTGATTTTATAAAAAAATTGTTCGATGAAATTAAACATGTTATTGAGCATAAATGGGGTACTGGTTGCTATGAATTAGAATAATATCACAACCATTTAAAATTTATGAACTAAGTATACCTATGATTCCATTATAATATCATAGTTATTGAGAATTGAGAAAGTATCGCATAGTAGAAATATTGTACTAATGAGAACATAGGGTCATGACATACAATATTTTTTCATGACTATTACATATCATACATATAATGATGTATATGTTTAACTATATATATATATATATATATATATAACATAACAGGAATATATATCTTTTATATTTTATTTAATTCTATAACATAAAAAGATATATATATACATAACATATATAAAAATAAATGAAATATATAATAGATGTAAATGTCCAATTATTTTATATATACACATATATATATATAGTTTAACATATACATCATTATATGTATGTTATTATATATATTTAACGTATATACATAAATGATATATATATATATATGTATACACACACACACACACACACATATATATATATATATTACATACATATAATGATGTGTATATTAAACTATATGTATGTATGTATGTATAAAATAACAAACATATATATCTTTTATATACTTCATTCATTTTTATCCTAGCCCCCCTGCCAAACCCTTTACATACTATTCATCAACCATGTATAGGCATTATGACCCCAGGGTCACAGATAAAGCCACCAACCTGATAGTATGAGTAAAGAAAATAACAAAGATATCATGGGGTGCGTATTGGACAATCATGGGAATCTAAATCATATCCCCATTATTAGTTAGTTTGCCCATTTGCCAATCAAACTTACCATATTGTTATTTCTAATATATATATTTATAATGCATATCATAACTTATTTATGTTAATATAAATTAATATATATCACATAACAATCATATAATGATGATATGTAAAACTATACATATGTAAGTATATAGGTATCATTAAATATATGTTATATATATTCTTATACATACATATATATATACATACATACATATATATATATATATATATATATCATAATTTACATATAAAAATGATATATATATATGTTGCTTGTATAACATAACATATTAATATATATATATATATATATATATATATGTCAAACTATAATATATGTAACATAACACAACACAACACGTATATATACATATATATTGTGTGTGTGTGTGTGTGTGTATATTATGACAATAGTACTTTTGTATAATATATAATTTTTTTATAGGGACCAAAATATAAATATTTGTTTCCCTGGGTCCCAAAACATACTTCCCACTCATATTTATGCACAATGTTTTGTGGAACATCGATGATTCTCGTTGTAACTTTGTTTTGTTGACTCTGAAATAATATAGTATAAATATACCTAATTTTATTAGTTAGATAGTATCCTAAAATTTTATTGGAAATTGTATAGCATTACCATAGATCTACAAATACATGTATTATACAAGTAGTAAAGATGACTTTCATCTAAATATCGATCACACAAGGATTGTATTAGTAGGTCATTCAACTAACAAAGAGACAATACAATTTTAGTAAAAAAAATAATTAATGATTTAGATTTTATAGTTATATCATTAGATTTGTACACTTAATTCATATGATACATGTTCAATATTTCACTTTTTTATTGGGTTTAGATAAATAACAAAAGTTTGATATTGTTAGAATATCATTTTGTCATAATGGCATAAAAATAGTTACTACCATTAAGCTCATCATAATGATAGCACACTCATAGTTTTTACCTTAGTACTTTACAATTGAGATTAGAAATCATCATAGTTTGAGAGTGATTAATAAATTCATAACTTTTAAGAACAAGAAACACATCAACTACCCTTAATAGTTAATATATTTATATATTAATATTCTATTACCTCAAGTATCATAAAGACTAAAAATTAATATGATTTAAGAATAATTACACTTTTAGCTTCTTATGTATCATATTCACACAATTAATATATACTTTTTTTAAATCTCACTAGAAGAACTATATGAGTGATCACAACATTTTCAGTCACAACAACTCTTGCATATTATATAGATTACCTATTACCTTAACAGATTATTCTGTATAATATCTCAATCAATCGATGATTAATTCATCTAAGACATGTATAATAGACTTATATATAAAATTATACATACTTTTATCTTAGCAAGTACCATACTTATAACAATTAACATATCTTAATTTTGGGTTTTGACATATAAGTTTGTTTCATCTATCATTATTGGAATAACTATCACTTTCTTCTTACTGTATATAGAAGTTAGCCTTATGGTTTACATATCATCATCTACTATGATAACAAACACAATCCCATTAATAGTCAAAACTCTAATTTAAGGTATATTTAATCACTATTTTCATTAACTTATATTCTATACTATAATTCAAATACATCATTTAATCAAGAAAATATTCATACTTTACATAAATTATAATTACATAAATCTTAGACCTCAATTTAGTCTAGCATTAATGTGAGATTCATGTGAGATACAAGAGAATATATCTCAAGAATCTTGGATTCCAATGATATCCCTCATGAGAATATATGATATAAATCATAATCCCATGCAACAATTGTTTATTTCTCAAATCCACACTATAGAGGCATGGGGGTTTGAGAATCATGCCCCCTAACTCAAGGGCTTAACATTTAGCTTACATCTCTTTCATGTTATTGGATCTCCTAAAAAGTGCAAAAGTCACACCCTAAAATTGTTATCATGCTTTGCTTTTTGATCCTGAAGTGAGAATAAGAAAAATTCTTTTTTTTGGCCTCTTCTCTCTTCCTTTATACTCTATAAACTTGACATTTTCCAAGAAGAAAGTCTTGACTCTTGGAAGATATTGTGACTTGGAATTTGACTCTTGAGCTGCATATCACATCTCTAAGAAAAGTTAATAACTTTGAAGTTCCTCATTATGTTTGTATGATCAACTAGCACATAAAGTCATAATACTAGGAAATATCTATGACTTGTGTATTTTATCTCTGCAACACCAAATCAGGACTTTGTGAATATGCCAGGATTTGGTCTTTGTCATGCATCGAATGGCCACAATACTAGAATGTGTTGTATATAGTTTGTATTTATAAACTAATTTGTATAACCAAAAAAAATATTTTATGCTTTAATATTTTTAATGTTAGTGCAGGAAATAAAATATTGAAAGGTTGAAAATGTAGCAATAACATAATAATGGGAGTCCCACTGCTAGAGGAACTATTCATCTCAATTTTCTCCTCTCTGCTTGATTTTCACCACGATTGCTTTTGCTCACAAATATGTAAGAATTTTTTTTGTTATAATCAATAAACGCATAAGTGTTTTTGGGTGGATGTAGCTAGTTGTAATGAAAGACTAGTGAACCATGTTATCTTTAGTGTTTTTAATGTGGTTTGATTTTGTTTCTCGTGGTTTGTTAGATTGTGGTTGTGGATATATATCGTTTCATATTTTTTTCTATTTTCTTCATCTTCTGAATCTATGAAATCATAAATATGAAAATGGAATTACCTAACAGAATGGTTATGACTTTATACTTGTTCTCTTTTTTAAATCAAATGACAGTGACCCTAAGAATGACCATAACTTTTTTATTGTCTCTTGAGGGCAATAAATGTAGCATTAGAAGTTGTCGTACTTAAATAATATCATTTTTAATTTTATGTGTATAAAAGTCATGGTTCTAGATAATTCTCATGGCTTTGAACTAAGTAGTTTTAGCTATGTAACATTCTATAGCCCAAAAACAATGGATTTAGAAAAAAATCTTGTCCCTAACTTAAGAATATAAATCCTTGATAATGATAAAACTATGGTACAAGGAAGTGATCATGACTTTTAGCATCAAAGAGATACTTAGTTATTGCAGTATAAAACTAATATCATAGCTATTTAATTATGACGAGATAATTATAACTATGATTTCTAAAATAATATCACAGCCAAAAATAATATATTGTACAATTGAATGATCATGCCAATGTGATAATTGAGTAATAAGATACAAAAAACACCATGACTAAATATATAGAGTTAAAACTAAGAATATCATTTAATATCATTTAATATCATACCAAATACATAAGAATATTTAGTATTTAACTTCCCAAATAAATTCTCATATAATTCTAGTGCTTATTTTTGAGTAATAACTTACCTCTCAACAAAAAAATATGTTATATCATCTCAAATAAAATATTCTTTTCTATGAAATGGTTTGATTATTATAGTATCTCAATATAGTGAAGTAATTTAATTTTCTTTATTGTGGACATATTGAAAGTAATGGTAGGGTTTGAGTTCCATGACTATACCCATTGGTAAGTTAGTTTGAATAATGATTCAAGTGATGGGTATATAATATTTATTACATCACACATATGAAAAAAAATATTTGGGTTGTTTCCAAATAGTACTTAGTTAACATTCATAGCTAAACCATAAATACTTTCTTATCTCTATAGGTGATATCTAACATCTATGTTAACTTTTTAGTATATATTTTTACTTATTTCTTTCATATTTCTTCCTTCAATTTTATATCAATGACACTTCAATCTTTGAGTCTTCTCTTTTTAGATTATGTGGCTTTGAGGATATCAAGGCTTCATATTTAGTTTTAGCCTGACCTTTCTCTTCCTATATCCACTTTGTTGCAGTACAAAGCATGGTCATGGCTTTGTCTATACGGTTATCTTGACCCTTTTCATTTTGTGAAAACAAAATTATGGCATTGTGCAAGGCCAAAGCTTTGTCATCGAGTTTCTGATTGATATTTTCATTTTATAACTCCTAAGTCAGGGTATTGTGCATGGCTGTAGCAATGTCATTGAGCTTCTAATGGATAATTTTATTATGTGACACTAAAATCGTGACTATACATGGCCATCACATTGTCATTATTTATATCCTTCAAAAGTTATATCTCACTCGTGTCTTTCTATCTGTTTCCCTAACCTACTTGAATTTGTCCACGTTAGATTCATTTGAATTCATGGCTTCAAAGAATGCCCAATCTCATAGCATTTATCTTCATCACATTAACAACTCCAAATTTATTCTCCTCTGTCATCTCTCTCATTTTATTTGGCTAGAATCCTCCACTAAATTATTCCAATCAAAGCCCACTTTTATTACATTGTTATATGAGAAAGATTAATAATTCTCCAATTGCCAAATTCATCATCATTTAAACTTTATAAGCCTTTATAAATTCAATATTAACTTTTACTTGATCTTCACTAACATGAAGAGTGAACTTCTCATCTTCTATATCAATAAGGACGTGTCTAGTAGCGAAAAATAGTCATCATCCAAATATAAATGATATATAATAATATTTTCCCATGCTTAATATAATAATATCTACTAGAAAAATAAAGATACTAATCTTAACCTAAACATCTTCAAAAATATTATCTAGGTATATTTGATTGCTTGATCTACTACTTGGAGTGGCATAATTATTAAAATAATTTTTACAAGACTCAACATTCATACAATTGATAATGGTTTCAAGTTGATACGTGATCCCAAGTCACATAATTTCTTTAGAAATATGTGATCCTCCATTACACAAGGTATGGTTGAACTTTTAGGATCATTCAATTTTCTTGAATTCATATCATTCTTCATATTTAACTTTTATTATCTTCTTGAAGGTTAACAATATAATCTTAATTCTCCTTGATTATTATAGCTAACAATTTGATATTCAAACAACTGAATATTTTTATATATTTTAGTAGTTTATGATGATATGCAGAAATATAAATAGAGGTAACATAGATTGATTTCATGACTTTGCTACTTTGGTTAGTTTTGATTGATAGACTTGAAATCAATTTGTTTGTTGTGGTGTTTAGCATAGGCATCAGAATATTAAGTCTCACGTAGTTATAGCATACATTCTTAGCTAAAACTCTATTTAATTGGTCAACACAATTTTTGTATACTATGATATTATCACTTTGTTAGTACAATTTTTCTTTTATACAGTATATTTTTACTAACTACAATATTATGATGGAATAGTAGTAATACCTAGCAGAAAATTTAAATTACCACAATGTTAATTATCCACCGGAGGAATCAAGTATTCCATTGGTGCTTAAGATAGTGGTCAAGTCCAAGTTTCATATTTTATCTTTAATATTACTCAGTAGTGTAAATTCAGAGCTATGATTTTTTTATAAAACCATACCTTTTGAGCAATAGAAAATTACTAAGGCACAACCACTCATGTCAAAGCCACAATAAATATTGAAAGTCATGGGTTTTGGAACACTACATATTATAGATGGTATTACTCAAGTACAATAATTTCTAAGACTATGACTCTTGTCCTCAAAGAAAGACATCATCGTGTCTTATATGTTCAACCTAATTACAAGTATTATGACATCATTGTAGTGTCGTAATAATATGATATATGAGAGAATATAAGTCATGTGTTGTGAATTGCTATACTAAATTACTGAGGGTACTATATTGCTATTGTTGACGTATCCTACTATGTTGCTATGTATTATCGAGTTGGTGATGTTGTGCACCATGCTTCAAAGGCTATTGTAATGTAATAGTATTACTAAGTTGAATATTCTCTTATGTCTGTTACTTAGAAATATTGAAGGTTGATATTTGCTAAAGTGGACCCAATAAATCAAACACTTAACATAAATAATAATATGTAATAATTTTAAGAATATTATCTCTAAAAATTTCAGCTTTATATTCTTATTTTGAAATATATATTCTAGAAAATTAAATTTTATTTAAAATATAATTTTGGGCATTTTTTATTATATTGAATTTATTATATGTGAAAAAGTACATAGCATACATTATTTATTTTGGCACTATATATCGGACTTTTTATATTATCGTGCGTATTAGATTTTTTGGGAATTTTTAAATTGTAAATTGTTCATTTAAAATTTGAATTTCATCTATTACTTGTAATTTAAAAAAATATATTGATTGGATTTATTAAAATTTTAAATCTTTTCAAAATAAAAAATTTAAATTTCAATTTGGTATTAAAAGAGTTTTTTTTAATGGGTCAAATAATATATATTCTTGTTAATTTCAAAGACCCCATCTTGCTTAATTTAAACACGCATCATCTAGGCTTTAAAATTAATTTTATTTTTTCACAAAATACGAACTCATACGAAAATTTGAAAAGTTATGAATTTTCAAATGGTAAAAAAAATAGAATTATAAAAAATTATAAAAAATCATAAATTTATAAAAAATATACATACAAGTTATAAAAAAAAGAAAATTTAAATGTTCTGAAAAATCATAAAATTTTAAATTCGACATAATTTATCTTGAGGCTGTTTGATGAACCACTTAATTTTTTCAAACCATAGAAAATAAAAATTTTTATTGGTTTTAAAATTTTAAAGTGTTTGATAAAAAAAATGTCTAGGAGCTGATAATTAAAAAGTTTAAATGAAATAACATTGAAAATAATAAATTTGTAGAGACATACTTAATGTTCAATTGAGAAAAATTTCAATAATTTTTCTTTTATTTTACCATTTTGTCATTTTTTTTTCTTTTATTTTTCATTTTCTCATCCATGCTACCGTTTGAATATTTCTCCTCCTCCTCGTTTCTTCACTACTACAAACCCTAACTTTAGATCTCTTTAATTATTAATTTAATAGAGAAAATAACAAATTAACTAGTTGCTCATTAGTTTTTATTTTTATATTAAAAGTTTGGATATGTTTTTAAGCATTTTTATTGGATATTTTTTAAATATTTTTTTTTTTGATTTATGATTTATTCATGGATATGTTTTTAGTGATTTATTTTTTATAATAATTAATAATTATATTTAAAAATAAAATTTTATTAAAAATTTATTTATATTGGATACTATGTAATACAGTGATAATAAGGATAAATATATAAAATATATCATTTTCATCATTTAGGATTTATACTTACCAAATAATATATTTATCTTTAGTATTTATATTTACCAAATAATATATTTATCTTCGGTATTCACTTAAAATTAATTTATCAAATAGTTTTTCAAAACAAATTTAGCACTTATAAAATTCAGCACTTAATTTTTAACTACATATTTTTAAGCACTTAATGTTTTCAATTTATAAAACAAGCCCTTAAAAAATATTATCAATAATTTTATAATTAGATGCTAAAGTTCATTATATTCAAATTAATATACTCAATGTCAAAATTTCATATCCATTTAAAATAAATTATTCAAATTCTCACAAATTTAAATCACCAAAACTTTTATTATGAAATTTGAAAATAACAATCAAAATAAAGACTCTTTTTTGAAGCCCACTCATAAATGCGTTGACAAAAAAAATATAAAATTCATAAAAGTGAAAACTTTGAAAACAATAATTGTCCGCCTTAATAATAGGGTGAAATATGTCTTGGGGTCTTGAGAACCCAAATAATTAACCTTAAGGCCTCATAAGACCTATATTTAACTTTAAGGATATAAACATTTCCAGGACAAAAATACCCTTAATGATTCCACATCAGCAGTCATTAATAATCACGAGTTTCGAGGCAGCTACACTTGAAGAACCAACCTTTTCAATAGCTTCCACGACGTTCATCCCTTCAGTGACCTTACCAAAGACGACATGTTTCCCGTCGAGCCAACTAGTCTTGGCGGTACAAATAAAGAACTGAGATCCATTAGTCCCGGGACCAGAATTGGCCATGGAGAGGATTCCAGGGCCTGTGTGCTTATGCACGAAGTTCTCATCAGCAACTTCCGTAGATAGACTCTCCGCCTGTTCCACATCATCAGGGGTAAATGAGGTATTACAAAAATATTATATCCTTAACATTAATTTTTGTTTGTTTCATACTTTTGAGGTCAAATATAGGTCTTATGAGGCCTTAAGGTTAATTATTTGGGTTCCCAAGACCCCAATACATAATTCACCCTTAATAATACAAGTCCTAGTAAAGAAAAAGTTGTGTGTATAAATAATCATCACTCCCACCATGAAAGGTAGAATGCATGAATTGCCTGTATTTTAAAGAATAGTTATATTGTTTAAAATGTAATTTTAAACAATTGGCTTATCATTATCAGGATATCAATTGGCTTATCATTATCAGGATATCAATTGGCTTATCATTATCAGGATATCAATTGGCTTATCATTATCAGGATATCAATTGGCTTATCATTATCAGGATATCAATTGGCTTATCTTTATGCAAAATTTTGATTTAGAAAGTAATGAATGTATAAAAATGTATATATCATGTTCATGTAATTATAATTGAAAATAATTTTTTCTATAATGTCCCTTAATTTTCAGAAGTTGATTTAGAAATGTCTCAGTTTCTATTTTTTCTAGAATGGACATTTTTCATCTGCCTGGTTTTTGTATCGTGCATATATTATGCAAGTGCATAATTAAATAACCATGTCTACATTCATAAAATGACCTTCACATAATATATACTACAGAATTACATGTTGGATAACAAATTTAAATGTCAATAAAATTCAATTTTTACAGGGCAGCCTAATTAAAAGAATTTCGAAAAAAACCTAATTTCACATAAAAAATCTTTGTTGCAAAAAAAAAAAATTTATAGTCCTTGTCCTAATGAGAATTATCTTTTGGAGCTCTGGATAGTTGTTCAGAATAATAAAAATTAAATTGTCTGCCAAATTTGAACATTGTCTTTTTTCATTTTAAAAGTATTTTTTTTAATATTTTATTCATCTTTTTTTCATTATTTCCTCCCCTCATTTGAATATCTTCAATTTTATGCTTTCTCACTTTTCTTATGCTATTTATCTTGAACTTCTAGCTGTCTAGCATAACTCTCATCAAACATGTTGTAATTCGAAGATCAACTTCAAATAGTAACTATATAAAATATAGATGTATGGCTGCTAAGATTGTGTGCTCACTATTTTTTTATCTCCGCCCCAACAACCTGATGGTAAGTATGAGTAACATCAATTTCTTGACTCTATAAAATGATATCAATTATGAAGCAATTGCTATCATATTTTTCATAGTTTCCTACAATTATTAAAATAATAACTCATCGTTAATATATTCAAATAATTTGTATACCAACACAATAAATTATTCTCTCACAACTATAAAATATTTTAAAAACATTTAATATTTATATATAATGAGTTTATAAATAATAAATCATTAGTTATAATAAAAATATATACTTAAGTTTGCATATTAATTAAAATTAATACCAAGTAATCATTTTTTTACAATATTTTCTTTAATTAATTATAATTTACATGTGAAAATGAATACAAAATGAGAAACTCATATTAATATTATTTGAGTGCTTGCTCACAAATGTTTCATCATTTTTGGGTATTCACTTGAGTACATCAAACAATATTGGTGGATATACCAATTCAACCTCTTGTAAATATACAATAGTTATTGTAAAGGTGCATTATTCATTATCAAACATATAATATCCTTTACAATCAAAAAATTTAAATAATTATGAAAAAAGAAATATAATTATATTAAATCTACTGAATATTGATAAGTCGCATTTGAATTTCTAATATATTTTGAAGGTCCTGACCCTTGACATACTTTCGCTGATTGATAATTTTACGAGGCTATTTGGCACAATGTCTTGAACGCATCTTTTTACCAATATTTTCACCACTTTATCTAAATATTATAGAGCATATTATTAGGCTTTGCATTTTAATTATTTTCGTTTCTTAATTTTCCAAGCTTGTCATTATATTTCATATTTGTCACATGTTACATGTATCCTTCACCGAGGCTACCAAATTGATATTCTATTTGTATTTTTTTTTTGCAAAAACTAAATAAAACAATAATGCATTATAATACATTTATTTTAAGAATAAATCATATTAGACCAAATTGAAAACAAAGAAATGCATGAAAATTGTACCTAGAATTCTTCATAATAATTTTTTTTTTATTTTTGGGGGCACTTTGCTCTATTTTATATTATACACAATTAGTTTTTCTTTAAATATATTTTCAATTGTACGAGATGGAGAAAGAATAAACCTAGAAATAATTTAATATCAGTATGTATATATACATATAAACAAAATACACTAATTTTTTTGCTACTTTGTTAATATTAAATTAATTTATATTTATTATCCAAAATTTATAATGCAAATATTATTTTAATTTTAAATAATAATGTTCGATAAGTAGTAATATCATACTTTGTTATTATTTTAAATTATCAAATTTCAAATTTTATAATATACTTATAATTTCATAAATATTTTGTTTTGTATTTAATTAAAACAAAAAATATGATAATGAATGCATGTACTAAATTTAAGAAAGTTATATACTATTTATTATCAATTCTGGATCGAACGAAGATTTTCTCATAACTTAGCATGTAAATTATGGATTGTAGATATCCTACCAGTTTCAATGCTGTAGGACCAATACATGGGCCTCCAAAGATAGGTGGGACATATTTATAGTATCTTTCATTGCAAAATGAGATAAAGATAAAATATTTGTGGAAGTAAATCCATATATGTCATAATAAGGTGATATAAAAGGTTCCCCTGTATATGTAGGAGAATACAGAGAGACATTTGTAATGTTGTCATCACTTAATATATTTAGATTTCTTCCTCCATGAATTTTTAGTTGACTTCTTCTATCCCTGCATACATATTAAGATCCTCGACCACTTGAATTTTTATCTCTCATACCCAAATCAAGTTATATAAATTTCAAAATATACATAGATAATAAAATTATGTTATGAAAATGTTATAATAACAAAACATAATAATAAACACATTGATATTAAAAAAAGAAAATAAAAAATTTTTATTTAACATCAAAATTATAATGTTTACAGAGTAAGTAAGACAAAATAACAAAACAGTCAATAAATTTATAGTCATTGGAAAATTCTAACAAATTATATATATCTATCTGCTTATGTATCATCATCTGATTTTGTAATTAATTCCTTTTCATTATCTTCTTCAAAATAGCCATCATTAATATTCAAATAGTTTTCACCTTTACCAATCAATGTTTGAAGCCCAAAATATGCACCATGAACGATTGAATAATGTTTTACATTATTCTCTTCAACACAGGATGAAGTAACAATAACATCATTTTCAATAACTTTAAAAGCTGATCTAGATTTTTTTTACATATTACCCACCAATGACATGGATTTCTTCTTGTGGTTAGATAAGTGGTATAACATATTTATTTGGGTTGTACTGCAAGAATACATGGCTTGTACTTACGATAATATTTTTTATGGTATACATCAATAAGGTTGTATTGATGATGAATTCTAGTACCATTATTTGGAATAAGATCAAACCATTTATACTTAAACAAAATTATCCTCTTAATTTGTAAAGCAAGATACTCCACATATAAAATTTTAATTAGTCGATCGTGAAAATCAATAATAAATGCAGTATAATTATACTCCTTGAAGCAAACTCTACTGTTTATTACAAATATATATGAACCATATTTTAATGTGTGAAATTTGTATCTATTAACATAATGTATGTGATATGTTTGTAAACTTCGTAACGACCCTTTTGTAAGATCCTTTATTTGTCTGTTTAGAACCAAGAATGAAAAATTATATAATGATACATTTTTTAAACCAATCTGTGAAATTTTTTTCAGGCTTTGCATCAATTGAAGCGTCATTAATATGATGTTCTCTTTGCCTTGACTCCTTAGCATTCATTTATCAAAAATAATATTGAAGGTATTTTGAATTATAAAAAAACTATATCACATAAAATGACAAAAAATTGATAATATGAAATTATTATAAATTTTACTTAATATAAGGTGTAATTTCCTCGTATTACAATAAAATATATATGTGTACAGCATGATATTCCTGGTCATCCAAAAAATATCTTGATGTTGTTCTACCAAAAGATCGACTTGCATGTTTGGGGGTGGAAAGCATATCATTTTTTTCCGATCTATCCTCATGCAATATATATTATCTGGTGATAATTTATTATGTCGATTATATAATTATGGTCAAATGTAGTTTGCACAAAATACCAAAGTATCTTTAATCAAGTAGGCATTTAATATCGATTCCTTCACTTTAGCTTTACTTTGAATATTATTATTCAATTTTCTAAGAAGCCTAAAATAGAAATATATTAAAAAAATATTTATTCGATACATTTTAAATTTTTATACTAACAATTGAAAAATATATAATCTCTCAAATGGATACATCCATTTGTATTATGCAGGGCCTATAATCATGGATTCAAATGGTAAGTGGACTGAAAGATATTTTATGGAGTTGAAGAAACTAGGAGAAAAAATATGCTCAAATCTACATAAAATAATGAGGATGTTATTTTATAATTACTCTATTTATTCTTTTCTTATGATATTATACGTGAGATTCTTAAAAAATATTTATTTCAGTCAATCATTTCATAAGAAGAAATCCTTCCACAAGAAGAAAAAAAAAATACTTATGTGGACTATGGGTATTAGCTTCTACATAAATACATGGTAGTCATGATATTTAATCCCAAATAATTTATATTTTTTCATATCAACACATCTTCTCATGTTAAATGCATATCCATCATGAAACCTGAGCTCCATCAGTTATTTGCACAAAGCTTCTTTTGCATCCTTTTCAAGATTATAACAAGCCTTGGAAATTTTATTCATTGATTAATCCCTATTTAACTATGGGCATGAACATGATTCTTTCAAATCGACTCTTGATTTGATATTATTTTATTGTTTTTCCTCACATTTATGATAGTATTAAAAATATTATCAAAATTTTTTTTCTCAATATGCATCACATCTAAGTTGTGCTTAA
This sequence comes from Sapria himalayana, assembly GCA_029783825.1. Classification (NCBI taxonomy): domain Eukaryota; kingdom Viridiplantae; phylum Streptophyta; class Magnoliopsida; order Malpighiales; family Rafflesiaceae; genus Sapria; species Sapria himalayana. Next base: position 1,479,925 of record JAREIK010002950.1, read on the forward strand.
TTAGATTAGTTTTCCAATAAAGTAAATCTCAAGAAATACTTATTTTCTTCCAACCAAAGTGATAATTATTTTAATTTCATACATTAATGTAATTTGCATCTTCATTCATAATATTTTGAACCCATATCTTTCAATAATATCTAATATTTTATCACTTAACCTCGAAGGTGATTAACCTTTTATGATTTTATGGCATTTACTAAATGCATCAATGTTCATCTATAATGGATGTTTGACATGTATCAACTTATGATAGTCATCATATCAAGAAGATTTTCATCTTTTTCTCAGATTAAATGCATTCAAATCCTCCATGCAATATGGATCATATAATTTTTATACAATATTCCATCATGACAATATTAAATATGTAGGAAAGTTACTTATAGTCTACATATATACTGCTCTCATTTTGAAGTTATGCTTTCTAGATATATAATATGTTTCGATACTATCCTCCCAAAAAATTTTGAGCTCTACTATAAGAGAATGGATGATAACATTTAATTTATATTTTAGATTTCTCGAACTGGGCATGTTAACACACAAAAACATGTACTTATCTTTCATGCACATCCATGGTGATAAATTATAATGTATAATAAAAAATAGCCACAAAGAGTATTGTTGTCCTATTTTTCCAAATTACTGAAATCCATATGTGCACAGTCTTATTCTAATATTTCGAATTTCAACTGCAAAAGATGGATGACAATCATCAAAATATTTCTTAGATGGAGAATCTGAGCAATACCGCATATTGTTATCTTTAATAATCTTTTTTCCAGCTCATATTAGTAGCAATGGTTTCAGATGTAAAAAATATTTTATAAATAAGGACTCTATGGAAATTAGCATATCTTCTTTTTAAATAAATTTGTTTTTTACCTTTTACATGTTGTATTTCTTTTGTATTAAATATAATTATTGAAATTACATGCAATTATTCATAGTCTATGCCCTAATATGTCATGCAGCCATTAATATAAAAATGTATTTTTTTATAGGCAAACATAAACCATACATTAACTTTTTTTTGTTATAAAAATTATCTATCATGATTTTATTCATTAGTAATAATTTAAATAATTACAGGTACATTTTATTGTAACACCTTTTAAAAAATGATATTTTTACTTTAAATTTAAGAGTTTGACCATTACAAATAACTTTCAATGGTCATACGGATTACCTAGCCAAATATTTTTTTCTAAAGCCTTCAACATTTCATTAAATTTATTTTGTTGATTATATTGGGATATCTTCGATGCTATCTAGATTTAATTAAGGATCAATAATATTCTTTAACATACTTTCACATACATCATTAGTATCAGCAAATTTCATTGAAATATTTGAATTAACACTTTTATGTATATAATACTTAGTTATTTGTGACACAACTAATTCTTATTATTTATACCAAACATAATAGTCCCTTATAAATCCATTTTTTGTAAGATGATATCTAATTTTATCCAAATATTAGAAATTTAATATTGATATTTACGAGCATTACCTGGATATCTTATTTTTCTACATAGCCAATAAACTCTTTAATTTCTTCTATAAACTCATTAGTAAAAAATTTATCTTTTAGTCTTACACTAATCTATTAATGATCATGAGCTCACTGGAGCTCCACGTCGAGCTTGTCGGACCTCGATGGAGCTCCACGAAGGAGCTCTTGAAAATGGAAAGAGGGGCGAGAGGTGAGGGCAGACAGGCAAGGAGAGATGGGTGAGGGGAGATGGGTGAGGACGACGGGCGAGGGCAAGACGTGGGCGAGGGCGAGGGGCAGTGGCATGGGCGAGGGTAGGGTGTGAGGGCGAGGTGCAAGGGCGTGGGCTTGGGCCAGGGCGAAGGCTAGGGGTGAGGGCGAGGGAGGGTCGAGGTGTAGCAGAGGAGAGGGTAGTTTATGACTTACGACTTTGGGTGCACTTATTTTTAATTTATTTTTAGTTTTGCGACTTTTTAAAATTATCAAATATTTAGTTTCTAAATCGTAAAAATTTTTAGGGAAGCACCCCAAAACATAATTCCCCCTTAATATATTCCAAATTACTCTTATTATTAATTGTTAGAAAATAACTATATTTATTAAATTGGATTTCATGTTTATATGAGTTATAACATAATCACATTAATATACTCACACACAAAAAAAAAATCTTTAATTTTAATAAAAAGGCTCTAATTTTTTTTCTCATATAAATAATATTATATTCTTTAAAAATACACATGCAAATAAAAAATTCCTTAAATTAAATAAAAATGCTCTAATTTTAAATTTATACTAAAAGTCATTTTAATGCCATGGATATTTATTTAATTTCATTTCTAATAAAATTTCATTATTTTATTCTAAATAAAAAATATATGAGTTATATTGCATTTAATAATTATGTATGTGCGTCTTTTATTCGACATAATTAATGATTAACGTGTATAATTCATTTTACATGTAGAAAATCAAATTATTAGTCTTAATCTTAAGATAATTAATAGACACAAGTATTTAAAATAAGCTTTTATTTTATTTATTTATTTTTTAGTATTTAAAATAAGTTTTGATTCATATAGAGTAAGATTTGTATATAAATTAATAATTCTGATGATTTGGATAAATATATTAATTATATGGTAAATATTAATTATTAATAAAATCTACATACTATAAATTTGATTGATTATATATTATGAGGATACTAATTAATAAAATAAAATATAATTTTATTTTATTAAATTTTCATAATCACTTTTTTATTATTTAGAAAATGACAACGGAAAAATAGGAAAGAGAAATATGATTTGTCCCATCAAGGTATCTTTATAAACATTTATGTTTTGAAAATTCTTTTTTATTAATGCTTTAATGACGCAAAGTAAAAAAGTAAAATAAAATTAATTAAAATAGATTAAATAAATTATTAACATTAATTTGAATAATGAAAATTAGTAATCAACAATATTTGTAAAAGTATTAATTATTTAATTTTAAAAAATGTAATAAAAATTATAAAAGTTTTAAAAAGCATTACTCTATGAAATATATCTAGAAGTAATTAAAATAATATTTATAAGTTTTAAAACAATATTAATAAATAAAAATGTAATCCATTTATGTTGTTTTATATCTATCCAATAAATAAAAAAGCAATATTGTTAAAAAATTTATTAATATTTATATTTTGGAAGATCTTTTTTATTCACGCTCTAATTATGTAAAATAAATATATTTTTAAAAAATAAATTAAATAGATACAACAAATCATTAACGTATCTTTGAATAATATAAATTAATTAAATAAATTTACTGTAAATGGTAATTAAAAATTAATTTAAATATAACAAGATGCACATTAAAAAATACTTCTAATAGCATCTCCAACTACACTCAACAAAATAACTAATTAAAATATATTTAAATATTCAATTCATTATTTTAGCTGGCAACACTTCAAAATTTACTCTAAGAAAACTCAGCAAAATACCAGAGGTGCGGTGTGAAGTTGGATTTTTGTTGCTGCCGGTGTCGCTGGAACCTGTGGATATCGAAGACAACCAAAAAGTTTTTAGGGAAAAAGGGATTTGCTGAGCGATAAACCCTCGCTATATTTGTTGAGCGAGAAGCCGAGGGGGCAAAAACAAGAGAATGATAGTGAGGGCGTTGGAGCCCTAATTTTCTAAGTACGCTCAACAAAATATCAAAATGAGCATTTTTAGCGAGCCCATTAGAGATGCTCAAAAAGTGTTAAATAATTTTTTTTAAAGAAATATAATAAAAAACTTTATACATTTTAGATGGTATTATTTTAAGAAATATATTTTAATGCAATTAAATTTATTTTTTTAAATGTGAAAAACTTAATTTTAGGCCCAACTCAACCTCTAAGTCCCTTAGAACTTGCCCGTATCCCATATGCTACATATTCATTTTTTTTTTAACAATAGACACACACACACACACACACGCATAGATACATATATATATATATATATATATATATATATATATTAATTTATTTATAATATGTATTTTATATAGCATAATACACACACACACACACACAAAATAGATTACACACTTGAAAATTAGTTCAACAAAAAAAATCACAGGAGGAATATGATATACTTGCATATGAAATTGTGTCATGGTAGTTATTATGGGTCATGTCATGCTGTCACGGTTCAAAAAAAGGATAGCCTAGCATAGCTCATTGGCATAGCTTTTGGGTAGGTCGTGCTGAATCAAGCTAACCTTGATTTAGTCCAGGTTAGCCTGGGTCAAGTCAGGCTAGCCAAGCCAAAACTGACTTGCACGGACCATTGTGTCGGGTCGTGCTGTGATGAGCCTCCAATCCCAAAAAGATTGGCTCGGCATGACCCAAGCCATATCGCATGCTGACCTACAATACTTATAGGTATGATTTTGAACTATGCCGTGCCATTGTTGCCCAGCTTGATTAACACCTCTAATTATGATATATCAAGGTTGAACTTGAGCTTCCAACGATTGTTGTTTGATTTAAGTATTTAAAAATTGAAACAATGCTTATGTTGGAAGTAGTGCATTACCCCTCATTTTATTGTTTCTATTTTCAATTACTAGAGGTGACTTGTTGATATGCTTTATTAGTATTGCCTTGGATGATATGGTTCAATCTTGTTTATATGTATCTATTTATACACCATGGGGGTGGGTGGGTGGGTGTGTGTGTGTGTAATGTATATTTGTTACTTAATATTCAAATGCGAGTCATCAACACGAGATCACACTCTTGAAAATTAGTTGAATGAAAAAAGGAAATTACATGAGATAGGTAAAATATACATGTATTTGAAACTATGTCATGGTTAGGAAAATAACATTTTCCATATTATAATATTTCGATGTTTGACTTGAGCTTCCAATAATTGATGTTCAAATTGAGTATTTGAAAATTGAAGTTGATGTGTATGTTGAAAGTAGTGTATTTGCCTTCATTTTATAGTTTCTATTTTCAATTGATAAAGACGACTTGTGGAAATGATTAATAAGTAATATCTTGGATGATATATATGGTTCACTATAGTTTACATGTATCTGTATATATAGTTGACATGCATATATATATAATTGTTTGTGTGTATATATATAGTAAACATGTATGTACATGTATCTACATATACATTAGATAGAAATATACATATATTTACATGAACACACACACACACATGTACATATACAATGGACTCATGTGTACATCATATATATATATACATATAGTAGACATGTATGTGTATATATATATATAGTAGACATGTACGTACATGTATCTACATATACATTTACATATACTATATATAGCATCATGTACTTACATACTATTATATATTTATATACACAAAAATATACATGTATTTACATGAACATATATATATAGTAGATATGTATGTACATATATACAATGGACAGGTGGGTACATCTATCTATATATACAATACACATTGAATATACACATACAATGGACTCATGTGTACATGTATATAAATATACATTAGGCATGTATACATACATAAATATATATATAGACAGACATATATATGTACATATATCCTACCATATTACATGTACAACATTATATACTTACATACTACTATACATTTATATGTTGGGTCCGGCCCATCTTCGGGCCAAACTAATAAAACAATAAAACAGAAAAAAAAAACAAAAATAAAAAAAAAACACAGCGAAGAACGATCTTCGCTGTCGGTGAGTTTTTTTTTTTTCTCTCGTTCAAGGCGGCGCAAAGTAAACGCAAATCTTGGACGTCGGTTGCTCATTTCACTGGCACCCGCTGGTTGTGACCGGGAGAATTGACTCGAAGAACTCGAGCTCCTTCTATATATATTAAGCATTACGAGAAGCTGCTGTACTACCGATATAGAAGCTGTTTAAAGATCGTCGAGGAAGCCTCTCTGAGCTTGCAAAGAAACTATTCGGCAAGGGCCTGAACAAGCCAATCCGCAACAGCAACTGGGAGTGGCGATCTCTCTCTCTTGCGTTCTCTTCTATTTATTTTTCCCAACACTATCGAAGTACAGCTACCTGGTTTGCAAAAGAAATCCATTTCCTGCTCAATCTCTTTCATGTCAAAAGCATAGGAATGAATATCCGCGTCTTTCCGCTTTGTTGTTGCAATTTGTTTCTCTTTTGCCTGTTCTTCACTTGCTGTTCAAATGGTGAGTTAGCTACTGTTGCTGCGTCCTTCAAATGGTGCCGTTCTTCACTTGCCGTTGCAAGTAAATAACGCGTTTTATAACTTCATTAATATACCTTCTGTTCATGGATTCTGCTGTAAAGATTAAATTATAGTATGTGGTTATTTGCGATTTAAAATATCAGTGTCTCATTTGTTGGTGTTGAGTGTGACGAGATCATCAAAATCTGAAACTGCTATTCCAAAAACCTTCCAACAAATTGGTATCAGAGGGTTGTTTGGTCCGTGTGCCTCGTTTAAGTCATGGAGAGTAACACAAGCCGGATGGTTACTTTGAACGGGTCCAATTACCATGTTTGGAAGGGGAAGATGGAAGATCTCATGTATGTGAAAGATTATTATTTGCCAGTGTTTGCCAAAGAGAAGCCATCGGGTAAAACCGATGAAGAGTGGGAGCTATGTCACCGTCAGGTATGCGGCTACATCAGGCAGTGGGTAGATGATAACGTACTCAACCACGTTAGTGAAGAAAAGCATGCGCGGACCTTGTGGAGTAAACTTGAGGAGTTGTACGCGCGGAAGACCGGCAACAACAAGTTGTTTTTAATCAAGCAAATGATGGCCTTGAAGTATCAAGATGGAAAAGCCATGTCAGACCACTTGAACACATTCCAGGGAATTATCAATCAACTGGCTGGAATGAACATCAAGTTTGATGATGAAATACAAGGGCTGTGGCTTCTCGGTACGTTACCGGACTCGTGGGAGACGTTCAGGACGTCTTTGTCTAACTCATCTACAAACGGCATTTGCTCTATGGACTTGGTGAAAAGCAGTGTCCTAAACGAAGAGATGAGAAGAAAATCACAGGATTCTTCTTAGCATTCGGATGTCCTATTTGCTGAAAAGCGGGGGAGAAGTCAGAATAGGGGTCCGAATAATAGAAACTGAAGTAAAAGCAAGTCGGGAAAGCATGCCAACTTCGAGTGTTATCATTGTGGCAAAAAGGGACACATCAAGAGGTTTTGTAGAAAGTTCTTAAGGGAGAATTCGAATGCCAGAGGAAAGGATAAGAAGACCGAAGAGGGTGCAAATGGTGAGAAGGTAGTGGCAGCCATCGACGATTTTCTTATTGTATATGACGGCGATGTCGTCAATCTCGCCTGTCAAGAGACGAGTTGGGTGATCGATAGTGGCGCCTCGATACATGCTACATCGCGGATGGATTTCTTTGCATCTTACACTTCCGGTGACTTTGGAAGTGTTAGGATGGGTAACGATGGTATTGCTAAGGCCATTGGTATGAGAGACGTGCACTTAGAGACCGACAATGGCAACACCTTGGTTTTGAAGGGTGTGAAGCATATTCCCGATGTCCGCATGAATTTGATCTCCACAGGCAAGCTCGATGACGAATGGTTTTGCAGCACCTTTTGTGATGGAAAATGGAAGCTCACCAAAGGTTCCCTGATCGTGGCGAGGGGACAAAAATGTTCTTCATTGTATGTGACGCAAGCAAAGATTGCAAATTCCATGGTGAATGCGGTGGATGGTGATGATGTCGTGGAGCTTTGGCACAACCGGCTCGGACACATGAGCGAGAAGGGTTTGATGATGTTGGCCAAGAAGAATCTTCTCTCAGGTATGAAAAATGGTCTTCTAAAACGGTGTGTTCACTGTTTAGCAGGTAAACAAACACGAGTTGCTTTCAAGAAAACTTGTCATTTATGGAAGCCCGGTGTACTCGATCTGGTACACTCTGATGTGTGTGGTCCTATGAAGACGAGAACACTTGGTGGAGCTTCGTATTTTGTAACTTTTATCGATGATCACTCCAGGAAGACTTGGGCGTATACACTGAAGTCCAAGGATCAATTGTTGGATGTCTTCAAGCAGTTTCATGCTCTTGTAGAAAGACAGACTGGCGCAAAGCTGAAGAGCATTCGGACAGATAACGGAGGTGAGTATTGTGGTCCTTTTGATGAGTATTGCAGACAACAGGGTATTTGGCATCAAAAGACACCTCCGAAGACTCCTCAGTTGAATGGCTTAGCTGAGAGGATGAACAGGACACTTGTGGAAAGGGTAAGATGTTTACTTTCGCATTCACAGCTACCGAGATCCTTCTGGGGTGAGGCCTTGAGTACGGTGGTACATGTTTTGAATCTCACGCCGTGTGTTCCGTTGGGTTTTGAGGTTCCAGACAGGATGTGGTCAGGTAAGGAAGTCTCTTATGATCATCTTCGTGTCTTTGGGTGCAAGGCGTTTGTCCATATTTCGAAAGATGAGAGGTCTAAGCTCGATGCGAAGACAAGACCGTGTGTGTGTTCCTCGGTTATGGTCTTGATGAGTTTGGTTACAGGTTCTATGACCCGGTGATGAATAAACTTATTAGAAGCCAAGATGCAGTGTTTGTAGAAGACCAGGGCATTAAAGACATCAACAAGGCAGAGATGACAGAGAGGTACAGTGTTGATTTAATTGATTTGGATCCAGTTCCTGCACATGCAGCGCATACTGATCACGGGGGAGTGGTGCCGGATTATGCCGATAGCACCGCCGATGATGAAACTCCCGCCGTTGGTGATTCCGAGCTGACTGAACAAGTCGAGGAAGAGGTTCAAGAGCAGCCAGTTGAACCTCAGTTGAGAAGATCTACTAGAGACCGGCGTCCGTCTACAAGATACACTCAGGATGAGTATGTGATGCTCACGGATGCAGGAGAGCCAGAAACTTACCAACAGGCAATCTCTGCTGATAACAAGAAGGAGTGGTTGAAAGCTATGGATGAAGAGATGCAATCTCTTCACGAGAACCACACTTATGACTTGGTGAAATTACCACAAGGTAAGAAGGCTCTCAAGAACAGATGGACTTACAGATTAAAGACCGAAAATGCTAGCTCACAGCCAAGGTACAAGGCGCGATTGGTTGTGAAGGGGTTTGGTCAGAAGCAAGGTATCGACTTTGAAGAGATATTCTCACCGGTGGTGAAAATGTCCTCGATCCAAGTTGCTCTTGGTTTAGCAGCGCGCTTGAACCTGGAGATCGAGCAACTTGATGTGAAGACTACATTTCTTCATGGAGACCTGGAAGAAGAAATTTACATGGAGCAGCCCGAGGGATTTAAAGTCAGGGGCAAAGAGCACCTTGTGTGCAAATTGAAGAAGAGCCTATACGGCCTCAAACAAGCTCCAAGGCAATGGTACAAAAAGTTTGACTCTTTTATGGTGAGTCACGGGTATAGCAGGACGTCGTCAGATCACTGTGTGTTTGTCAAATATTTCGATGATGACTTCATCATTCTCCTCTTGTATGTTGACGATATGTTAATCATAGGCACTAACAAGATTGCTATGTTAAAGAGAGAGTTGAGCAAGTCCTTCGCCATGAAAGACTTGGGATCGGCGAAGAGGATACTCGGCATGGTGATTTCTCGTGATAGAAAGAACGGGAAGCTGTGGTTATCTCAGGAAGACTACATTGAGAATGTGCTCAAGAAATTCAACATGAGTAAGGCCAAGGTGGTTTGTTCTCCACTTGCAGGTCATTTCAAGCTAAATTCGGAGCAATGTCCTACAAGTAAGAAAGACAAGGTGGACATGAGTCGAATTCCTTATGCCTCCGTAGTTGGCAGCTTGATGTATGCCATGGTCTGCACTAGGCCCGACATTGCTCATTCTGTTGGAGTAGTCAGTCGGTTTCTCTCCAATCCTGGGAAAGAGCACTGGAAAGCAGTAAAGTGGATATTAAGATATCTGAGAGGTACTTCCAGGGTGTGTCTATGTTTTGGCGGCAGTGATACTATGTTAGTTGGGTATACCGATTCAGATATGGCAGGTGATATTGATTCCAGGAAGTCCGTTTCAGGATTCTTGATGACTTTTGCAGGGGGAGCCGTGTCCTGGCAATCGAAGCTGCAAAAGTGCGTGGCGTTATCTACCACAGAAGCTGAGTATATTGCAATCACTGAGGGTTGCAAGGAGGCTTTGTGGATGAAGAGATTCCTTGAGGAATTGGGTTTGCGCCAACAGAAGTATGTCGTATTCAGCGATAGCCATAGTGCTATTCACCTCTCCAAGAACTCGTCATTTCATTCGAGGTCCAAGCACATTGAAGTGAGGTATCATTGGATTCGAGACGTTCTCGAGTCAAAGCAGTTGCACTTGGCGAAAGTGCACACCAGTGAGAATGGTTCGGATATGTTGATGAAGACTTTGCCGAAAGAGAAGCTTGAGGCTTGTCGATGAAGAGCGGGCTTGTTGGAGCCCACCGGATGAGCCGGAGGGGGAGTTTGTTGGGTCCGGCCCATCTTCGGGCCAAACTAATAAAACAATAAAACAGAAAAAAAAAACAAAAAAAAAAACAAAAAAAAAAACGCAGCGAAGAATGATCTTCGCTGTCGGTGAGTTTTTTTTTTTCTTCTCTCGTTCAAGGCGGCGCAAAGTAAACGCAAATCTTGGACGTCGGTTGCTCATTTCACTGGCACCCGCTGGGTGTGACCGGGAGAATTGACTCGAAGAACTCGAGCTCCTTCTATATATATTAAGCATTACGAGAAGCTGTTGTACTACCGATATAGAAGCTGTTTAAAGATCGTCGAGGAAGCCTCTCTGAGCTTGCAAAGAAACTATTCGGCAAGGGCCTGAACAAGCCAATCCGCAACAGCAACTGGGAGTGGCGATCTCTCTCTCTTGCGTTCTCTTCTATTTATTTTTCCCAACACTATCGAAGTACAGCTACCTGGTTTGCAAGAGAAATCCATTTCCTGCTCAATCTCTTTCATGTCAAAAGCATAGGAATGAATATCCGCGTCTTTCCGCTTTGTTGTTGCAATTTGTTTCTCTTTTGCCTGTTCTTCACTTGCTGTTCAAATGGTGAGTTAGCTACTGTTGATGCGTCCTTCAAATGGTGCCGTTCTTCACTTGCCGTTGCAAGTAAATAACGCGTTTTATAACTTCATTAATATACCTTCTGTTCATGGATTCTGCTGTAAAGATTAAATTATAGTATGTGGTTATTTGCGATTTCAAATACCAGTGTCTCATTTGTTGGTGTTGAGTGTGACGAGATCATCAAAATCTGAAACTGCTATTCCAGAAACCTTCCAACATTATATACATAGAAATATACATGTATTTACATGCACATATATATATTGTACATACTACTATATATATATACATTTACATGAATGTTGATATATATATATATATAATAGATAGATAGATACTTGTATACATTGCTGGAAAATCAAGACATACAATGAAATTTAACTTTATATATACATAGATACTGGTGCATATATATATATTAGTAGAATATTAATTTTTTCTGTGTAGTTATGTGTTGATGTCTATATACACATATGTATGGGTGTACAATTCACTCTATATAAATATATTATATTGTATATATACATATATCTGCATGTACATACATTTTTACATTCCTTATCTATATATAAATATTTATATATGTAAATAATATTTAGTATACATCCCTGTATATATTGATAAATAATTGTCTTACAACTTTCCAGTTAAAGTTTGATCGTGTATGAATTAAATTGATTGCACCACAAATACTACACTTTGTTCCCACATTACTCAAAATTGTGTAAGAATGTAAATTGGATGTACCAAAGGTTCATAGATGACATCCTTAATCCAATGTTTGTTTATGGGGTTGAGATTATTTTGAAATTTTCTTTAGCACATTTAAAGCGGCTGGATGGGAAAAGACAAAGTATCCATGTGAAAAATTCAAGTATCAAAATCATCATATTTTTGATATTGAAACAGTGAAATATCATGTGCTCAGATATGATTTCAAATTAGATTATTTTGTGTAGAATAATCATGGGGAAGCAAATGAAGTGATACATGAGCATCATTTTATAGATTCAGCATGTCCTTCTAATTGAATAAATGATTATCAAACAATGATTATAGATGCTACTAGTTATTCTTTCAATTAGTTATGGCGTAGAGAACCATAATCCAACAATTCCAAGATATGATTGATAAAGCTAAAAATCCATTATGAAAATGTGTGAAAATCATTCATATTTATCAGTGGTGGCTAGAATGCTAAATATCAAGACCGAGCACCATTTGTCTAAACGTGCATTTGATGCAAATGCTAAACTAATGAAAGTGGTCATGCCCAAAGAGAGTCTAATCAAAGAAAGTTTTAATGAAACAAAGCATGTGGTTCATGGGCAAGGTTTAATAGTGGAGAGTATGCATTATTGTCCAAAAAAAATGCATTATTTATCTAGGACAAGATTTGGATAAAACTCAGTGTAGGTTATGTGGTCGTGGCTATCCACATTTCAAGAAAAGTAACACTAATGAAAAAGAAAGAAGAGTGAAAAATAAGAATATGAAGATTAAGAAGAATTGTAGCAAGCACAAACATGCAGTAAAAGACAATGTTATGGAACATCCTTCTGATTATATTAGGGTATTTTGCTTGAAAATACTTTAATGATATTAATTTGGCTTTCAAACGATTTAATATTCGTATATATTAGGGTATTTTATGATATTGTGTAGGCATAAAATAAAAAGAAATTATGGATTAATTTCATGATTTTGAAATATTGGTTAGTTTTGATAAATATTAATGAAATTAAAATGTTCTTAGAAGTGTTCAGCTGATAAGATAGCACATTGAGTCTTGCAAAGTTTTGACATATATTCTTGGCTAAATTCTAACTAAAAGTTCATTGCAATCTTTGTATGATATGACCTTACAAACTCATTAGCAAAATTACTTTATTATGTGATATATTCTTAGTGACTATAATATTATTATAGAGTTATAACCATACTTATCTTATGAAATTTAAATAGTCATAATATTAATTCCATATCATAGCAACTAAGTACCTCATTATTGCTAAAGGTCATGGCCATCTTCTAGTATCATGACTTTATTTTAATATGGCTTAGTAGTTTCAAGTCAGAGTCATGGTCTTTTTACAAAGCCATAACTTTTTAGCTGTAAAAAATTATAAAGCCAAAACTACTCAAGCCAAAGTCATTATTATTATTCCAATTCATGAATTTTTGGATACTAAAAATTATATAAGACATACTCAACTTGGACTATTTTCCAAGACCACAACTCTTGTACTCAAAGAAAGGCAAAGCAGTAACTTTTATGCTTAAGTGAAAATGTTAGTATCAAGGCATCCTTATAGCGCTGCAACAACATGATATATGAAATAAAAGAATGATAATGTCATGGCCACCCATACTGTCCTGGACACATTAAGACATATGAAAGACAAATTTTGTATCATGACAATTTCTAAGCATTACGAAAATAAAAAATACAAAAAAGATCTTAGTATCACAACTATTTTCCAGTACTACAATCATATAAAAATCATACAAAAAAGATCAATGTCAATGTCATGACTTTATCTCAATATCATGATTCTATACCAATATGAGAAGCTCTTCCCAATGTCATGATCATTTCCTAGTGCCGCTTCTATGATCCTTTGTCAAAGACAATAAGACAAACATAAAAAAGTCTCAACTACTTCACAATAATGCTACATTGTGTTACAAAGATATTAGGTCTAAGTCTTGGTTATCGACAGTACCATAACTTTATATTATAGAAAGATTGTGATGTAGTCCAAAGTCATGGCCACTTTCTAGAATAACAACCTTAAGCTTAAGAGTAGAAGGCTGAAGTTGTGACTTTCTTCTAAATAATGTGACTTCTTACTTAAGAATACTGTAGAGTCGACAAAGTATAAAAATAGAAGATTGAAAAATTCACACACACACACACACATATATATCTCATTATTATTCCTCTCTCCATTCAACAAGCCAAACCAAGTGCAACTATTAAACCCTCCAACAAATTTTGCACTACCTAGAAGTTTCATAAGCAAGCAAGGTACGTGATGCCCATGAACTATTTGCCAAAGTCATTCAAGAGAGTAATTGTGTGGCAAATTCAACAACCATTTTGCATGTCACTTTGAATGATTATTATTTTGTGATGTACATACCTAGAAACTACAGACTAGTCAAGATGGACAACAATGAGAGAGTATTTTTATTCAAAGATATTTGTTTCAAGACAAAAATGAGATATCAATTAATTTTGAGAGATATCTGATATATTCTAGATATTCAGATGAATTTATACTGTTATCCATTAGGATGTTGGATAGTATGGAACAAGTGATGAGAATCAAGAAAATCAATAAAATTGGTCCGAGTGTTGCTTACTATAATGAGGGATAAAATAGTATATTTCATGTATATTTCCAAAGCTATAATTAGTTTGGATCGGATAAGTACCTCGTGGAAAATTGAAAGTAATAATTTTGAGTTGTTGTTTGACACTCAAAGTGAATATTTCATAAATTTATATTTCTAATAGATTTTGATGAATAATAGTGGAGTCAACCATAAATTAGGTTTGATTAATAGAATTGGTAGAAAGTTAAAATGGAGGATGGTGAGCAAGAAAAAATTCATGATATTTCCTATATCACAATATTTATAAACTAGTATGTGTTTATTAAGAAGTCATGGCAAATTCTTTTGGTTGACTCTACAAATAAGTTATGACCTACATTACGGCCTCTGACTCTACCATTCGATTGTTCTATTCTTTCACTATATAACATATTATTTCTAGCTATGATATTATTTTGGAGTAAAAGCTATATTTTTTCTAAACACAATTTTTGACTGCAATATTATTTACACATCCCAACAACCAAGTATTGATTTGAAATGTAAAGTTGTGGTGTTTTTCATTGTTGCAACATATTTCTTATATAACTAAAATCACACGACGCAAGTCAATTTTATGTTGCTATATTATTTTATGCTACAATATTGTGCTTTATAAATAAATTTCTCGAGTCACTACATTCTCTAGCATTGCAACTTTATTATTAAATATCTATATGGTATCACAACATTGCTCATCATATCCCTTACATTTTATTCTGGAAAGTAATTCTTTGGGCCACGACATTGTTCGTTGTGGCAATATTATGCTTCAAAGAGAAATTTCTCAAGTCAGGATATTCCTCGGTAATAGTATATTATTATTGTGCATCTATATGATTTCATGATATTGCTCATAACATTCTATGACATGATGATCCAACGGAGGCTTAAAATTTATTTAATGTTATAACTTGAACCCAATGTAATGATATTATTTATTAAACTAATATAATACATGATGTGACTTACTGATATAAAAGGTGGACATGGACTAAAAAAAGAGAGAGAAAAGAGAAGAGAATGAGAGAAATACGTAGAAGGTGAAAGATATGATACAATTTAATATCACACAAAGGCGAACCACCTCCCCTGATTATGAAGAAAATCTTTGGACGAATACAAAGTAAACATAGATAGGGAACCATACCTAAAACTTATATCCTAATGTCAATTATCACTGAGAATGCCCGATTCTAATTTTCTCATGTAAAATATTTCTCAATGTCAAGCTATTTAGGAACCTATAATTGGTTTATGTGATTATGTATGATGAACATGATTTTTTAAATTTTTTTTAAAATTTTTAAAATTTTTAAAATTTTTAAAATTTTTTTGTTTTTTTATTTTTTTATTTTTTTATTTTTTATTTTTATTTTTTATTTTTTATTTATTTTTATTTATTTTTTTGTATGATGAACATTATTTTGTAATGAATTATCATGAAATTGTTATGCTTTGAATGTTAATAGATATGGATATTTCTTGAAATAATAATTTAGGGTTTCATCACCCAATATATCGATATGTATTAGTTATGATAAATGATGACAAGAAAGCTATGGGATATATGCACAGTGTGGCATTAATAGAAAGTGGCAACCCTCCAACTCTCTCCCTCGTGCATTGAATCCATTCATGAAAATCATAAATGAAGGTATATTAATTGATACAAGTATGATACTTATGAAACTAAAAACATAAATATAATTCATTCCATTGTGTATGATGTAGTGATAGTTCGACAATCATTTTCCTCTTGTATAACTTTCAGGTGTAGTTACTAAGGAGACGTATGTTAATTTATGTAAGTATAATACTTATAAAGTCAAAAATATTAACATAATTATGACCACAATTTCATATACCTTCTAAGATAATTGAGGTTGGATAATAAAAATACATACTTGAAGTAATTAGTAAAGTCAATTAACATATCACCAAAATTAAGAGAATTATGGAATAGTCTATGAATAGATATAGACATGGCTTCAATGGTCGTATACCAAAAGCATAACTATGAGGGGATCATTTATTATAGTGATAGTCCATTATTGATAATCATCTTATTAATAAAATAAAATAAAAATTAAAAAAAAATTAAAAAAAATTAAAAAAAATTAAAAAAAAATTAAAAAATTAAAAAAAATTAAAAAAATTAAAAAAAATTAAAAAAATTAAAAAAATTAAAAAAATAAAAAAAAATAAAAAAAAATAAAAAAAAATAAAAAAAATAAAAAAAACAAAAAAAAACAAAAAAAAAACAAAAAAAAAAACATTTTATATGTCAATGGGGAAAAAAGTAATTCACATTATTTTATTTTTCATCTTACAATCAAGTGTGATATTGTCACTTTATCAAAGAAAACTCTATCAAACATAAGAAAATAAATTAATCTCAAAGTCTAAGTATCTGTGTGAGACTCTAGTATTCTCAACTTAATTAGTAGTTAATTCACTATTAGTTAGGTAAATTATCATAATAATCCTTATGTGATTGATATATAGACTTATGTTTATTCTATTACTTATGATCTCGAAGTCACTTAATAGTGTGAGGACAATCTGTATGACTATGTAGAGGCATACAACAATGTCACTTTTACTTCATTCTTCAAGGAGAACAAGGATAATCGATTTGGATATATCATATGCAAATTACAAGACAAGTAATATTCTCGTATGAATTTCTTTTATACAACTTTTATTCTAGTTGTTCCTGGAGATCAGATAAATCAATGGAAACTTATGAATTGGAAGAAAAATTTTATACTTTTACTCTATTTACTCTTAGAGATTAGTTGGATCAAGGAAGAACTCATGATTCAAAGGAAAAAGATGAAGTATTGAGTTTTTTTTTTTTTTTGGAATATTTAATTTCTGGGAAATTATTTCATGTGTAATGAATGAGAAGTGGTTTTAAGGTATGTGAGAGAAGTTGAACTTCTTACGATAGATGATTATTAAATTTAAACCATAGCCTTATAGTAACTAGGCAAGATAATTATTGGGACCAATTTTGGCTAATTCTAAAATTAATTTGGATAATTATTTTGAGAATCAATATATGTGTTTTCAGTTTAGAAATAAATATTTTGCGTGGATGTGAAATTTCAAAAATGCCAATTTGAAAAGAAAATTAATTGGGCATACATAGTTTTTATATTTTTGGAATTTGAAAATTCTATGAACTCAATTTAGATTTTAATTTGGATTAAAATTGATATTTTGTCATATTTTATCTTATAATTAAAATTGAATTTAATTTTTAAAAAAGACATATACACGCACACATAAAAATCAAAAATAAGTTGTAATTTGTTACGTTTGGTAACAAATTAAAAGAAAAATTTTTAAATTTAAATCATAAATAAAATTAATTAATTTAATTTTATGTACTAGAAAAAGTCTCAAAATTTGAGCTTAGTATTTGGACACATTCATATTTACCCCAACACATTCCACATTTCTTAATTTTACTATATAAACAAATATATATATATATATATATATCATTAATGTGTACAAGGCATAGGTAATTTTGGGTTTTCTATTTATAATATAATAAAAATAATTTTTTTATAATTACATAAATTTTAAGTTTTTTTTTGTAATAACTTTTTATTTTAGATAAAACAAAATAAATTTTTTTTTGTGCCCCTCATTTCAAATGCAAAGCCTTATCCTTACATTCAAAGTATTCATTATTTTTGTTTATTTTTAATGCTTCCACCACACCTATTTAATTAATCTACTAGTTTTCAAAATAAAATAAATGCAATAAATATTAAAATTAAACACATATTGTTGAATTTAAACACACACAAAATTTAAATAAATTTATTTTAATTTTTAATTAAATCAATTTTTCTGAACTAATTCAATAAAGTCAATTTTTAAACTATTTACATACGCCCATATATACACACACACACCCATGCACACAGACAGTGTGTGTGTGTGTGTGTGTTTGTGTGTATTATTTATATATAATTTAAAACCATATACATTAAAATATATATGTTAAAACTATAAAAATATATATATTATAAAATATATTTATTTATATACATGTATATAAATAGTTGTTTTAAACTATATATATATATATATAAAGGGTGAATTATGTCTTGGGGTCTTGGGAACCCAAATAATTAACCTTAAGGCCTCATAACACTTATATTTGACTTTAAGGATATAAACATTTCCAGGACAAAAATGCCCTTAATGATATTAACATTTTAACGCATCATCATCTCTCGGACGAACACGTACACACCATCCACATGTGCTAATTTTGGCTGCCACAATTTTTCTTCTCCTAATAAACAAGGGAAATTAAAATCAAAAATGGTTTTGCTTGGGTTTGGGGACTTGCAGTTTCAGCCGACGGGAGACATCTCACGTGTTGCGGCTGTTCTAAGCGACTCAACAGACATGAAAAATATTATAAGCGGATATTCTAAGAGAGAAGATGGAAGACTTTTATCTCTTTATTAATAAATATAACATTTATTATTTTCCACATCATCAGGGATAAATGAGGTATTACAAAAATATTATATCCTTAACATTAATTTTTGTTTGTTTCATACTTTTGAGATTATATTATCTTATGAGTCATTAAGGTTAATTATTTGTATTATATATAGGGAAGACATCATGATGACTGGCAACTGGAAAGTACTTAAATGAGACCAAAGAAACAGCTGGCGGACACACGCTGCCGACTGAAACGAGGCCAGTGCGGGACTGTGACTCTGTGAGGACCTTAACAATGGATCCACATGCCCAACCCCCTCATCTGTCACCCTCGTCCCTTCTCTAACTGTTTCTTCCTCCTCGTTTTCTCTCCCGCCATGGCTTCTCTGTTCAGATTCAGAATCTATTTGTTCCTCGCACTAGCAGGATTTCTGCGAGGCGCATCGGCGGCACATAGACATAACATCACCACCATTCTTGCCTCCCACCGAGATTTCTCCCAATTCAATTTGTATCTCACCCAAACTGGCCTAGCCGATGAAATTAATCGTCGCATGACCATCACCGTCCTCGTCCTCAACAATGCCGCCATGACTTCCTTGGTACATAACCACTCCCTCTCCGTCGTTAAATCCGCCCTCAGCCTCCTTGTCTTGCTCGACTACTTCGACTACGCCAAACTCAAGACCATCGCCGATACCAACACCACAACTCTCTTCCAGACGACCGGGGAGGCAACCGGAAGTTCCGGCATGCTCCACATCATTCCTCTTCCCGACGGCCGTTTCGGCTTCCAATCCTCTGTCCCCGGCTCAAAGATCGATTCGTATTATCTTAGAGCAGTGCAACACATCTCGTCTGACCTATCGATCCTCGAGATCTCGGCTCCCATCATCGTCAAGGATGTGTTAGAGTCTTCCTCTCCGTCGGATTTGAACTTGACGAATCTTTTGGAGAAATCCGGGTGCAAAGTGTTTTCTGATCTATTACAGAGCAGCGGTGTGGAGAAGACGTATGAATTGCAGATGAACCACGGCTTGACGGTGTTTGCACCTAGAGACGATGCGTTCAAAGCTCTGCATAGTGTTGTTCTGAACAATCTTACAAAGGCAGATATGGTCTCGCTCTTAGAATGCCAAGCAATCCCCCGCTACACCCCCGCTGCGAGCTTGGAAGCGATTCACGGCTCCATCGCGACGCTTGCTAGTAACGGTGCTCGGAAATTCCATCTGAAGGTGGAAACTGTTGGCAATGATGTTTTTCTGAAAACCGGAGGCAACAGTTCCAGGATTGTAGGCACGGTCATTGATTCGCCTCCATTGATTATCTTTGTGGTGGATAGCTTGCTACTCCCGGCGGAACTGGTAGGGGTTTCTTCTCCGGCTCCATCCCCCGTCCCGATTAGCGCGCCCATTCATCCTCCGGCTCTTGCTCCTGCCACTGAGGCTCCATCCCCATTTCCCAGTTCGCCCCCTGCCCCTCCCCCAGCTGAGGCGCCGCTCGAAGCTCCCGTTGAAGCTCCCGTTGAAGCTCCTGCCGATTTCGACAGTGGCACAGTAAGTTGTCGTGGAACCCTCTCCGTCTTGCTTGCTGTCCTTGTTGCTTGCTGTTGCTCCATTGTTTTCTGAGGTAGTGCTGCATTGCATTGCTTCTTTTTTGCTTCCCTTCAAAAATTTACCCTCCATTATTATACTCCCCGGCCGTGGGTTCAGTTTCGCCTGTTTTATAGTTGGATTTGTTCGTGGTTTAGTTTGTTGCTCCTGAATTTCAAGCTCCACTCGTGATTACTGTTACTTGAATTGTGCTACAGTTGTCTGTTAAACATTGAATTGAAGAAGATGACCTACTTATTCGATGGCATTGCACCACCCATTTTCATTTATCTGAGATTGGGATTTTGTCATCAACTCATGCCCAATGTTCCAGCTCCATCCAAAAACTAGCTCTGACTTGAATGTCTGCTCCAAAACCTAGACATCCCCACCTACCTAGACAGTCGTCTTCTCCTAGACAGTCGTCTTCTCCTAGCTAGTCTTTTTTTAAGCATCACTCAAGGTGGCTTGCACTCTGAGCAGCTTTTTTCTTAGTGCTCCTCCCAATGCACAAGGTAGCACCCTCTCACAAGTAGTTCACACCCAGGGGCTAGCTCGAAGATAGAGAATTGCCTTTAGATTGGAATACCCATTTTACCCTCCTAGGATTTTTCAAATGTGGGTTGTATATTACCACATGTTTCCTACTATGATTGGATTCATTCAGAAACTAGCTCAAATTGAGGTTCGCCCCTAGACATAAATACCAATCTACCCTTTTAGGATTTTCTGATGTGGGTTGTATTAGATTTACGATGGAACCCATAACTTGCAAAGACCATGGCTTGTTTGGTACAAGGTTACATTAATTTAGAAGGGTAGAATAGGTATATTATGATTATATTTGCATTTTTAGATATTTGATTTTAATATTTTTTTACTTTATTGCCACCATTCAATAATATGATTAATTAGTTAATATAATGTAGGCGTGACAACATGGATTGGCATGTTATAATTAATTGGATAATTAAGTGATGTTTAGCAATATTATTTTTTATTAAATCATTCTATTATTGATTAATACATATTGGTTTTCTTATGTTTATAGGGGAAATTATAATTTCTTATTTTTTTAAATTTTTCAAAAATTGAAAAAAAATTGGTTTTCAAATATTAAAAGTGGATTGCTTCCCCTGTCTTTATTTAACCAAAGAAATTAAAATATTATTTAATTTTTTAAACTTTTAAAAGAACTGGAAAATAGCATGCAGGCCACAATTTTTTAACAGTTATTATTATTTTTTCAATTTCTACAAGTGAATTTCACCGTGAGCATCTCAACGCTGCATTTACTTACAATGAACCCTAAATAATAAAAGCAAGAATTAATTTGAATTGGCAGGCACCTAAATTAATTTTTCATAATAAAATATAATTTTTTTCTGTTTTTAAAATTTGTAAAAAATAAATAAAACAAATATTTAAAAAAAACAAAAATTAAAAGTACCCCCAGCTTCAATATGTCCCCTTGACATAATCCGTAAAACCATTATAATTATTACACTTTTTAAATTTTTTATTTTGATATTTCATATTTCTAATAAATATAAGATTAATATTTCAAAAAATTTTAATTGGGCCATTAGTTCGTCCATAACTAACACGACCTGGTTGCAAGCCAGCCAGGCTGACAGCTGACTCATTATGAATCCATTCCAGCATGACATGGAGAAAACCCATCTCATGCTATATGTCAAGCTCGGCACAATAACCAGACCAGACCTAAAAAATTGGGTTATGTCAACAAGAACAAACCCATTTGACACTTTAGAAAATTTGATGTTGATGTATATTAATCATAAAACCAAAAATATAAATATTTTTATAAACTAATTAATTATACATATCTTATAAAAACTGACTCCCGGTTGACACATATTAATTATTCAACTATGATACTTGTGAAATTAAAAATATAGACATTATTATTATCATTACAATTATGATATGATAATAATATTCACATGATAAGTCATAACTAATCTTATTATTGGAGCATAGCTATATTTTATGCCAATAGGAGGATAGAATATTATTATAATAATCTTATATTAATTCTATAACTAAGAATAATAAAATATAAACCACATAGATAAGGCATCATGTATAATAAAATACACTAACTTTAGAATTTTAGAATCATATCTAAAACTAATCTTATTATTTCAAATAGAGCAGCAATTAACTAATAATGGATTGAACAAAAAAAATTAAAAAAATTAAAAAAATAAAAAAAATTTTAAAAAATGTAAAAAAAAAAATTAAAAAAAATTAAAAAAAATTTAAAAAATTAAATTTTTTTAAAAAATAAAAAAATAAAAAAATTTAAAAAATTAAAAAAATTAAAAAAATTAAAAAAATTAAAAAAATTTTGCTAGTCAATTGATACATTTTTAGCACCATTGATAGGAATGTTAATTTTGCTAGTCAATTGCAATTGAAGCGGCTATCTCTGGAAAAAAATAATTCTAATTTTAGTAATTTAAATATCAATAATTTAATTTTGTATCATGATTTATATTGCATGATTTTCATTACTTATTTGTATCTTTCATTTTAGTATTTTTTTTTTTGACACAGTAAACAAAGCCAACTTTTAGAACTGAGCTAATATCTCGGGACCAAATAGTAACTTCCACAATCCAATCTATCAATATAATAAATCTTACTTTATTTCTCACCAAATAGTAACTTCCACCTTACGCCTAATAGCAAGCTGGATTAGTTCTATTATCAGAATATAATAATCTATGAATGGATCATATTTGATAGTTATTATTCAATAGAGACAATAATAGAGAATAAAATGGGAGAAGAAAGACTGAAGCAATTGAAAAGAAGACTTGAATGTACTAATTTGAGCATGCTTACAAAGTAACTACATCAGGACTTCAGGTAGTCGACATGATTTTGATCGAGAAAGTTGATGGGGCTCTTGTAATCCAACTTTTCTATCAGAAACTAGCAGAAAATAGACAATTCATGTCTGAGAATTTTATGTGAATTCGAAGATCAGGAAGAACACATATATAGTGTGCGAAAAGAATTTGAATATGTTTTGAAAGAGAAATTCTTAATGAGTTTTTTGGATCACAAGAGGATAGCGATATCATGGGCATTAAATCCCTTAACATATGAGCCAATCTTAGAGCAATTACGAATTTGTTGAAAGACAAAAAAAGTAACTTCATAAAGTACATGTGAATATAAGATATAATTATATTTTATTTGCTCATTTTTATTATCGATACTTTATGTGTCAACCATCACACGAGATAGAATAAATTTGCTTCATGCCCTTTTGACTGATTATAGATTCGATGTAGAGGTGTCAACCAGATTAGGAAATCCTGACATAGCCCACGGCATGGTTTAGAACCATGCCTGGAAGTGCCACAGTCCGTGTCGGACCAATCTTTTTGGCATGGGAGCAACAACAAGGAACGACCCTACATGACGGATCATGCTAGCCAGTTTTAGCCTAGCTGGCCAAACTAGGAAACCTGGACTGAACCCAGGCTAGCCTAGCCAGGATTAGCATGTTCAGGCTTGACCTTGCATGACCCACCTAAAAGTCATGTCGTGCTGCTCCTTTTTAAAACCATGATGGCACGACACAACCCATGGTAAATACAGTATTGTGCCCGTCACGACAAAGT
This sequence comes from Sapria himalayana, assembly GCA_029783825.1. Classification (NCBI taxonomy): domain Eukaryota; kingdom Viridiplantae; phylum Streptophyta; class Magnoliopsida; order Malpighiales; family Rafflesiaceae; genus Sapria; species Sapria himalayana. Next base: position 1,504,140 of record JAREIK010002950.1, read on the forward strand.
AGCTCAGAGGAGCAAAAAAAAAAAGATCATGCCAGCAATAATAATTCTATGTCATATGCATACTAGCTAGTAATAATTTTTATGCCGGCAACAATAAAATTTATGTCATAGTGATACTCGAGTTGCAATCATTTTCAATGTTGTGACTCTTAGTTCTAATACCATGACTTTGTAGTTTATGAACCAAATATGTAGCCGTGTCTATTTCCAATGCCACGAGATTTTTTAAAAAGTCATAACTTTCAACTTATATTTCAGATATAATTATTCGTGTGTAAAAGGGAAAAAAGGGATGAAAGCTAGCACTTTGATAGTCGAATTTTGCCCCAATCTTAAGATAGATTCAAGAGCAAATGAACAATATAAGACTCAAACATAAACTCTATGAGAGTATGAATTACAACATATCCTAGGAGAAAATCTAAGGTGCATGACTAATTTCTAGACTCTCTTATGTGTTGTCATTGAGAATCCAAAATTCTATGAGATATATCTTTAATTATCTCGTGTAAATTCTTCATTATTATCAGACTAAATCGAGATTTAAGATTATTATATTTAATTACGTGTGATGAATGCTTAATAGATATATTTTATATTAAAATTTTATTGTAATTTGAATAGGAAAGAAATAACAACTTTTTTGATTAGGATGCTCGAGATAAACTTATATGTTAAAATTCAATATTATGAATTATTAATCATGTGAGTATGACGCTTATAAAATCAAAAATATACATATTTTTAAAAGTCTATATAACAGCGAAGTCAAAAAATAAAAGTGCACAAATCAAACAGTTATCATACTCATAGTTATGAATTACCTAAAATGTATGAATTTATGAATTACCCTTGAATAGTGAAGAATTATCATTTTGATGGTAAAATATCAAAAGGATAACTATAATAACCAAACTTAGGTCCTATTTGATAAAATTAAAAAAAATTAAGTGCTGAAAAATAAATACTAAAAAATTAAGGCTGAAATTTATAAGTGTTGAATTTGTTTTGAAAAACCGTTTGATAAATTATTATTAATCGAATGCTGAATATAAATATATTATTTGATAACTATAAATACTTAAAATGATGTATTTTATATATTTATCTTTATTATCATTATATTACATATTATCCAACATAAATAAAATTTCTAATAAATTTTTTTTCTTAAAAAAAAAATAAAATCCCTAAAAATATATCCATAAATAAATCATAAATTCAGAAAAAAAATAAAAATATTAAAAAAATAACCTATTTAATCTAAAATCTTTAAAACTATCCAAAATTTTAATATAGAAATAAAAATTAATGAACAAGTTGATTTGTTAATTCATCTCTTAAATTAATAATGAAAGATGGTTAGAATTAGGGTTTGTGACGGCAGAAAAATGAGGAGGAAAAGACAAATTCACAAAATTAAACTATAACATGAATGAGAAAATGAAAAATAAATGAAAAAAAATAGATAAAATAATAATTTTGAAAAAAAAAATTTGTTAAAAAATTTCAGCCTTCAACATTATAGTCTCTACCTACTTAAAATTTTCAATGAATTTTCACTTAAAATTTTAAATGTTTAGCTCCCAACTTTTTTTATCATACGCACTTAAAATTTTAAAACATTAAAAATTTTAATTTTCAATGGTTTAAAGATTTAAGTACGTTATCAAATAGCTCCTTAATAATATCTAAACTATGTAGATAAGTCATTATACATAATAAAATATATCAACCTTATCTTCTTATCAAAAACAATATTTAACAAATAATTGATTGATCGAACTGTCACGATCATCCCTATGAGATGGATATCTTTAAAAAATTTTTCTTATGAAACTAATTGTGCAATTCATATACTTATGAAACTAATTGGATGAGAGACTCACCCTATAATATTTTGAGATTTTGTCTAATCCTAAAAACTAAACATCAAAACAAAATCACAATAATAATATAACTGAAACTCAAAAAAAATGTCATAGTTGTTATGAACTTAGGAAAATACCAAAGCCATAGCCAATTGACACGATTTCAGAATCTTATTGAGCAAGAATCTCTCATCCATTATAAGTAATAAAATGAACAGAAATTTAGATATTAATCTCATAGAAATTATGTAGATAACTCAGTGAATCAAGAGATAACTAACAACTGCTCAAGTTGAATAGATATGTTTGATATTCATAAAAATACTTAGACCATAGAATCGATTCACGTTCTTACACATGATGATGCTTCTCTAATGTTTGATCAATATCATATCTAATTATTGGATTAATAGTAAATTAGTGTTGCAAATATTTGTGTACCCTTATAATTTTATTATGCTGTTCAATTTTATCAGTTAGATAATATCTCAAGAATTTATTAGAAAGAATATCTTATCAACAAAATTTCGTAAGTATATGGATCATATAAGTAATAAATAAGACATTATCTAAATATCAATCTCATAAGAATTATATCCACAATTCGATCAACTAATATTGAGACAGCAAAATTCTAGCATATGAGATAATTCAAAATTTTGATATGACTCTTAGAACATAAAATCTATCCACTTGATCTATATGAACCATGTTAAAATAATTTAAATTATGTTAGATTTGAATACAGAACAATTGCTAAATTATTATGAAATAGCTTATTGCCCTAATGACATAAAAGATTATTATCACCATTTAGTTCATCTCCATGATGATCTCTTCATATCTATATTCTTGATATTTTACCACCATGACGGCAAATTATCATATTTTGAAAATTATTTACAAGTCTATCCCTAACAGTTGCTTTATATGTATACAAAATCAAAAATACTCTCTTTATGCCACATCAGCATGCTGCATTATGTACTTTGCATTAAAAAAATATTTTCAAAAAATATATATTGCACACAAACACACACACACACATATATATATGTTAAATATTTTTAAAAACATCAATATATAGTTATTCAATCCAACAAATTTTAAGTAAACCCTAACTTTTAAGATCTAGGTAGGGATTTGGCCACTACACGCCAGACAAATCACAAACAAATAGAATTCATATCCAACAAGAGCTCAGCCAATTGTTTTGCATCCATATAAAACATCGATATATAGTTCATCAATCCACTAGCCTATTATATAGTTCATTAAAGTCTATTCACTATTCACATAATTGAAGAGAGATAAATATGCAAATTTTGAAAATATTTTCTGGTAAACTAGTTTGGGGTCGACATAGATGGAAGAAGAAACTGTTATTTATTATAGGCACCTGTAAGATCAGCGTTCTTAACTATCCAGGGATGCTCCATGATCTTCTGGAGGGACAATCTCTTCGAGGTATCCTTCACCAAGAGCTGCAGAAGAATGCAGTTACATAAGCACGACATTAGGTCTGAGTTTCAGAGGGGTCAGCGTTTTGCATTAAAAATAAAAACTGTTATCTTTGCACCAGGAAGCAAGAGGTGTGAAACAAGAGAGAAATCTAACCCTGCCAATGAGATTTCTGGCTTCAACAGAGATTGGAGGATAGGAGGGAAAACTCAGATCAACCTTAACAATCCTACAGTGATTTAACGCGTGGAGATGTTAAAAATGTCAGATAAGATGAGAAAGGAAGAATGGATTTGCATGGAGGAGTGAACTAACCTTCTGAACGTATCGCTCTGGCTCTCGGCTTCGAAAGGAGGCGAACCATAGAGAAATTCGTAGCAGAGTATACCAAGTGTCCAATTATCAACTGCATAATCATGGGCTTTATTCTCCACCATTTCTGGTGCTAGATAGTCTAATGTTCCACACATGGTGTGCCTCTTGCTTGATGATTGAACAGACCACCCAAAATCAGCAATTTTCAGCCTGCCCTGCAAGTGTGGGTGCCCAAGTGTGATTGATCCGAGTCCACAAAAGCAGGTAAACTAGGTTGTGTCGTAGAGATCATGGCATCTTCCAGAGCAGTGGGAGATTTAAGAAACTGCTTCTCTGAATTTATTGCGTAAGAAATTTTGAAATTTTGGTTTAGAGATCAAGAAAAGTGTCGACAGAAAATGATCCACGTGAAGGAGGGCTTTCATGTGGCTCCATTAGCTGGATCTCACTCCAAGAGCAACCCTCTTTGAGGTTGTGTCTGTGCAATTTCAAATGGCCAGTTCAAGTTAACCAGTTGAGATGTCATCAATGGCTACATACCTGTGAGCTTACTATAAATATAGGGTTGATGCTGAAAAGGTGACGACTAGCAGATACTTTTTGAATCGAAATATCCGAAAGAAATTTGGGAGTAGATACAAACCACTAGCAGTTAGGGAAGCCGAATGTACCTCATGATCCAGTAACAAATTTTCTGGCTTGATATCTCTGTGGATGACATCCTTCTTATGACAGTAAACCAATGCGTTGGTGAGACTTGAAATGTACTGAAAATCACACAGAATAACAGTTTAAAAGCATGCTAAACATCTGGCAAACGATAAATTCAAACAGGAGTTGAGGAGGAAGGGAAGATGAATCATAATTTCACCGTCGCCGCCTGCTCCTCGGTCAGATAACCACTCTTTCTGAGCTCTCGATACAGTTCTCCCCCGTGAGCATATTCAAGTATCAAGAAAATGCGCTGATCATCGTGAAACCATCCGTAGAGACGGAGTATATTTGAATGACGAAGAGTCGCTTGTATCTCCATCTCCCTCCTCAGTTGATGATGAATGTTATACTTCTCTATCTGCTCCTTGAATATCACCTTCAACGCAACAATGTACTTGCTCTATCCGACCACGGAAAGACAGAATTAAAAAGATCAACAGCAAACAAACGAATTTTGTGTTGATGAAGGAGGCATTGCAAAATGAAGAAAAAATGCGATCGAGACTTGCTGGTTGGAGAATTAGGTGCCGTAACGTACCTTGACTTCTCTGGCGAGATAAACTCGCCCAAATTTTCCTTTCCCTAGGGGTTTTCCAATCTCAAAATCGTGACGAGACCAATTCCTCTTTCCATTCAGTTCTTCTTCCTGCGATAAGGACTCCATTCTTGGAGAGACTGTTTGGTAAGGATGCTGGGACTGATTCTGCGGGAAGATTTTCTCATTTTCAAAATGCAACGTTATATGTCTTTCTTAAATATTTTTAATGATATAATTTTACATAATTTTTCCAAAAAATAATTATTATTTTGAGGTAATAAATTTCATAATTAACATAAAAAGATATGTACATTCACTATAAAAAAAATCAAATTAAAAATGTCTTAATCCATTTTTAATTTCGTTGTAATGTTGAATTTGCAACCTCAATATAAACAATAAAAATTCCTTTTCTAAAATGCTATTTTCTTGATTTTAGAAATAGAAATTATCTAGACATTTCTAATATGTGTAACAAAATTTGTCGTTTCTAACTATAGCGACGAAAACGTGATATCAGTTTCCATTTCTATTCCAATACTAAAATAGTGACAGAACAGAATAGAAATGTAAAATTCATTTCTAAATTAGAAACAGAATTGAAAACGGCATATTTCGTTTCTATTTTCAATTTTCTGTAGCAGGAACATGTCTCATTGTTGTAGTTTCTGTATATCATATATAATATACAAAGACATATAGAAACCATATATCCTGCAATATAGTAAATACGTGCACATTTATAATATTAAAAAATAGAAATGCCAAAAAAGTTTAGCATAACAAATTTCATTGTAAAAAATGTAATAACACAATATAACAAAGAGCTACAAGTCCCTGTCGAGTTGAGTATTCTCCTCCGGAGATCTAGAACAATCTTCTTCAGAATGATGAAAAAAAAGATAAGGCATCTGTCAGCTTGCACATAATTTTCTCCATCTTCAAAATTTCTGTTGCATTTTCTCATCTATTTTCATTCTTTCCTCGTCTCTTTTTATTTTTTCTTCTTCTTTTTTTTTTTTCATCTCTTCAATTTATCTTTGTCCCTCTTTATTCTTTTGTTGTATCTCCTCATTTTTTTCGTTGCAAAGTATCATAAATTTTTTGCATTTCATCTTGCAATCGCTCATCAAATAAATTATTGTAATTGGAAGATGAAGAGATCCAAACATATATAATTTGTATTAAATTAAATGTACGCTTGCTATTTTTTCTGCTCTACTCCTACAGCCTAAAGGTAAATATGCACAAAATCAATCTCTAGAGCCTCTATAGAAAGATCTGTCAATTATGAAGTAATGACAATCATATTCTCCATAGTTTCATATAATTATTACAATACAACATAACTCATCAGTATTACATTAAGATAAAATTAATACCAGCACATCAAATCGTCAACACCACACTAGAAATTAATATAAAAATTAAGTGAGTAATTACATTTAAAGAGTTCAATATAATAACACTTTATTAATGGCCAAAAAAAAAATACTTAACATTTGATATTAATTTATGTGAATGTAAAAAATTATATTTTTTTACAATTTTTTGTTTTATAATTTGTATTTTACATTGAAAGTACAAATTGAGAAACTCACATTAATATCATTCGACTGCTTGTCTACAAATGATTCATCATTCTACTTGTGTATTCACTTGAATACCTTGATCGATGTTGGTGAACATCCTTACTTAGCCTCCTGAAAATAAATAAAATTTACAAATGATGTACATTATAAATTATCATAATTTTAGTATTGTTTGTATTTACAAAGTTGAAATCATAATAAATTTAGGAAAGACAAATTTTACTAAATCTATTAAATATTGATAGGTCGTTTTTGAACCTCCAATATGTTTGGAAGGTCCTGATCTTTCAATTATTTTTTTCTAATCGACAATTTTGTGATATCATTTGGGGCAAGACCATGAACTCCTCATTATTTCATTATTCCATTATTCCCATCATTTTATCCAAATAAGAAGGGGAACACTATTTAGTTTTGCATCTTTATCATACTTTTTTTTCCATCTTCCAAGTTTGTCATTATATCCGACACCAGTCATATGTTTTCATGTATCCTTCAACGACAACAACAAAGCATTATTTCATTTATAGTTTTTTTTATAAAAAATAAAATAAATAATAATACATTGTGATGTATTTCTTTCCATAGTATTTCATAAAAAAAATATTTTGACATATTGGTAAATACTATAAAATTGTACTTAAAATTCTTCTCCATAATATTCTTTCATATTTAGGATGTTTCTGTTCTACTTTATATCCTATGTAACTAGTCTATCCTTAAATATCTCCCCAATTATATGAGAATCAGAAAGAACATGTAAGTAATCCAAAATCAACACAAACATATACATATAAATGAAATAAACTCATATTTTTGCAACTAAGTTAATATTTTATTCATTTTAATTACTTATCCAAAATTTCATAATGCAAATATTATTTAAATTATGAATGATAATGTTAGATCAGTAGCAACATCATAGTTTGTTTTATAAGAAAATAATGATATTTTAACCTTAATGATTTATTTATTTTGTTCATTCACAATTACTATTTATTATCAATTATGGGTAGAAAAAAGATTTTATCATAACTTTGTATGCAAATAGTAGATTGTTAATATCCATCCTTTATTGTTGCTACAAATCATCTCTATCTATATATTCATCCTCATATGATTGTGCAATTAATTCTTCCTCATTATCTTTTTCAATATGGGCATCATTAATGTCCAAATAGTTTACATTTTCACCTACCAATATTTCAAGCCCATCATCTACTACAAGATTTATTGGATGAAGTTTCACATTAATTATTCTCTTGAAATAAAGGTACACATCATAATGTTACATTAAAATCTTTTTCAAGAACTTTCATAGCTGATCTAGATTTTATTTTACAAATAGCCCACCGAAAACATGCATTTCTTCTTGTGGTTGGATAAGTGGTATAACACAATTGTTCTACTTGCATCACAAGAATAAATGACTCATACTTATGATAATATTTCTTATGGTGTACATCAACAAGGTTATATTCATGATAAATTCTAGTACCCAAATTTGGAATATGATCAAACCTTTCACACTTAAATAAAATTATCTTTTTAATCGATAAAGCATGATACTCCAAGTATAGAATTTTAATTAATCGACCATGAAAGTCAACATTATATGCAGTAGAGTTAGATTCCTTAATACATACACCAATGTTCATTGCAGCTCTATTTGAACCATATTTCAATGTATACCATTTATATCTATTTATATGATATATGGGATATGTCTGTAAACTTCATAATGGCTCTTTTGCAATATCTTATATTTATTTGTTATATGTACTTGATAATGGAAAAAGTACCTAAAAATGAAATAAAATAAAACCATACTTTATTTTTGTAAGTTATTTTTTAGAAGTAATAATGATAAGTTATATATTGACAAAATTTTCAAACCAAAATGTGAAATCTTTGTCAAGCTTTGCATCAATAGAAGTATCATCAATATGTAGTTCTATTGACCTTAATTCCATAACATAAATTCTACAAAAATAACATTGAAGTTATTTTAAATATTAAAAAAAGGTATATCATATACCATGACAAAGAAATGACAATGTAAAATAATTATAAATCTTACTCAATATAAGGGGTATCATTTTCACAGTTTAACAAGATATATGTGTGCACATCATGATACGCCTAGTCATTCAAAAAAAAAATTTATTTTGATCAACCATATGATTGACCTGCATGGGTAAAAATGGAATGCATATTATTTTCTTCTGATCCATTTTCCATACCATAGTCATTTTTTGGTGATATTTAGTAATGTGAATTATACACTTGTGACTGAAATTAATGCACAAAAATGTTGAAGCTTTTTCAACCAAGTAGGCATTGCATATTGATCCTTCAACTCTGGATTTATTTCGAACATTATTTTTTAATTTTCTAAGATATCTTTAAAATATTTTCATTAAAATAAAATTTATTCAATGGATACATTTAAATTTTTAGATGAACTGATGAACATTATATAACCTTTCAAGTGGATATATCAAATTGTATTACATAATGTCTGCTCTCATGGATTCATAAGGCAATTAGATTGGAAGATACTCTATGGAGTCAATGGAGCTAAGAGAAAAAATATGATCAAATCTACGTATAATTATGAGTATGTCATTTTGTAATTGCTCCATATCTTCCTTTCTTGTGATATTACAAATGAAAATCTTAAAAAAATATTTATTTCAGACAATGTTTCCCAAATATTTTCTAGAAGTAATTCATGAAATGCTATGGGTATTAGCCTATTCATAAAGATATGACAGTCATGACTTTTTATCCTAAATAACTAATGATTCTTCATATCAACATATCTGTTCATGTTAGATGCATATCCATCAGGGAACCTAAACTCAAATAGCCATTTGCACAAAGTTTCCTTTGCATCTTTATTAAGATTATAACAAGCCTTAAGAAATTTATTCATTGATTCATCTCTATATAACATTGGATGTGAACATAACTCTTTTAAATCCTTTATTAATTTGGAAATGTCTTTTGTTTTTATTTCCACATTCATGAAAGTATTAAAAATATTATCAAAAAAATTCAACTCAATGTGCATGTGTATAACATCTAAGTTATACCTAATTATGTTGGTTTTCCAATAAGACATATTCCAAATGATGTTTTGTTTTTTCCAATCACAATGATAATTTTTTGAAATTTGTACATTAATGTAATCTGCATCATATGTAATATTTTTGAAGTCATATCTTTTAATTAGCTTTAATATTTTGACACCTGACCTCAAAAGTGGTGCACATTTTATAACTATCTGGCCTTTCCCTAAATATATTCATATTGCTTTGAAATATATATTCAATATCTAAGAATTTACATTAGTTATCAAACCAAGAAGTCTCTCCTCATTTGCTCAGATAAAATATATTAGAGTCCTCATTTTTTGGGTAGCCCAATCAGGCTACCATGTCGTGCCAGGCATGGCACGACTGGAATTATGCCCAGCCTAGCACGATTTCAACTCCAAGCAGCCTCATGCCTTTTTGTGTCGGGTCATTTTTGAGTCATGCTATTTTGCCGGATCATGAAATTTTTTTGGGCAATCGGTGCAAGTAACCGGCGTGCACCTAGATTGTGCCCCACAAAAGTGCACAACCAACCATGTGGTAGTGGCTGGCTCATTAAAAAAACCTATTGCGTGTAGCAAGTGGGGTTGTTTTAAAAAATCTATTTTTTTAAATAGATTGAGCGGGTTAGGCACGGACCAAGTGGATTGTACCCGCTTCTCGTTTCACTGTCCTGGGTCATGGTAACCATGCCGGTGGACCATGCCAATAGGCCAGGCACCCGAGTCATGCCTAGAGGTGGCAAGTTAGCCAGGCAACCTAGGTATTGCATGAGGCACAACCTAACTTAAGTCGTGCCTCGCTGGCACGACATGGTATAGAACCGTGCTTAGACCTGGGCTGTGCCAACCTGAGGCACAGCTCATGTCATGCTGGGCTAGGGAGTGCCATGCCTCGTGTCAAGCCAAGCATGTCCAGGGTGCCTGGACCATTGGCATGATCTACCAGCATGGTTACCGTGACTCGGGACCACAGATCAAAAAGCGAGCGCTATGCACTTGGCACGAGCCCGCTCCACCCGGTCCATTTTAAAAAAATACTTAAAAAATCATCTTCCTAGTACATGTTTTAATGAACCTGCTAAGTGGTTGGTTGTGTGCATGTGGCATGCCCTTGACCCATGCGGATGCCCCCTTAGGCCAAGCCCAATAATCTTTTTGACTGTCGTGGGTAATGTGGGAACTTTCGAGGCTACTAATCAATCCTAAAGTCCGGAGCAGATTCCTTCGGCAAAACATCCACTATCGATACTTATTCATGTCAAGACTAACTTCAGTTATAATTTGCTTTGATTGGTTAAGGAAAGATGATTCCTGTATTAAAATTCATTGTTGGTCGATGTTATATCAAAAGAAAATTATTCAGGATAATTTTCGTAGTGATTTAATGTTCATTGGAATTGGATATTTGATGGTTATTATTGGTGGACGAATTTCGAAGGCTGAAGAGAAGACTCATATTTCCCTTTTTTTTATTTTTTTTATTTTTTTTATTATTTTTATTTTGAGTCTAATCTCTATATAAGGAGACGTATTCTCATTTGTAAGGGTGATTGTTTTTGAATGAATCTAAGTTCCTCTTTATGAGTTAAATTATTATCATGATTCTTTATCCAACGTCCTTGGTGTTGGATCAAACAGTTTTTTATCCTTGGTAGGTGGAATTTCCTTTAAACATAGGTGGTGAACTATATTTATCTTGAATTACAAACATTTCTACAAACATAATGTCTCGTTCAATTTCTCCAAGAATCGCTCACTCCATAGAGCTTATTTGGAGATACTATAAACACGAAAGTTGTAGATATATGAGTCATTGATCTGTGGCTTTTTGAATCGGATCAATCTGACATGTATTGAGGTAGTTACGCCCATTTACTTCAAAATCATGCAATCCTGGAATTTTAAACTTTATGCTCGAAACACTCGCCCACGCACGTATTAGGGGGCCAATGTCAACTGATAAGTAATGTAATGGGCAAAAAAAAAGCAAATTGAAGATGATCTTGGCTATTAGAATTTTTTCTAATAGCTAGGGCAGAAATTCGATAGTTGTTGGGTTTCTACCCTTTTTAATATATATATATATATATTTATTTATTTATTTATTTATTATTTATTTATTTATTTAAAAAATATCTATATTAATAGTTTCGGAGAGTTGAGTTTTTCATTCTCAATTCTCAAGCTCAACTATCTTCTCTCTCTCTCTCTCTCTCCTCTCATTTCTCTCTCTCTATCTCTCTTTCTAAAGCTAAAAATTTTAAGTTTTAAATCTAGAATTTTTTTATAAAGCTTAAAGAATGTGGAGTAGAGATTTGGTGTTGTTTTTAATTTCATCACCTAACCTACTCCTACTGGGTGTGGGCTGCATCTCTCTCTTTGTCCTCCCATAAACTAGGTATTGTTTTTTATTTAACTTTTTTAAATATTATTTATTTGTTAACTTAGAACATAAACTAAAATATATATAAATATCTAATAGTAAATTTAATGATAACGAAATTAATATTGATGTAGAAGTAAATAATAATGATGACCATATGAAAAGGTTTGGTGTGGAAATCATGTTTTCTTTCATGGCCTTTAACCAAACTCAAATACCTAAAAAACAAAAAACCTAGAAAAATATATGTAGTAAGGACTCATTGTAACATATTAACAAATAAAAATACAAGGGGTGTCGATGAAGAATTGATATAATATATATATATATATTATAAAAATATATATACATGGAGTATGGGTGGTACGAGCTTAATAAAGAAGCTTGCTGATTAATACATCAAAAAATATGTTACATTAAATCCTAAGCAAACTCAATTGAGTGGTAGGGTTTTTGAGGCTAGACATCTTTTTTGTTGATCCCTTCATAAATCACAACAAGTTAGTGAGGGAAAGCATGACCAAATTGATCACCATGATGAGTCTTTCGATTATATTTTTACGGGATCCTAAGATAGTCAGTATCATGCAGACCGATTGTTAGCCTATATATCATTGGATTCCTAGCTCCACATGTATGAACAACATACAAAAATATTATTAATTAAAAAAATAATTAATAATTAATGATTTTAGGAAATATAGTAGAGTGGTGTCCGTGATGTCTGATATTTGGACTAGTCGTGACAATATATTTTTTGCATGCCTCACCATCCACTATGTAAATTCTTCATGAAATTTTAATAAAAAAAAATTTAGGATTTCATTAGATTCTTCATCATCATTATGGTATTGCCATATATGAGTACTTGTCGAGAAATTTTATAGATTATCATATTCAAAATAAAATATTAAGTATCACATTTGATAATGCATCTAATAATAGAGTAGTCATTAATATATTTGTTAGGACATTTAGCAATGGCGAGATATAAGAGAGGGTGAAAGAGTGAGTGAGTAAGAAAAAGAGAGAAGAGAGAGGAGAGAGAGAGAGAGAGAGAGTATGGTGATGGGGAGAAAGAAAGAAGGGTAAGAGGAGAGGAGAGTAACATATGGAGGAATAAATAGGGATATTTGAATATTAGATGTAAGATCATAATTATTTTTATTATATGCTTGTTTATTTCCCATCTTTGATAGTTAATGACTATTAACACGCACAGATTTCATGATAATATTTGAATACCTTTTAATCTTATGTTTTTTAATTATTGTATGCATAGACATGGTCATAGTAGTGATAGTTGTTATGAGCATAATTCTTGACATGATAATCAGTTTTCTAACTCCTTGAAAAGAAAAGACCCATTTCATAATTAGAAGTAAAACAATGGTAAGATATAACAAGAAGATAGAGAAAATACACATAACAAATTCTTCGAGGCTTATTATAGGATAAAAAAAATCTTAGAGAGACATGATACAGATGTGGAATGGAAAAACATTGGTCTCATACCTATCATGCAGATCAATAACTGGTAGATATATTTAAAGCATAATTAAATTATAAAGGAAAATTGGTGGAAACTAATTTTGCTGATATAATTGGGCTAGAGTTATCTTATTTTGATATGTATTTTTTTGATTGTCCGAAAGATAATTCCATTTGTTTGGATGAAGATGAAGAATAAATATTAAATAACTTTATGTAATTTATTTTTAGTTAATAAGAATAATATCGTGTTATTTAGATTTTTTTTATATTTCTCAAATTTTATGTATAATTGAACTTCAAGATGAGTGATGGTGATATATATATATATATATATATATATATATAATTATATTAAAATGCATATCAAATAGAATTTTACTAAATGGAACAATATTTCATCTTGATGTAGCATTATGTTATAGTAAACTAATAAGAAATTTACTTAAGTATAAAGATATCCACAAAATGAATATCAAATTAAAACTATATATGAAGATAACAAAGAATATTTATATATTAATTCTATAATTTATGGGAAAAAGATTATTCCAAAAAAGCTCGTAACATTCTCATCTAAGTTATATTATATGATCATGAAGCTAATCAAGTTATATGCTATAATGAATTATAAGTCCAGTAACACACAGATTTTTACTCTTTAGCATAATATGCTATGACACCCTAGATCTTCAATATTATGATGAATTATAGAACAATCACACGAGTACTGATTAAAGAACCACAATATTTTTTTGCCCAATAAATTTATTTGTTATTCTTATTAACAAGGTGAGTTAATAATCATATCATCGTGTGATAAAATCATGTATAAATTATGAGTAATTTTAAAATTTTAGTATATATAATTCTCTGATTATACATCATATAGATGGTCGCATGTATAAATTATGTGTAATTTTTGTTTGTGCAGTGCATGTACTAATTACACCCCCACAACATATCAAAATGGATTCATGATATTGACTATGGATTTATACAAGTTTTAATTTGTTTTCTATCATAAGATATTTGAAACCTTTAATTGAAGATTTTTTAAAAGATAAATTTATTATTTGTCATTTTAATAAGACTATATTCTCGTCATTAGGAGAAAAGAATTTGATTTCAGAAGAATGACGAGAAATTACTTAGAAAACATCTATATTATTTTATTCGATCCTTATACAAATCAATATGAGCTAGAGGTTTAGGGGATTATTTATTTATAAAATATTGCAAATCACTTGATATATGCATTTGTTGTTGCAGAGATTGTGACAAAGTCACATATCCCAAGTATGAATATTCTTGCATAAATTGATGTCCTTAAAAGATTGAAATCAATTGAATTGAAAACATGTTTGAAGCATGGGAAACCAATTAGGTCAAAGACATAGCTCACTTGAAGAGGAGAGTATGATAGACAACAAACTCATTAAAATGTACAAAATGAACAAATATCTTCAGAAGAGACAAATATACTTGAAAATTATGATATTTTAATAAGTTATGTGCAGATAAGCAAGAGAATGGGATCAAGAAAAAAGCTCATGGATAATATTTTTGCTTTCTAAGTTGTCTTAGGCATCATGGAAAATGATGATGATGATGATGATGATCCCAATACACAACATTTAGAAAAATTTAAACAATAAAAAATAATTAGCTAAAATGAAAAGGAAGCTATGAAAGATTAATTACATTCATCAATAAAACAAAAAATATATGGACCAATAGTTCAGACACCGACAGTATAAAACATATTAGGCATAAATGGATATTAATAAAAAATCACAATGAAGATAATAATATCATAATGTATAAAGTATGATTAGTCGCTCGAGGTTTCTCACAAGGATCTGACATTGACTACAAAAAACATATTTTTCAATTATAGATATAATAACGCTTCACTTTTTGATAAGCTTAATAATATCTAAAGAATTAGACATGAATATTATACATATTATTACTACATATTTATGTTGATCCATAAATAATGATACACATGTGAAAATTCTTGAAGAATGTAAACTACCTCAAGTCAAGTAGCTAATACAAAATCTCATAGCATGTATTTAATTAAGCTACAATAATCCTTGTATGGATTAAAACAATATGAATACACATGGTACGATCATCTCAATAAATATTTACTAAAATAAAAGTACATGAATAACTCTATATGTTAATGTATTTTCATTAAGAAATAAAAAATAAGAATTATAATTATTCCGATTTTTGTTGATGGTTTAAATATTATTGGGAATCTTAAAGAATTGACAAAAAAAAAAAGATATTTGCAAAATGAATTTGAAATGAAAGATCTTGAAAAAATAAAATTGTCTCAACTTACTATTCGAGTATTTTCCAAATAGAGTGTTGGTTCAAAAATCAACACATATTAAGAAAATCTTGAAGTATTTTAATATGATTGTAGCACATCAAAATTTTGTTCGATCACTTGATTTCAAAAGTGACACATTTCATCCTTGTTAAAAAAATGAGGAATTACTTGCTCGTAGAGTATATGTTAGAGCTGTTCGTATATTTATGTACTTTAATAATTATAGACATCCAAATATAATTTTTCTATTAATTTATTAGCCAGGTATAGTTTTACTTCAACTATAAGATATTGAAATGAAATTATACATGTATTATGGGATATATAGATAAATTAAACAAAAATGTATAGGATACATAGATACATGTTATCTTAAAAATCTATGTAAAGCCATATCACAAAGCATGTATGTTTTTAAATTATAATGAAACTATTATCTCAGGAAATCTGTCAAGAATACAATTATAGCCACATCATCAAATCATTTAAAGATTTTTATAATTCACAAAACAAGTTGTGAATACATATGATTAAGATATATGATCCACCAAATTCAAAAATCATGTGGACTATCCTCTGTCAAAGATAACTAGTAAACCTTATCTAAAGATAATGCAATGTACATTGCACAAATCAAAGGGGGTTTTATCAGAGGATATAGAACCAAGCACATCTCAATAAAATTCTTTAATACACATGAGCTCTAGAAGAAAGGAGAAATTGATATCTAGCAAATATTCTCAAGTGCTAATTTAGCGGATCCATATCTAAGTCATTATAAACCACAACATTCAATGAGTTAATATATAAAATTTGAATGCATTTGCCTAAGGATGTTAAAACAAGGGAGAGCACGATTGGATATTAGTGCTCTATACTTTTTTATTCCTTCATCTAGTTTTTATCCCACTAGGTTTATTGGAAAGGGTTTTAATAAGAAAATTATAGCAATTTAAAAATATTATATGTTTCCATTCAAGATGAATTGTTATAAATTATGCAATTACTTATGAATAACCTTATAGTTACCCATTAATTAAATATTAAATTTAATTATGATGTTTCTTTGTGTGAACTTAAATTTTTATCTAAATATGACATTTACAAACTCTTATAAATTTTTCATAACTTTCATTCTACATTTCTTATATTCTAATAAGGTTATATTTTAAAATTTAAGTTTTATTCTATTTTTAGTTACAATTTTTTTTTGCAGCAATGATGCACCATATACCAGATGCACACCACAACACCTACAAAAAGATGAAAAAAATGGGAAGATAGTATTTTTTTTTGATCAAACATCTCATGAAAGATAAAAAAACAAAAGCAATTTAGAAAAAGTTGGATAGTGAATAACTTGCGGTGGAGGATAAATTGTATGGGGTTGAGAAAATGGCAAAAAAATTTAAAAAATTTCATTTGCTAATGTATATTTTAAATATGTTTAAAATACCCCTTTTTAAAAACTAATTTTTTTACTCTACCTCTCTTTTTCCCCCATGTCCCTCTTCATGCCCCCCTCTATATATCTTTCTTTATATAGTTTTCTCCATTTCTCTCTCCCTCCCTAATATCTTTCTTCATGCCGCCATATATATATATATATATATATATATATATATATATGTCTCTCCCTCTTTGTTTCTCCACTCTCCATGTCTTTCTCTATTTGTGTCTATGCTTTTCTCTTTCTCCACTATCCATGTTTCTCTCTATATGTGTCTCTCCATTTAACTTCCTCCACTCTCTCTCTCTCTCTCTCATTTTTTTTCCTCCTCTCTCATTATCTCTTCCTTTCTCTATTTAATTTTGAAGATTGAAATCAATTTTGATCTTGATATTTCAAACAGATGAATACCTAGATGATAGATTATCAAAGCCAAAAAAAATGGAACATGTCTCATTTGGTTTTAAATATCAATTCATTTATTGTTTGAGTCTATATTGTATTAAAACTACCAATAATTCTTATATAATTTAGTGAGTTGTGATGATGTATAAGCATAAAAATAAAGTTATTATGGATTGATTTCAAAAATATGAAATTTTGGCAAATTTTGATGAATTGTCATAAAATCGATAAATTTTTAGAGATATTTGACTCAGTGGTAGAGTATCAAGTCTTGTATGGGTTTTTCATTAATCCTTGCCCAAAAGTCTATCGTATTAGTCATGATAATCTTAGGTTATAACCATACCAACTCGTTAGCATAATTCTTTCTATATGCAACATATTATTCATGACTATGATATTTTCATGGAGTCGCGGTCATACTTATCTCATAATAATTTAATATCTATGATATTAATTTTATATTGTAATTACCAAGTATCCTACTTATGCTAAAAGTCATGATCATGTCATAGAATTATGAATTTATCTTTAATATGGATCGGTAGTCGCAAGTCATAGTCATTGTCATTTTGCAAAGCCATGATTTTTGAGCTATAATAATTTACAAAGTTAAAACTAATCATATCTAGGTAATGGCAATTATTCGGTATTATGACCTATGGGACAAAATATCACAAAGTACATTACTCGAGTACGACCATTTTTCAAGGCTTTAATTATTATCCTCACTCAGAAGAAGGTAAAGCCACATATTATATGTACGAGTTAATTGGTAGTGCCATGACATCTTTGTAGCATTATGACAGCATGATATATGATGAAAGTGAATTTTATTGCTATGGTAAATCACAACATCATAGATACTTAAATATATAAAAGACAATCTTTGCATCTCAATCATTTCTCAATGCCATAGCAACATTATGCACACGATAAACCACAATATCATGGCTATTTCACAGTACCATGGTCATAGAATAATTAAGAATGATCAAAACCAATGTTATGGCTATTTTGTATAATCATGGCTATATAAAAATATGAGAGGTCATTCACAGTGCCACAACCTTTCCTGGCATTGTGATCCTTTATAAATAATAAGAAGACAAATGCATGATGCCAAGGATGCATCATAGTGCCATGTATTTTTGTTACAAATACATAAGACCCACATTGTGGTTATTTTCTAATAGAAAAACTTTGTATTATAGAAAGATTAGGATTTATTCTAGAGTTATGGCAAGACATAATGTTGATTTATAGAACACGAGCTGGGCTCGAACCAGCACTTTCCAGATCCGGGATTTATAGAGTTGGGGGCACAACTCTAAAACTCTCTTTCTATAGTAGATTTAGGAATTTTTATCAAAATATAATTATCTAATATATATGTATTTTGTTTTACTAATATTACATTGAGTTTTATATTTATGAATGTGTTTTGTATATGTAATATTATGGATGTCAATGAATGAAAAATTAGATAGAACTTGAAATATGGTTTTGATAATTTGTATATTTGTGCGAGATCATTATAGTGGTTGGTGATATGTAAGCCATGAGACAAGCACATATGGTAAAAAGAAAGTAACAATTATTCTAACTATGATGTATGAGAAAAGCTTATATATTAAGACCTAAAAATTATATATGTTATTCATTATGAGTATGGTGTTTATGAAACCAAAAGTACGAAAGTTTTACATACCGATCAATTGCACACACCGTATAAAAACTAGTTATTAATTAGAATTAATATTATATAAAATATCATCTTTCAGATTTTATCTTTAGTGTGATAGTCACATTGTCACCGCGGAAAATAATGAGAGATAATCTTTGGGACATGTGCGAGTTTTTATGACTCAAGGTGGTGACCACAATTGTGAATTATTTTCATTCATATGATTCTCACCAATAAAAGTTTAGGGAAGCATACATTATTTATATGAGTATGATACTTATGAAGCCAAAAATAGAAATACTTAAAACTATGTGAAATCTTTGTCTTTAACATATGCGAGACTAAAGAATAAGATTGTATATATAAAGTAACCATCAAGGAAAGTTAACTAAGTTATCTAAAAGGTATGGAATTATGAATAACTTTTAAGTAATGATTTATTATCTCGATAGTGATGTACTAAGGTGATAACTATGAGAGAACTACCATTGGGATAGACTTAATGATTATATTCACCTTCTGTGCAATTAGGAAAAATAGTCATAACATAATACTTTAACTTTTATTATATGTCAAAATATAATATAATTTGAAATAATTTGAATAATCATCACCTAGATTAAATGAATAAACTCATAAATATAAGATTAATCCCATGATTAAAATATATATTTTACTAGAATTGAGTTGTCTTACTATTGAATAATCAAACTGCCAATATAATCAATCTATGATCGATATCTGAATGAAAGCCTTTTTTTTACTTGTATAACTCATGTACTTGCTGATCTCTATCAATGAGATACTTTTGTTAATAAGCTTTTCTTATATTACATAACTAATAAATTTTGTAGTACAACAAAGTTATATAAGTTTTTAAAGTCATTATCATGAATTATTTAGTTTCATTAGTCCATGTGAGCTGACACAATTATCCTTAAAAATATTTTTTTTAGTTATTAAGATAACATTGAATTTGATAATTTTTTTTGAATTTAAATATTAAATTTTATTAACTTGATTGAAAAGTCAATAGTTGTATTTTGGTTTTTGCTTGTCTGAATTTTATTTTTTCTCTTTTAAGTACCCTTTCGTGATTTCAAATTATGGGACTAAGCTAATAACTCAAGAATCAGAAGGAAAAAAATTAATCAAATGAATAATATAAATGGTGACTATCTAAGAAGAAAGAGTGAGAAGAATCGAAGTAAAAATTCAGGAAAAATTTTGATGGTAGTGAATAGAGGTGTCAAACGGGCCGGCCCAGCACGGCACGGCCCATTTTTCACGTGCCCAGCCGTGCTACCGTGCCCGGCACGGCACGGTTTTTTAAATTCGGGCACGGGCGCACAACAAGGCAGGGCAGGCGGGGCGGGGCGGGTCGGGTCTGTTTGGACTCGACCCGCGGTCTTTTTACCGGGGGCGGGGCCCGGTTGGGTCACGAGTCACGACTCACGACTCACGACGCAGGCACGCGTGCCGGCGTGCCGTGCCGGGCCAGGCACGGCACGTGCTTTGTTCGCCCGGGCACGGCACGGGCCCGGGCACATTTTTTGATCGTGCCGGGCCGGCCCAGGCACGGCCGAACCGTGCTGGGCCGGGCCGGCCCGGCACGTTTGACACCTCTAGTAGTGAAGGCAGAGACTTGGAGATCTAAAGAAGATGATTTTAATGAATTATAGAATCGAGACATGATTAAGGAAATAAAATCCATAGCAAACCTAAATACTATAGTAGTCAACAGAGACACAATAATAGATAACATCATGACTTTTGACGAAGCTTTGACTTTGGGAGGACAAAAAGTAAAAACCTAAATGAGTTAATTTTGAATGCATTACCAAATCATTTTCGTTATGCTTTTCTAGGAGAGAATAAGAGAGAGTCATTTATAATTTCAACATTACTAATGGATGATATGGGGACCCATATAGTGAATCTCATAAGAATTATGGAATTGCTTTTGCATCGTCATTAAATAAAATCAAAGGGATTAGATTAGTCAGTCAATATGCATGCATATATTATGATCTTGATGGAGGAAGTTGCTGATCTGATGATTG
The DNA here is from genome assembly GCA_029783825.1 of Sapria himalayana. Taxonomy (NCBI): domain Eukaryota; kingdom Viridiplantae; phylum Streptophyta; class Magnoliopsida; order Malpighiales; family Rafflesiaceae; genus Sapria; species Sapria himalayana. The sequence continues at coordinate 1,525,563 of JAREIK010002950.1, forward strand.
AACCACTATGATGGTTAGATCCAATTATGAAAGATGTTATAAAAAAAAAAGATATTGCGAAATGGTTGAATGCAAACATTATCTATGTGATATCTGATAGTTCATGGGTGAGCCTCATATATCTTATGCTAGAAGATAGAATAGTTGGTGGTGAAAATAGCAAATCATGAAAAGATTTCCACTCACAACAACTGGTTGGAGACTATGCATTGATTATCGAAAACTAAACAAAAGAAAGAGGAAAGATAACTACTCACTCTAGTTTATGGATCAAATATTGGATATGATCTACATAAAGATATATTTTTATAAACTAGTTTATATGAGTTATATTGGATAAAACTAGATTATGGATCATATAAACTATCTATCTATCTATCTATCTTTAGATAGACTAGTTCATATGAGTTGATGTGATTGATTTAATATCTACCTATCTATCTTTGGATATATATAAGGATCTTATAAATCATATAAGAATGAGTTAATGTGATTGAGTTATAACTCATATAAACATGAAATCCAATTTGGTAAAAATAGTTATTTTCTAACAATTAATAATAAGAGCAATTTGGAACATATTAAGGGAGAATTATGATTTGGGATATTTGCCCAGAAATTTGTGATCTATTCAAAAGGCTGAGTTTGGATGTCCACAAATATTGGTTGATCTACTCAGGTGAATAGAATACACAAGAATAATAATCATTTGAGGACACAAGCACTCAAATTATATTAATACGAGTTTTTCATTATGTACTAGTATTTTCATATGCAATTTATAATTAATTAAAGGAAAAAAAATGTAAAAAAAAATGATTATTTGGCATTAATTATAAATAATATGCAAACTCAAGTATATTTTTTTTACTAACTGAATTTATTATTTATGAACTCATATAATTACTAATTTTGTTTTTTTAATATTTTGTAGTTATAAGGATATTTGAATATATTAATGAGTTATTACATTTTAATAATTACAGAAAGCCATGGAGAATATTATTGCAATTGCTTTACAATTAATAAATCATTTTTTTATAGACTGGACATAATTATCAACAGGCTTTTGGAGCAAAATTGTAAAATTAGTGAGTGTACATCTTGGTGCCCATGCATCTAAATTTTTATATCGTTCCAAATTAGTATTCATCATCCTTGCAAAATACAATAACATCTTTGTTAAGAGATTTTACTACGATACAAAAGAAATTCAGGATAAATAGCATTGGAAAGATGAGATCAGCAAAAAACTGAATGAATGGAAAATAAGAATCAAAAGATGTAAGAAAATTAAACTAAAAAAGAGGCTTAAGATTGAAAAGAGGAAGTAAATAAATAGGAAAAATAGTGAAAATCATAAAAATAATGTGCAAGTCAGCAGACCATTTTATTTATCATTCTGAAGAGGATCTATCTAGAACTAGAGAAAATACTCATCTGGGTAAGGAGTTAGTGTAATATGTTATTATTTTTTTTTGTAATGTATGCTATTTGTGACATGATTTTTTGATTAGGTTGGGCAATGTGTATTGAATTTTATTGTCATTTATATTTGTTATCTATTGAATTATTCCGTAATTGATGTTCATTTTATGAATGATAATTGAAAGCTTATTAAATTGTTGATTTGAATATGCAGGTCTATTATGCAGAAATAGAACATATAACACTATATTTAAATGTTAAAAGTCACCCATTTCAAGTATTCTAATTCTAAAAGTGGGATTGGTGATTATTTATACACAGAACTTTTTCTTCAGCAGAACTTGTATTATTAAGGCGGACAATTATTGTTTTCAAAGTTTTCACTTTTACGAAAATTATTTTTATTGTCAACGCATTTTTGAGTGGTCTTCAAAAAAGTGTCTTTATTTTGATCATTATTATCAAATTTCATAATAAAAGTTTTGGTAAATTTATTATGTGAGAATTTTAATTATTTATTTTAGATGTATATGAAATTTTGATATTAAATATATTAATTTGAATATAATTAACTTTATGATCTAATTATAAAATTATTGATAATATTTTTTTAATGTCCTGTTTGATAAATTGAAAAAATTAAATACCAACAAATTAAGTATTGAAAAATTAAGTACTAAAAAATAAATATTGAAAATTTAAGTGCTAAATTTTATGAGTGTTGAATTTGTATTGAAAAATTATTTGATAAATTACTTTTAATTAAATACTGAAAATAAATATATTATTTGGTAATTATAAATGCTAAATGCTGAAAATGATATATTTTACATATTAACCTATATTATCATTGTATTAGATATTATCCAATATAAATATAATTTTTAATGAAATTTTATTTTTCGCTATAATTATTAATTATTATAAAAAATAATATCACTAAAAATATATCCATAAAAAAGTACAAATCAAAAAAATGTTTAAAAAATAACCAATAAAATCTAAATACTTTAAAACTATTCGAACTTTTAATATAAAATTAAAAATTAATGAGCAACTAGTTAATTTGTTATTTAATCTATTAAATTAATCATGAAAGAAGAATAAGATTAGGATTTGTCGTGGTAACGAAATGAGGAAGAGAATACAAATTCACAAACGAAAATGTAGCGTTAATCAAAAAATAAAAAAGAAATGAAAAAAAAAGTTAGAATTATTACTTTAAAAAAAATTTGTTGAAAATTTTCTCAATTCAATATTAATTATGCTTAGTCCTACTTAATATTTTCGATGCTATTTCATTTAAAATGGTCAATTTTCAGCTCGTAAACTTTTTTTATCAAACACATTAAAAATTTCAAACCATTAAAAATTTTTATTTTCAATGGTTTGAAAAAAAATTAAGTGGTATATCAAAAAGCCCCTATGTTAAATTATGTCGAATTTAAAATTTTTTGATTTTTTTCAGTACATTAATATTTTTTTTTATCTTGCATTATATTTTTTTAAAATTTTATGATTTTTTATAATTCTATTTTTTTAACCATTTGAAAATTCATAACTTTTCAAATTTTCGTACAAGTACATATTTTTTAAAAAAAATAAAATTAATTTTAAAGCATATATGATGGGTTTTTTAAATATTAAGCAAGATGGGGTTTTTGAAATTAATAAGAATATAAATTATTTGACACATTAAAAAACTTTATTTTAATACCAAATTGAGATTTAAATTTTTTATTTTGAAAAGATTTAAAAATTTAATAAAATAAAATCTAATCTATATTTTTTTTTTAATCACAAGCAATAAATGAAGTTCAAAATTTAAATGAACAGTTTACAATTTAAAAATTCCCAACAAATCTAAAACGCACAATAATATAAAATGTCCAATATATAATGCCAAAATAAATAATGTGTGCTAAAACTTTTTCACATGTAATAAATTCAATATAATAAAAAATGCCGTAAATACTATTTTAAATCAAATTTAATTTTCTAGAATATATAATTCACAATAAGAATATAAACCTGAGATTTTTAGAGAGAATATAATGTAGTGTTGTGCCTTAATCATGACTTTCAATATTTATTGTGGCTTTGACACGAGTGGTTGTGCCTTGGTAATTTTTTATGGTTCAAAAGGTATGGTTTTATAAAAAAATAATAGCTCTGAATTTAGACTACTGAGTAATATTAAAGATAAAATCATTATGCTTGGATTCGACCACTATCTTAAGCACCAAGGGAATACTTGGTTACTAAAATGGATAATTAACATTGCAGTCATTTAAAATTTGCAAGTATAACTATAATTCTATAATAATATTGTAGCCAGTAAAAATATATTGTATATTAGAATAATTATGCTAACAAAGTGGTAATATCATAGCATACAAAAATTGTTTGACCTATTAAATAAAGTTTCGGCTAAGAATGGATGCTATAACTATGTGAGACTTAATATTCTAATACCTCTGCTAGACACTTCAACAAACAAATTGATTTCGAGTCTATTAATTAAAACTAACAAGAGTAGCAAAGTCATGAAATCAATCTATATTATATCTATTTATTTGTCTGCATATCATCATAAACTACTAAAATGTATGAAAATATTCACTTGTTTGAATATCAAATAGTGAGCTATAATAATCAAGGAGAATTAAGTTTATATTGTTAACCTTCAAGAAGAGAATAAAAGTTAAATATGGAGAATGATATATATTCAAGAAAATTGAAGGTTCCTTAAAAGTTCTACCATACCTTGTGTAATGGGCGATCACATATTTATAAAGAAATTATGTGACTTGGGATCACATATCAGCTTGAAACCATTATCAATTGTATGAATATTGAGTCTTGTAAAAATTATCCCAATAATTATGCCACTCCAAGTAGTAGATCAAGCAATCAAATATACCTAGATAATATTTTTGAAGATGTTTAGGTTAAGATTAGTATCTTTATTTTTCTAGTAGATATTATTATCATAAGCATGAGAAGAGATTATTATATATCATTTATATTTGGATGATGACTATTTTTCACTACTAGACAGGTCCTTATTGATATTAAAGAGGAGAAGTTCACTCTTTATGTTAGTGAAGATTAAGTATAAGGTAATATTTATAATGGCTTATAAAGTTTAAATGATGATGAGTTTGGCTATTGGAAAATTATTAATCTTTCTCATATAACAATGTGATAAAAGTGTGCTTTGATTGGAATAATATAGTGGAGGATTCTAGCCAAATAAAATAAGAGAGATGACAAAGGAGAATAATTTTGGAGTTGTTAATGTGATGAAGATAAATGCTATGAGGTTGGGCATTATTTGAAGCCATGAATTCAAAGGAATCTAACATGGACAGATTCAAGTAGGTTAGGGAAACAAATAGAAAGACACGAGTGAGATATAACTTTTGAAGGATATAAATAATGACAATGTGATGGCCATGTATAGTCGCGATTTTAGTGTCACATAATAAAATTATTCATTAGAAGCTCAATGACATAGCTACATCCATGCACAATACCCTGACTTAGGAGTTACAAAATGAAAATATCAATCAGAAACTTCGATGACAAAGCTTTGGCCATGCACAATGCCATAACTTTGTTTTTACAAAATGAAAAGGGTCAAGATAACCTCATAGACAAAGCCATGACCATGCTTAGTGCTGCAACAATGTGAATATAGGAAGAGAAAGGCCAGGCTAAAACTAAATATGAAGCCTTGATATCTTCAAGGCCACATAATCTAAAAAAAGTAGACTCAAAGTTTGAAGTGTCATTGATATAAAATCGAAGGAAGAAATATGAAAGAAATAAGTAAAAATACATACTAAAAAGTTAACATAGATGCTAGAGATCACCTATAGAGATGAGAAAGTATTTATGGTTTAGCTATAAATGTTAAATAAGTACTATTTGGAAAGTAACCCAATGATTTTTTTTCATAGGTGTGATGTAATACATATTGTATACCCATCACTTGAATTATTATACAGACTAACTTAATCATGGGTATAGTCATGGAACTCAAACTCTATCATTACTTTCAATAGGTCCACAATAAAGAAAATTAAATTACTCCACTATATTAAGATACTATAATAATTAAACCTATTCATAGAAAAGAAAATTTTATTTGAGATGATATAACATATTTTTTTGTTGAAAGGTAAGTTATTACTCAAAAATAAGAAATAGAATTAGTGTGAGAATTTATTTGGGAAGTTAAATACTAAACATTTTAATGTATTTGGTATCATATTAAATGATATTAAATGATATTCTCGGTTTAAACTCTATATATTTAGTCATGGTGATGTTTGTATCTTATTACTCAATTATCACATTAGCATGATCATTCAATTGTACAAAATATTATTTTTGGCTGTGATATTATTTTAAAAATCATAGTCATAATTATCTCATTATAATTAAATAGCTATGATATTAGTTTTACATTGTAATAACTAAGTATCTCATTGTTGCTAAAAGTCATGATCTCTTCCTTGTAGCATAGTTATATCTTTACCAAGGATTTATATTCTCAATTTAGGGACAATATTTTTTTCTAAAGCCATTATTTTAGTGATATAGAATGTTACATAGCTAAAACTACTTAGTTCAAAGCCATTAGAATTATCTAACACCATGAATTTTATACACAAAATTAAAAATGATATTATTTGAGTACGACAACTTCTGATGATACATTTATTGCCCTCAAGAGAATATAAAAGTTATGGTCATTCTTAGGGTCACTGTCATTTAATGTATTAAAGAGACCAAATATAAAGTCATAACTATTCTATTAGGTAATTCCACTTTCACTATTATGATCTCACAGATTCAGAAGATGAAGAAAACTGAAAAAAATAGCAAATGAATTATATCCACAACCACAATCCAGCAAAACACGAGAAACAAAATCAAACCATATTAGAAACACTAAAAATAACATGGTTCACTAGTAGTTCAGTACGACTAGCTATATCCACCATAAAATGCTTATGCATTTATATATTATAACCAAAATAAGTCTTACATATTTGTGAGCAGAAGAAGTCGTGATGAAAATCAAGCAGAAAGGAGAAAATAGAAACAGTTCCGCAATCAAAAATTACAACAAAACAAAAATAGTAATAAAAATAATTTATATCAATAATGGAGCAAGTCAGATCACTTGGATAGACCGGGTTCAACTACAAAAATTCCTTTGGTCTATTGACTGGGCTGTGAGACTCCCATTATACAATATTTTTTTGTCCTTTTATGTTATAAAATTAAATAAAATATAAAAGATATATATTCCTATTATGTTATATATATATATATATTTATTTATTTATTTATCTATTTATATAGTTAAACATATATATCATTATATGTATGATATTAATAGTCATGAAAAAATTTCGTATGTCATGACCCTACGTTCTCATTATAACAATCTTTCTAATATGTGATACTTTCTCAATTCTCAATAACTATGATATTATAATGGAATCATAGCTATACTTAGTTCATAAATTTTAAATGGTTGTGATATTATTCTAATTCATAGCAACAAGTACCCCATTGATGCTTAATGACATGGTTAATATCATAGAACAATTACTTTATTCTTATATGGTTCAAAAGTCTATATTCATAGTCAATTTTTTCATAAAGTAAAATTTTTTGAGATACAAAAAATTAAAGAGTTGAGACTTTTGGGTTACTAAATATTTTAAAAGATATTACTCGAATACGACCATTTTTATGGTCGTAACTCTTGTCCTAAAAAAATTTAATCACAACTTATACATGCAAGCTAAGTGCAAGCACTTTAGCTATTTCATAATAATGCAACCATATACTTATTAAAAATGATGGATAGATAAAGTAGTTGTCTCGGCAAAATGTTGTAGCCATATAATAATGTTGGAAATCATTACTCCTCATACCAACTTCATAGAATCATAATAATTTATGGACTATATATCATTGCACCCCATAGACCATAATCTCAGTAATACGAGAAGATTATGACCAAGTCATGGTGATTGCCAGCATATTACAATAAGATCAAAATGTAAATAGAGTTGTGGTCATATTCTAGATTTGTAACCTCAAGCTGAATAGATAAAGGTCAAAGTCACGGCTTCTATTATAGAAGTATGACATTTTACATAGAGTAATGCAATGTTACCTAAGTATTAAAGAGGAATTAAAAAAAATATCTAAAATATATCCCTCTTCTTCTCTTTCCTCATCATGAAAGAAGCAAAAGCTATGAAAACTATAAATCTCAAGTAAATTATTTTCACTCTCTATGGGCACCACTAAAGCAAGCAAGCAAGGGGTACATGTCAAACCCAAGACATAGGGGGCTCACCTCTCAAACCCTCCTCCTCTAGAGATAAATCCAAAATTTTGTATTAAATTTATGTGGTTTAGGATTTGTGTTATTTATGTTTTTTGATATAATGGTTTTGATGCTTGATATAATAAAAATTTGCTTATATTTTATGTTCATAGATACTGATAATTGTTGATTAAAAAGAACACGAATTCAAGTTTTGAAAAATAGTTAGGTTATACAAGGTTGTCTTAGTGGATAGTGATAGGTAAGTTATGAGTCATAGCTGTGTATATGATAAAAAGGTGGTGATTTTCCTATTGATTATTATTGGGAAATTGTGCTTCCACGGTAGTGAGATTAAGATACAGAAACAACATGAACACAGAAAACAAGCAATATATATATCTCAATCCAGCAACCATCCTCGACAGAATCAAAACGAGAAACAAACACCAAAAATAACGTGGTTCACTAGTCGCTCAGTAGGACTAGCTACATTCACCAAAAAATGCTTATACGTTACATATTAAACCAACAGAAATGTCTTACAGTATGCAGCACACATAACAGTCACGATAAATCACGTAGAGAGAAGAGAGAGATGATGAATAGTTCCACGGGTCCAAAAATAGCTGCCTGAAAATAAAATTACATAACATTTTATATTAAAAAAAATCTCTCAGTTCATTTAACCGGAGCGAGACCTCCGTTATTGTGCTACTGCTGCATCCCCGGCCTCTTAATATTTCTTTTCCTGCACTTACATCAAAATATTAAAACAGAAAAAATATTTGGTTATACAAACAGATTATTAAAAAACAAATTACATATACAGCAATTATAATGCATGAGACAAACCAATATATCGAACCCTAAAGTTTGAGTATATTAATTATTGTAGGTATAGTACTTACAAAGTCAAAAATATGAATCATTTTACATTAAAATATAGTATGCATGTATTAGATAGATGTTATATATAATATTCTCCATAGAGTTCTATCTTTAGTGTCAGAATCACAATGTCATCGAGAATGATGATGATGATAGGTAATTATAGGGACATGCACGAGTGTATAAGTATGGTACTTACGAAGCCATTAGTACATATACTTACAAACCACGTCAATTATTGCTCGTTAAGATAATAAAGGCCGATGAATAAAAGTTTACATACAAAACAACCATCAAAAGTAGTTAATACAATTTTCTCTCTCACTCATTTTGTTTGGTTTTTTCAAAAACCTTATGTAATGTTTGTAACGAAGGCAACATCTTGATTTTTGTGCTTGATTATAATTATATATAGATTGTGAATAATTGACATAAATTATACGAGAACTTATGATTTAATCTTTCATATAAATATGAACTTTATGCATCAAATTATCTTCCATACAGGATAAATGACACATTCAGTTCAATTTTAAACACAAACTCATCTTATTTAAAGTTTAATTATAATTAAAAACAATATAATTTATTCAATCAACCAAACAACCAAAAAAACAACAATCAAAATGCTTTCATTATAAATATTAACATATATAAATATATAAATATAAATAAAAAAATATGTAAATATGTGTGTGTGTGTGTGTGTGTAGTTTGGATAGGCATATTGATTTGATGCTTATAGCTGGTTGAATGATATATTTTAATGTTGATACCGTTGGTTCAAATCTCATATACCATTGATTATTGATAATTATATTATTCTAGTATGTGAAATTTTATTTAATTTTTTATTAAATTTTTAATTGTTTTAAAATGCATGTCAGTTTTGGCTCGGCTAGCCTAACTTGACGCAGGCTAGCCTGGACTAAACCCATGTTAGCCTGACTCAGCATGACCTGCCCAAAAGCTATGACAATGAGCCATGCTAGGCTATACTTTTTTTTGAACCCCGTCTGCATGACATGACCCATAATAACTATCATGACACACTTTCATATGCAAGTATATCATGTTTCTCCTATGATTTTTTTTTTGTTGAACTAATTTTCAAGTGTGTAATCTATTTTGTGGGTGTGTGTGTGTGCGTGTATTATGCTATATAAAATGTATATTAAAAATAAATTAATATGTGTGTGTGTGTGTGTGTTTGTTTGTGTGTGTGTGATTGTGTCTATTGTTAAACAAATGAATATGTAGCATATGGGATATGGCTAGGTTCTAAGGGGCTTAGAGGTCAAGTCGGGCCTAAAATTAAGCGTTTCACACTTAAAAAAAAATTAATTTCATTAAAATATATTTCTTAAAATAATACCATCTAAAATGTATAAAGCATTTTATTATATTTCTTTAAAAAAAAATATTTAACACTTTTAGAAGTTTTTTTAATGTGCGTCTTGTTTATTTAAACTAATTTTTAATTACCATTTACAGTAAATTTATTTAATTAATTTAAAGAATTCAAAGATACTTTAATGATTTGTTTTATCTATTTAATTGATTTTTTTAAAATATATTTATTTTACATCATTAGAGCATCAATAAAAAAGAAGTTCCAAAATATAAATATTAATAAAATTTTTAACAATATTGTTTTTTTATTTATTGGGTAGATATAAAACCAACATAAATGAATTACATTTTTATTTATTAATATTTTTTTTAAACTTATGCATATTATTTTAATAACATCTAAATATATTTCTTAGAGTACTACTTTTTAAATCTTTTATAATTTTTTATTAATTTTTTTAAAATTATATAATTAATACTTTTACAGATAATGTTGATTACTAATTTTCATTATTCAAATTAATTTTAATAATTTATGTAATTTATTTTATTTAATTTTATTTTACTTTGCATCATTAAAGCATTAATAAAAAAGAATTTTCAAAGCATAAATGTTTATAAAGATACCTTGATGGGACATATCACATATCATATTTCTCTTTCCTCTTTTTCATTTATCATTTTCTAAATAATAAAAAAGTGATTATGAAAATTTAATAAAATAAAATTATATTTTATTTTATTAATTAGTATCCTCACAATATATAATCAATCCAATTTATAGTATGTAGAATTTATTAATAATTAATTTCACCAAATAATTAATATAATTATCCAAATCATCAGAATTATTAATTTATATACAAATCTTATTCTATATGAATCAAAACTTATTTTAAATACTAAAAAATAAATAAATAAAAACTTATTTTAAATACTTGTGTCTATTAATTATCTTAAGATTAAGACTAATAATTTGATTTTCTATATGTAAAATGAATTATACACATTAATCATTAATTATGTTGAATAAAAAACGCACACACATAATTATTAAATGCAATATAACTCATATATATTTTATTTAGAATAAAATAATATAATTTTATTAGAAATGAATTTAAATAAACATCCATGACAATAAAATAACTTTTAGTATAAATATAAAATTAGGGCATTTTTAATCAAATTAAAATTTTTTTTATTTCCATGTGTATTATTAAAAGAAAATCATATTATATATATGAGAAAAAAAATGAGGGCATTTTTATCCAAATTAAGAATTTTTTTTTGTGCGAGTATATTAATGTGATTGAGTTATAACTCATATAAACATGAAATCTAATTTAATAAAAATAGTTATTTTCTAACAATTCATAATAAGTACGAGCAATTTGGAATATATTAAGGGAGAATTCTGTTTTGGGGTGTTTCCCCAGAAATTTTTAAGATTTAGTAACTAAATATTTGATATTTTTAAAAGTCACAAAACTAAAAATAAATTAAAAATATGTGCACTTAAATTCGTAAGTCCTAAATTACCCTCTCCCCTACCCCTCGCCCCTCCCTCACCCTTGCCCCTAGCCCTTGCCTCGCCCACGCCCACGCCCTCACACCTCGCCCTCGCCCACGCCATCTCTCCTCGCACTCATCCACGCCCTTGCCCTCACCCAGGCCCTCGCCCATCGCCCTCACCCATGCCCTCGCCCATCGCCCTCACCTGTCTCTCCTAGCCCATCCAACCTCACCTCTCGCCCCTCTACCCTCACCTCTCGCCCCTCTACCCATCTTCAGGAGCTGCTTCGTTGAGCTCCATCAAGCTCCAACAAGCTCGACGTGGAGCTTCAGTGAGCTCATGATCATCAATGAATTAGAGTAAGACTGAAAGATGAATTTTTGACTAATGCGTTTATAGAGAGAATTAAGGAGTTTATTGGATATGCAGAAAAATAGCCTAATTTATGATTGAAACAAAAATAAGGTGTCTATGTAATACTCGTAAATGTCAAAATTAAAGCTTCCAATATTTGGACACAATAATATATAATCTTGCAAAAAATGGATTTATTAGGGACTATTATGTTTGATATAAATATGAAAAATTAGTTGTGCCACAAATAACTGAATATTATATACATAGAAGTGTTAATTTAAATATTACAATAATTTGCTAATCCTAATTATGTATATGAAGGTATGTTAAAAAAAGTTATTGGTCCTTCATTAAATCTCGATATCGCCGATGATATCCCAATATAATAAGCAAAATAAATTTATGAAATATTGAAAGCTATAGAAAAAAATATTTGGCCAGGTAATCCGTATGGCCATTAAAAGTTATTTGTAATGGTTAAACTCTTGAATTTAAAGGCAAAATATCATTTTTTTAAAGATGCTATAATAAAATATATCAATAATTATTTAAATTATTACTAGAGAATAATATCTTGATAACTAATTTTTATAGCATAAATTAGTTAATGTAAGGTTTAGGTTTACCAATAAAAAAATACATTGTTATATTAATGGCTGCATGGCATACTGGGGCATAGACTATGAATAATTGCATGTAATTTCAAAAATTAAATTAAGCTCAAAAGAAATACATGTAAAAGGTAAAAAACAAATTATCTTCAAAAGAAGATATGCTATTTTTCATTGAGTCCTTATTTACAAAATTTTTTACATCTGAAACCACTACTACTAATATGAGTTGGCACAAATAGCATGTTATTGAAGATGACATTATGCGGTATTGCTCAGATTCTCCTTCTTAGAAATATTTTGATGATTGTCATCCATCTTTTGCAGTTGAAATTCGAAATATCAGAATAAGGCTATGCACATATGGATTTCAGCTATTTGTAAAAATAGGACAACAATACTCTTAGTGGCTATTTATTATTATACATTATAATCTATCACCATAGATGTGCATGAAAGATAAGTACATATTTTTGTGTGTTAACATGCTCGGTTCGAGAAATCTAAAAGATAAATAAAATATTTTCCTACATTCTCTTATAATAGAGCTCAAAATTTTTATGGGAGGGTGATATCAAAACATATTATATATATAGAAAGCAGAACTTCAAAATGAGAGCAGTATTTATGTAGCCTATAAGTAACTTTCCTACATATTTAATATTGTCATGATTTAATACTACATAAAAATAAGCTGGTTCTTATTGCATGGTGGATTCGAATGCATTTAATCTGAGAAAAAGATGAAATACTTCTTGGTATGATGACTAACATAAGTCCTTACATGTCAAACATCCATTATAGATGAACATTGATGCATTTAATAAATGCCATAAAATCATAAAAGGTTAACCACCTTTGAGGTCAAGTGAAAAAATATTAGATATTATTGAAAGATATGGGTTCAAAATATGATGAATATTGATACAGATTATAGTAATGTACAAAATTCAAATAATTATCACTCTGGTTGGAAGAAAATAAGTATTTTTTGGGATTTACTTTATTGGAAAACTAATCTAATTAGGCACAACTTAGATGCACATTAAAAAAAAATTTTGATATTATTTTTAATACAATCATAAATGTGAAAGGAAAAATAAAAAATAATGTCAAATCAAGAGTCGATTTGAAGGAATCATGTTCATGTCCATAGTTAAAGAGAGATTAATTAATGAATAAAATTTCCAAGGCTTGTTATAATCTTGAAAAGGATTCAAAAGAAGCTTTGTGCAAATAACTGATGGAGCTCAGGTTCCCTGATTGATATGCATCTAACATGAGAAGATGTGTTGATATGAAGAAATATAAATTATTTGGGATAAAATATCATGACTACCATGTATTCATGTAGAAGCTAATACCCATAGTCCACATAAGTATTTTTTTTTCTTCTTGTGGAAGGATTTCTTCTTATTAAATGATAGACTAAAATAAATATTTTTTTAAGAATATCACTTATAATGTCATAACAAAATAATAAATAGAGCAATTATAAAATAACATTCTCATTTTTTTATGTAGACTTGAGCATATTTTTTCTCTTAGTTTCTTCAGCTCAATGAAATATATTTCAGTCCACTTGCCATTTGAATACATGATTATATGCTCTGAGCAATACAAATGGATGTATCCATTAGAGATGTTATATATTTTTTAGTTGTTAATATAAAAATGTAAATGTATCCAATGAAATTTTTTTCTAATATAGTTCTATTTTAGGTATCTACGAAAATTGAAAAATAATATTCAAAGTAATGCAGAAGTTGAAGAATCAATATGAAATACCTACTTGATTAAAGAGGCTTCGGCATTTTGTGCACACTACATTCGACCACAATTATATAATTGACATAATAAATTATCACCAAATAATACATATTGCATGAGAATAGATCAGGAAAAAATGATATGCTTTCCACCCCCAGACATGCGGGTCGATCGTATGGTAGAACAACATCAAGATATTTTTTGGATGACCATGAGTATCATGATGCACACATATTTTTTTGTTGAACTACGAGAAAATTACACCTTATATTAATTAAAATTTATAATAATTTCATATTATCATTTTTTTGTCATTATATGCGCTATAACTTTTTCATAATTCAAAATACCATTAATATTGCTTTTGATGAATGCATGCTAAGGAGTCAAGGCAAAGAGAACCTCATATTGATGAGGTTTCAATTGATGCAAAGCCTGAAAAAAATTTCACAAATTGGTTTAAAAAATTTATCATTATATAATTTTCATTCTTGGTTCTAAACAGACAAATAAAGGATCTTACAAAAGGATAGTTACGAAGTTTTTAGGTATTATGTTAATAGATACAAATTTCACACATTAAAATATGGTTCAAATAAATATGTAATAAATAGTAGAGTTTGCATCAAGGGGTCTAATTATACTAGATTTATTACTAATTTTCACTGTCGACTAATTAAAATTATATATATTGAGTATCCTGCTTAACAAATTAAAAGGATAATTTTGTTTAAGTGTAAATGATTTGATCTTATTCCAAATAAGGATACTAGAATTCATCATCAATACAACCTTGTTGATATATGCCATAAAAAATATTATCATAAGTACAAGCCATTTATTCTTATAGTACAAGCCAAATAAATATGTTGTACCACTTATCTAACCACAAGAAGAAATCCATGTCATTGGTTGGTAATATGTAAAAAAAATCTAGATCAGCTGTTAAAGTTATTGAAAATGATGTTATTGTCACTTCATCATATTTAACAATATTTAAAGAGAATAATGTAAAACTTCATTCAATCATTCTTGGTGCATATGTTGAGCTTCAAACATTGTTTGGTAAAGGCGAAAACTATTTGAATATTAATGATGGCTATGTTGAATAAGATAATGAAGTGTAATTAATTACAAAATCAGATCATGATAAATAATTAGATAGATATATATGATTTGTTAGAATTTTCCAGTGATGACTATAAATTTATTGATTGTCTTGTTATTTTATGTTTCTTACTTTTGATAATGTCAATGTGTTTATTATTATGTTTTGTTATTATAACATTTTCATAACATAATTTTATTATCTATGTATATTTAGAAATTTATATAACTTGATGTTGGTATGAGAGATAAAAATTCAAGTGGTCGAGGATCTCAATATGTATGAAGGGGTAGAAGAAGTCAACTAAGAATTCATGGAGGAAGAAATCTAAATATGTTTAGTGATGACAACATTACAAATCTCTCTCTTTATTCTCCTGCACTTACAGAGGAAACTTTTATATCACCTTATCATGATATATATGAATTTACTTCTACAAATATTTTATCTTATCTCATTTTGCAATGAAAGATACTGATAAATCTGTCGCACCTATCTTATGAGACCCATGTATTGGTACTACAGCATTGACGCTGGTAGGATATCTACAATCCATAATTTACATTCTAAGTTACGGGAAAATCTTCATTCGATCCAGAATTGATAAAAAATAGTATATAACTTTCTTAAATTTACCACATGCATTCGTTATCTTTTTTTTTTTTGTTTTAATCAAATATAAAATAAAATATGAATGAAATTATAAGCATATTATAAAATTTGAAATTTAATAATTTAAAATAATAATAATGTATGATATTGCTACTTATCGAACATTATTATTTAAAATTAAAATAATATATGCATTATAAATTTTTGGATAATAAATATAAATTAATTAAATATTAACTAAGTAGCAAAAAAATGGTGTATTTTGTTTATATGTATATATACATAGTGTTATTAAATTGTTTTTGGGCTTATTTTTTCTCCTTGTACAATTGAAAAGATATTTAAATAAAAACTAATTTTGGATAATATAAAAAAGAGCAAAGTTCCCTCAAAAACAAAAGAATTTTATTATGAAGAATTCTAGGTACAATTTTCATGCATTTCTTTGTTTTCAATTTAGTCTATTATGATTCATTCTTAAAATAAATGTATTATTATGTAATATTGATTTATTTAGTTTTTGCTAAAAAATACAAATAGAATATCAATTTGGTTGCCTTGGTGAATGATACATGAAACGTGACAAATGTGATATTTTCTATAAATATGACAAGCTTGGAAAATTAAGAAAAGAAAATAATTAAAATGTAAACCCTAATAATATTCTCTATAATAACTAGATAAAGTGGTGAAAATATTGGGACAAAGGATAAGTTGAAGACAATGTCCCAAATAACCTCATATAATTGTCAATCAGCAAAAGTATGTCATCTTTTATTTTCATTATCATTTAAATTTTTTGAATGTAAAGGATATTATATGTATGATAATGAATTATGCACCTTTACAATAACTATTATATGATGAATCATGTGAATAAGCACTCAAATAATATTAATTTGAGTTTCTCATTTTGTATTCATTTTCAAATGTAAATTATAATTAATTAAAGAAAATATTGTAAAAATAACAATAATAAGCATTAATTGTAAATAATATGCAAACTCAAGAATAGAAACTGAAAATAGAAAAAACAGGCAAGATGAGAAATGCCCATTGTAGAAAAAATAGAAACTGAAAATGACATTTCTAAATAAACTTTTGAAAATTATGGGAAATTCTAAAAAAAATTATTTTCAATTATAATTACATTACCATCAGATCATATATATACATTTTTACATACATTCATCTCTTTCTACATCAAAATTTTGCATCAAGATATAAAGCCCATTGATTTCCTGATTAAGCTTCAGGAGGCTAAGATCTAGTGGTTAGGATTTGGTTGCTTAAAAAAGAGCATGAAGCTCGATGGAGTTTTTTTCAAACAAAATTCTCATCTAAATTTACAATG
This sequence comes from Sapria himalayana, assembly GCA_029783825.1. NCBI lineage: Eukaryota > Viridiplantae > Streptophyta > Magnoliopsida > Malpighiales > Rafflesiaceae > Sapria > Sapria himalayana. The sequence continues at coordinate 1,542,924 of JAREIK010002950.1, forward strand.
ATAGGATATTTGGAATCTCTTGCAAAATACAAAATATTAACGATATAATTAATTTTTCAAAGACAATCAATTCATGCATTTTTCATTCCATCGTGGGAGTAGTGATTATTTATACACAAACTTTTTCTTTGCTAGGACTTATTATTAGGGCGGACAATTATTGTTTTCAAAGTTTTCACTTTTACGAATTTTTAATTTTTTTTTGTCAACGCATTTATGAGTGTGCTTTTCAAAAAGGAGTCTTTTTTTTTTGATTATTATTTTCAAATTTCATAATAAAAGTTTTGGTAATTTAATTTTGTTAGAATTTGAATAATTTATTTTAAATGTATGTGAAATTTTGACATTAAATATATTAATTTGAATATAATGAACTTTAGGATCTAATTATAATATTATTGATAATATTTTTTTACGGTTGTTTGAAAAATTGAAAAAATTAAGTAATGAAAAAATAAGTAGTTAAAAATTAAGTGCTAAATTTGTTTTGAAAAACTATTTGATAAATTAATTTTAATTGAATACTAAAGATAAATATATTATTTGGTAAATATAAATGCTGAATCCTAAAAATGATATATTTTACATATTCACCCTTATTATCATTGTACTATAGCATCTCCAACAATGCTATCTATTTTATATACTAAAAAATTATTAAAATATTATACTATCTATTTTAGCTATCTACCTCAACAAACTATAAATAACTTTTAAAGTTAGTTATTTTGTAACTAATATTTAAAATATCATTTCATCACCAAAATAATTAAATTCAAAAGTTTAAATTTTGAAATTTTAAACATCAATCATATGTGTGTGTGTGTGTGTGTGTGTGTGTGTGTATAATCTATTTATAGATCAAAGATCATAATTTGGTGTGATGACGTGATGGTGTACACACAAACACACAATTTTTTGGTTCAACACTATTAAGATTTTATATTTCTAATTTTTAGAGGTAATGAGATATTAAATATCATAAAAATTCAAAAATTAAAATTATTTGATTGAGAATAATATTGATATTATTCTTTTGATGGCTCACATGACGCACTTATCATGATCTGAGCTTCTTTTCCTAGTGGGATATTCTTTCCAATGGCGGTATTGTTCAAGAGATGGCACACATAGCCAATGGATGCGACACAAGCAGTTGTGTTTCACTTATTCGAGTCCATGTGAGTTCGCTGCCTGGGTTTTTCTTCCACATGTTTGCATGCTAGACGTTAGTATTTTATGACGACGTACTGAGAGGATTTGTTTGAAGTAATCAAAGAAATTTCATTTTCGAGGTGTTGAAGTTGAATTCGTTCTTCTTCCCCGATGAAATAACTGGCAAATTTCTGCATCCACGCCATCGACAACTAAATTTCGAAGAGATTAATTCGTTGCCAACGCATGCATTGCAGAGCTGAAATACAGGGCAGAGCAACATGCTGATACTTCGAGAGAGCTGCATCGATCAGACCGCGTCCTTCGTAATCTATGCGCCGGTCGACATCGTCGCCATGAACGTCGTCCTTAGTGGTGGAGATCCTGATTACGTGGCTCTTCTCCCGTCCAGTTTTGCCATCCTTCCCAACGGGATCATGACGGTCGGAGAAATTCCATAGCCATTGATTTGGGCAATATTTAAAATATCAATACGGGTGGTGAGAATGTTGGAGATCATTTTTGAAGAAATTTTTGCTAAAATAGCTAAATGGAGGCATTTAGTGAGACTCTTGGATATGCTCTTACATATTATCCAATAAAAATAGATTTTGTTATGAAATTTTATTTTTCAATATAATTATTAATTATTATAAAAAATAAATCACTAAAAACATATCCATAACTAAATCATAAATCAAAAAAAATATATTTAAAAAATAACCAATAAAAATATTTAAAAACATATCTAAGCTTTTAATATAAAAACAAAAACTAATGAGCAACTAATTATTTATTATTTTCTCTATTAAATTAATCATATAAGATGGTTAAGGTTATGGTTTGTAGTAGTGAAGAAATGAGGAGGAGTAGAAAGATTTACAAACAAAACTGTAGTGTGAATGAGAAAATAAAAAAAAAAATAAAAATAAAGGACAAAATGATAAAATAAAATAAAAATTATTGAAAAATTTCTCCATTCAACATTATGTCTCTACAAATTTAATATTTTCAATGCTATCTCATTTAAAATTTTCAATTATCAGCTCCCAAACATTTTTTATCAAACACATTAAAATTTTAAAACCATGAAAATTTTTTATTTTCAATGGTTTGAAAAAACTAAGTGGTTCATCAAACAGCCTCTGAGTTAAATTATGTTGAATTTTAAATTATATAATTTTTCAGAACATTTAAATTTTCTTTTTTGTATAACTTGTATGTATATATTTTATAATTTTATGATTTTTTATGATTTTTTATAATTCTGTTTTTTTAACCATTTGAAAATTCATAACTTTTTAAATTTTCGTACAAGTACATATTTTGTGAAAAAATAAAATTGAGATTTATTTTTAACCATTTAAAGCATAGATGATGGGTTTTTTTAAATATTAAGCAAGATGGGGTTTTTGAAATTAACAAGAATATATATTATTTGACACAGTAAAAGAAAAACTTTCTTTTAATACAAAATTGAGATTTAAATTTTTTATTTTGAAAAGATTAAAAAATTTAATAAAATAAAATCCAATCTATGTATTTTTTTTAATTACAAGCAATAAATGAAATTCAAAATTTAAATGAACAATTTACAATTTAAAAATTCCCAAAAAATCTAATACACACAATAATATAAAATGTCCAATATATAGTGCCGAAATAAATAATGTATGCTATGTACTTTTTCACATGTAATAAATTCAATATAATAAAAAATGCCCAAAATTATATTTTAAATCTAATTTAATTTTATAGAATATATAATTCACAATAAGAATATAAACCTTAGATTTTTAGAGAGAATATTCTTTAAATTATTCCATATTAGTATTTATGTTAAGTGTTTGATTTATTGGGTCCACTTTAGCAAATATCAACATTCAATATTTCTAGGTAACAGACATAAGAGAATATTCAACCTATTAATACTATTACATCACAATAGCCTTCGAAGCATGGTGCACAACATCACCAACTCGATAATACATAGCAACATAGTAGGATACATCAACAATAGCAATATAGTACCATCATCAATTTAGTATAGCAATTAACAACACATGACTTATCTTCTCTCTCGTGTATCATATTATTACGACACTACAATGATGTCATGATACTTGTAATTAGGTTGAACATATAAGTCACAACTATGTCTTTCTTTGAGGACAAGAGTCATGGCCTTAGAAATTATTGTACTTAAGTAATACAATTTATAATATGTAGTGTTCCAAAAACCATGACTTTCAATATTTATTGTGGCTTTGACATGAGTGGTTGTGCCTTAGTAATTTTATATTGTTCAAAAGGTATGGTTTTATATAAAAAATAATAGCTCTGAATTTAGACTACTGAGTAATATTAAAGATAAAATCATGATGCTTGGATTTGACCACTATCTTAAGCACCAATGAAATACTTGGTTACTACAATGGATAATTAACATTGTAGTCATTTAAAATTTCCAAACTAAGTATAACTACAATTCTATCATAATATTGTAGCCAGTAAAAATATATTGTATAATTGAATAATTACTAACAAAGAGGTAATATCATAGCATACAAAAATTATCATGACCTATTAAATAGAGTTTCGGCTACGAATGGATGCTATAACTGCATGAGACTTAATATTCTAATGCCTCTGCTAAACACCTCAACAAACAAATTGATTTCAAGTCTATTAATCAAAACTAACCAAAGTAGCAAAGTCATGAAATCAATCTATATTATCTCTATTTATATTTCTCCATATCATCATAAACTACTAAAATATATAAAAATATTCAGTTGTATGAATATCAAATAGTTAGCTATGATAATCAAGGAGAATTAAGATTATATTGTTAACCTTCAAGAAGATAATAAAAGTTAAATATGAAGAATGATATGAATTCAATAAAATTGAAAGATCCTAAAAGTTCAACTATACCTCGTGTAAAGGGGGATCACATATTTCTAAAGAAATTATGTATCTTGGGATCACATATCAACTTGAAACCATTATCAATTGTATGAATGTTGAGTCTTGTAAAAATTATCCCAATAATTATGCCACTCCAAGTAGTAGATCAAGCAATCAAATATACCTAGATAATATTTTTGAAGATGTTTAGGTTAAAATTAGTATCTTTATTTTTCTAGTAGATATTATTATATTAAGCATGAGAAAAGATTATTATATATCATTTATATTTGGATGATGACTATTTTTCGCTACTAGACATGTCCTTATTAATATTGAAGAGGAGAAGTTCACTCTTCATGTCAGTGAAGATCAAGTAAAAGTTAATATTTATTTTATAAAAGCTTATAAAGTTTAAATGATGATGAATTTGGCTATTGTTGAATTATTAATCTTTCTCATATAACAATGTAATAAAATTGGGCTTTGATTGGAATAATTTAGTGGAGTATTCTAGCCAAATAAAATGAGAGAGATGACAAAGGAGAATAATTTTGGAGTTGTCAAAGTGATGAATATAAATGTTATGAGGTTGGGCATTCTTTGAAGCCATGAATTCAAAGGAATCTAACATGGACAAATTCAAGTTGGTTAGGGAAATAAATAGAAAGACACAAGTGAGATATAACTTTTGAAGGATCAAAATAATGATAATGTGATGGCCATGTATAGTGTTGAGACTTTAGTGTTGCATAATAAAATTATCCATTAGAAGCTCAATGACATTGCCACAGCCATGCACAATACCATGACTTAGGAGTTACAAAATGAAAATATCAATTAGAAGCCCGATGACAAAGCTTTGACCCTGCACAATGCCATAACTTTGTTTTTACATAATGAAAAGGGTCAAGATAACCTTATAGACAAAGCCATGACCATGCTTAGTGCTGGAACAATGTGAATACAAGAAGAGAAAGGATAGACTAAAACTAAATATGAAGCCTTGATATCCTCAATGCCACATAATCTAAAAAGAGAAGACTCAAAGATTGAAGTGTCATTGATATAAAATCGAATGAAGAAATATGAAAGAAATAAGTAAAAATATATACTAAAAAGTTAACATAGATCTTAGATATCACCTATAGAGATGAGAAATTATTTATGGTTTAGTTATGAATGTTAATTATAGTACTATTTGGAAAGCATCCAAATGATTTTTTTTAATATGTGTGATGTAATAAATATTGTATACCCATCACTTGAATCATTATACAAACAAATTTGCCCATGGGTATAGTCTTGGAACTCAAACTCTACCATTACTTTCAATATGTCCATGATATAAAAAAATAAATTACTCCACTATATTGAGATTCTATAATAATCAAACATTTTCATAGATTAGAATATTTTATTTGATATGATATAACATATTTTTTTTGTTGATAGGAAAGTTATTACTCAAAAATAAGCAATAGAATTAATATGAGAATTTATTTGCGATGTTAAATACTAAACATTCTTATGTATTTGGTATGATATTAAATGATATTATACGTTTAAACTCTATATATTTAGTCATGGTGCTTTTTGTATCTTATTACTTAATTATCACATTAGCATTATCATTCAATTGTACAATATATTATTTTTGGTAGTGATATTATTTTAAAAATCATAGTCATAATCATCTCTTCATAATTAAATAACTATGATATTAGTTTTACATTGCAATAACTAAGTATCTCGTTGATGCTAAAAATCATGATCACTTCCTTGTACCATAGTTTTATCTTTGCCAAGGATTTATATTCTCAAGTTAGGGATGATATTTTTTTCTAAAGCCATTATTTTTAGGTTATAGAATGTTACATAACTAAAACTACTTAGGTCGAAGCCATGAGAATTGCATAGCACCATGACTTTTATACACAAAATTTAAAATGATACTATTTGAGTACGACAACTTCTAATGCTACATTTCTTGCCCTCAAGAGAATATAAAAATTATGGTCATTCTTATGGTACTGTCATTTATTCATTTGATGTAAAAAAGAGACCAAATATAAAATCATAACCATTCTCTTAGGTAATTCCACTTTCACATTTATGATTTCACAGATTTAGAAGATGAAGAAAACTGAAAAAAATAGCAAAGGAAATATACCCACAACCACAATCCAGCAAACCATGAGAAACAAAATCAAACTACATTAGAAACACGAAAAATAACATGGTTTACTAGTCGTTCAGTACGAGTAGCTATATCCACCAGAAAATACTTATGCGTTTATATATTATAACCAAATTAAGTCTTATATATTTGTCAGCAGAAGTAGTTGTGATGAAAATCAAGCAGGGAGGATAAAATGGAGATGAACAGTTACGCAAGCAAAAATTATGACATCACAAAAATAGTATACAAATAATTTATATCAATAATGGAGCGGGTCAGATCACTTGGATGGATCGGGTTCAGCTCCAAAAATTTTTTCGCTCCCGTTATTGTGTTAAAGCTACAATTTCAACCTTTAAATATTTTATTTCTGCACTAGCATTAAAAATATTGAAATAGAAAATATTTTTTTTAGTTTTACAAATCAGTTTATCAAAACAAACTATATACAACACATTCTAGTATTATGGCCATTCGATGCAAGACAAAGACCAAATCCTGGTCTATTCACAAAGTCATGATTTGGTGTTGCAGAGACAAAATACACAAGTCATAAATATTTCCTAGTATTGTGACTTTGTGTGTTAGTAGATCATACAAATATAATGAGGAACTTCAAAGTTATTAACTTTTCTTAGAGATGTGATACCCAGCTCTAGATTCAAATTCCAAAGTCACGATATCTTCCAAGAGTCAAGACTTTCTTCTTGGAAAATTTCAAGTTTATAGAGTATAAAGGAAGAGTGGAGAGGCCTAAAAAATGTTTATCCTTCACACATGGGATCAAAAAGCAAAGCACGATAATAATTTTAGGGTGTGATTTTTGCACTTTTTAGGAGATACAATAACATGAAAGAGATGTAAGATAAATGTTAAACCCTAGAGTTAGGGGGCCTGATTCTCAAACCCCCATCCCTCCATAGTGTGGATTTTGGAAATAAACAAAGGTTGCATAAGATTATGGTTTATATCCTATATTCTCATGATGGATATCATTGGGAATCCAAGATTCTTGAGATTTATTCTCTTGTATCTCACATGAATCTCTCCTCAATGCTAGACTAAATTGAGGTCTACGACTTATGTAATTATAATTTATGTAAAGTATGAATAGTTTCTTGATTAAATGATGTAATTGATTTATACTATAGAATATAAGTTAATGAAAATAGTGATTAAATATACATTTAATTATATTTTTGACTATTGATGGGGTTGTTGTTTGTTATCATAGTGGATGATGATAAGTAAACCATAAGACTAACTTCTATATATGGTAAGAAGAAAGTACTAGTCATTCCAATAATGATGCATGAAACAAACTTATGTGTCAAAACCCAAAATTGAGATATATTAATTGTTACAAGTATGGTACTTGCTAAGCTAAAAGAATTAATAATTTTATATGTCAGTATATTATACATGTCTTGGACGAATTAATCATCGATTGATTGAGATATTTTATAAAATAATTTATTAAGGTAATAGGTAATAGATAACCCATATAATATGCATGAGTTGTTGTGACTAAAAATGTGGTGATCACTCATAATGTTATTTTCTCTCATATGGTTTCTACTAGTGAGATTTGAAAAAAGTATATATTAATTGTGTGAATATGATACTTAAAAGTATAATTATTTTTAAACAATATTAATTTTTAGTCTTTATGATACTTGAGGTCAAAGAATAATAATATATATATGGAGTAACTATTAATGGTAGTTGATGTGTTTCTTCAAAGTTATGGACTTATGAATGACTCTCAAACTATGATGATTTCTAATCTCAATTGTAAAGTACTGAGGTAACAACTATGAGTGTGCTATCATTATGATGAGCTTAATGGTAATAACTATTTTTAAGCCATTAGGGCAAAATGATATTCTAACAAATATCCAACTTTTGTTATTTATCTAAACCCAATAAAAATTGAAATATTGAACATGTATCATATGAATTAAGTGGGCAAATCAAATGATATAACTATAAAATCTAAATCATTAATTATCTTTTCTGCTAAAATTGTATTGTCTCTTTGTTAGTTGAATGACCTACTAATACAATCTTTATGTGATCGATATTTATATGAAAGTCATCTTTACTACTTGTATAATACATATACTTGTAGATCTTTGGTAATTGCTAATAAATTTTTAAGATACTATCTAACTAAAAAAATTGTGTATATTTATATTATATTATTTCAAAGTCAAGATAACAAAGTTACAACAAGAAACATCGATAATCCACAAAACATTGTGCATAAATATGAGTGGGAAGTATGTTTTGGGACCTAGAGAAACAAATATATATTTTTTGGTCTCTATAAAAAAAATTATATATTATACAAAAGTAATATTGTCATAATATATATATATATATATATACACAATATATGTGGTTTGTTATGTTACATATATTATAGTTTTACATATATATCTTTATATAGATATATATATATATATATATATATATATATATATATATATATATGTATGTATAATAAAATATATAACATATATTTAATGATACCAATATACTTACATATATATAGTTTAACATATCATCATTATATGATTGTTATGTGATATATAAGAATTATACTAACATATATAAGTTAAGATATGTATTATATATATATATATTAGAAACAACAATATGGTAAGTTTGATTTGCAAATGGGCAAACTAACTAACAATGGGGATATGTTTTAGATTCCCATGATTGTTCAATACGCACCCCATGATATCTTTGTTACTTGCTTTACTAATACTTTCGGGTTGGTAGCTTTATTTGTGACCATGGGGTCACAATGGCTATACATGGTTGATGAATAGTATGTAAAGGATTTGGCAGTGGGGACGAGGATAAAAATAAATGAAATATATAAAAGATATATATGTCTTGTTATGTTATATATACATATACATATACATACATACATACATATATATATATATATATAGTTTAATATATACATCATTATATAAGTATGTAAAATATGTATATATACATAAATATAAATATAAATATATATATTTATCATTTATGTATATAAGTTATAATATATATATAATAATATACATATTATGATGTATATGTTAAACTATATATGTGTGTGTGTGTGTGTGTAAAATAATGAGACATATACATCTTTTATATATTTCATTTATTTTTATGTATTTTATGTATATATATGTCCTTTTATGTTATAAAATTAAATAAAATATATAAAAGATATATATTCCTGTTATGTTATATATATATATATATATATATATAGTTAAACATATACATCATTATATGTATGTTATGTAATAGTCATGAAAAAATTTTGTATGTCATGACCCTACGTTCTCATTAGCACAATCTTTATACTATACGATACTTTCACAATTCTCAATAACTATGATATTATAATGGAATCATAGCTATACTTAGTTCATAAAATTTAAATGGTTGTGATATTATTCTAATTCATCGCAACAAGTACCCCATTCATGCTCAATGACAGTTAATTTCATAGAACAATGAATTTATCCTTATATGGTTCAATAGTCTAAATTCATAGTCAATTTTTTTATAAAGTCATATTTTTTGAGCTACGAAAAAATAATGAATCTAGACTTTTGGGTCATTAAATATTTTAGAAGATATTTCTCGAGTACGACCATTTTTAAGGTCTTGACTCTTGTCCTAAAAAAAATTTAATCACAACTTGTACATGCAAGCTAAATGTTGTAGCCATATAATAATGTTGGAAATCATTACTCCTCATACCAACTACATAGGATCATAATTATTTATGGACTATATATCATTGCGCCCCATAGACCATGAGCTTTTTAATACAATAAGATTATGACCAAGTCATGGTGATTGCTAGCATTATGACATTATATTACAAAAAGATCAAAATGTAAATAGAGTTGTGGTCTTATTCTAGATTTGTAGCATCAAGCTGAAGAGATAAAGGTCAAAGTCACAGCTTCTATTATAAAATTATGACTTTTTACTTAGAGTAATGCAAAGTTGCCTAAGTATTAAAGGGGAATTAAAAAAATATTTGAAATATATCCATCTTCTTCTCTTTCCTTATCATGAAACAAGCAAAATATATGACAACTATAAATCTTAGGAAAAAATTTTTCACTCCCTATGGGCGCCACAAAAGCAAGCAAGCAAGGGGTACATGTCAAACCCAGGACATAGGGGGCTCACCTCTCAAACCCTCCTCCTCTAGAGATAAATCCAAAATTTTGTATTAAATTTATGTGGTTTAGGATTTGTATTAAATTTGCTTATATTTTATGTTCATAGATACTGATAATTGTTGATTAAATAGAACATGAATTATAGTTTTGAAAAATAGTTAGGTTATGCAAGGTTGTCTCAGTTGAAAGTGATAGGTAAGTTATGAGACGTAGCTGTGTATATGATAAAAAGGTGGTGATTTTCCTATTGATTATAATGCATGAGACAAACCTATATATCGAACCCTAAATTATGAGTACATTAATTATTGTATGTATGGTATTTACAAAGTCAAAAATATGAATCATTTTATATGAAAATATATTATGCATGTCTTAGAGAGATTGGTTTCAATTCGGATAGTTGTTATATATAATATTCTCCATAGAGTTTTATCTTTAGTGTGAGAATCACAATGTCATCGAGAATGATGATGATGATAGGTAATCCTAGGAAATGCATGAGTGTATAAGTATGGTACTTACAAAGCCATTAGTACATATCCTTACAAACCATGTCAATTATTGATCGTTAAGATAATTGAGGCCGATGAATAAAAGTTTACATACAAAACAACCATCAAAAGTAGTTAATAAAATTTTATCTCACTCATGTTGCATGGTTTTTTCAAAAAACCTTATGTACAGCTTGGAACGAAGGCAACATCTTGATTTTGGTGCTTGATTACAATTATATATAGATTGTGAATAATTGACATAAATTCTACGAGAATTTGTGATTTAATCTTTCATATATAATATGAACTTTATGCATCGAATTATCTTCCATACAGGATAAATGACACATTCAGTTCAATTTTAAACAAAAACTCAACTTATTTAAAGTTTAATTATAATTAAAAACAATATAATATATTCAATCAACCAAACAACCAAAAAAACAACAATCAAAATACTTTAATTACACACACACACACACACAAATAAAAAAATATTTAAATGTGTGTGTGTGTGTGTGTGTGTGTAGTTTGGATAGGCATATTGATTTGATGCTTATAGTTGGTTTAATGATATATTTTAATGTTGAGACCGTAGGTTCGAATCTCATATACATTTGATTATTGATAATTATATTATTCTAGTATGTGAAATTTTATTTAATTTTTTTTAAAAAAATTTATTGATGTCTCATAGTGGGTGTAAAATCAAATTTCCAATTTTTTGTGAATTTTTAATTTTTTTAAATATTTTTTTAAATTTTTTTAAATTATATATATATTTATTTATCTATATATTAATTATTTTATGTTTAGTGCAACAAAATATAATTTTTTAAATATTTTAAATTTGGGATTGCTACCCCCATTTCAAACATTAAAAATATTGAAATATATATTTTTAAAATAAATTTTAAATACTTTTAATAACAAAAAAAATAGTTGACCATGCATTTACTTGTGTGAGATTTTGTTTTGTTGCGTCAAACACAAAAAAAAAAATGAAAAAACAACTTTAAAAAATAAATCAAAACATAAAATAAATATATTTTGGTGCACTGAAAATTAAAAATCCAATTCTGGCCCAACACCACACATCATCACACTAAATAAAAAATGTAAAATTGACAAATTAGGATGACACACACACTTCATAGCATGCAGCAATAGGATTCAAGCGCAACAAGTATTTAACATTAAAACCTACTTTAACCATCAAGTTACATTGATCCTTTACATTTTCTACCCATAAAAATGTTTATATATATAAAATAATTTATTATTGTATATACATATAAACACACACACACACGCGCGTATATATGTTTATATACATATATAAACTACAAGAAATAAGTAAATTAAAAATAACCAAATCTATTTATAATATCGTCGCAATGTTGAATTTGCGACCTTAATAGAAATGGAAAGATTTAATTTCTAATAGGCTATTTTCTAAATTTTAGAAATAGAAAATGATCGAGCATTTCTAATATGTGCGACAAAAATATGTCATTTCTAATTATAACGATAGAAATGAGATCTCATATTCTATTTTTATTCCAATACTATAATAATAATTAAATAGAATAGAAATGTAAAATTCATTTCTAAATTAGAAACAAAATTAAAATTTCATTTTAGGTTTCTATTTTATACGAGAGAAAATATCATATTTGTTGTAGTATTTGTATCACATATACAATATACAAAGACATATATAAACCATTGTACCCTACAACCTAGTAACTACATGCACAAACCAATGACGTCTTGTCCTAGTGCCAAGGCAAATGTATTCCATAGGAGAGGACTCTAGTTCGAATCCCACTTTGCGTAAGTGAAACTGTGCCTCCCAAAAATAACCTCTTAAGCAGTTGGGCCAAGCCACGTAACCTATAAGACTAGGCCAAATGTGGGTTTTCTGGGGTATGGGGCTGCGCAAGTGGAGTGGCCTGTCACTATAAAAAGCTTACCCAGGCCTTAGTAACTATAAACACATTATTTATCCAATGATATTTTTACAACATCCACTACAAAGTAACACATCGAATAACAAACATCACATTTTAGCCCTTCTAGTACACATTAATAACATCAAAATACAAGAACACAAAAAACAAAAGTTAGCATAAAAATTTGCTTTGTAAAAATGTAATAACACAAAATAACAAATAACTCTGAGTTATTATCAAGATGAGTATTTTCCCTTGGAGATATGGATAGATATTCATAATGATAAAAAAAAAATAATCTCTGCCAACTTTAACATTACTTTCTCAATCACAAAAATCTTATATTGAATTTTTTAATCTTTTTTTATTATTTCATAATATCTTTTCATTATTTCTTCCTCTCCCTTTTTTATTTCTTCAATTTGCTTTTGCATCTCTTTATTCTTTTTGTTTTATCTCCTCTTTTCATTTGCAAAGTATCATAAATTTTTTACAACTCCTCATATAATTACTTGTCAAACAAATTAGTATAATTGGAAGATGAAGAGGTCTAAATAGAATACAAATAAAATGAAGATGCATGGGTATTAAGACCATGCACTCATCATTTTTTTGGCTATACTCAAATATCTTGAAGGTAAATATGTGCAATATCAATCTCTGGCACCTATGTATAAGGATCTTTCAATTGTGAAGCAAGGAAAATAATATTCTCCATAACTTCATACAATTGTTATAATACAACATAACTCATTAGTACCATTTTCAAATAAATTTTATATTAAAACATCAAATTGTCAATACTCTACTAAAAATTAATATAAAAATGAAGTGAGTTAATATCTTTAAGGAATATATATATAATAACTCATCAGTAATGGTAATAAAAAAATATTTGACTTTGGATATTAACTCTTTTGAATGCCAAAAATTGTATTTTTTATAGTTTCTTCTTTTATGTGTTGCAATTTTAATAAGAAATTGAAAATACAAATTGACAAATTTATATTAATATCATTTGATAACTTGTCTACAAATTATCCATCATTCTTCTTGTGTATTCACCATAACACCTCAAATGGTGTTGGTAGACCTACCAATTAAACCTTTTGAAAATAAATAATAGTTAATAATGATATACACGATACATTATCATAAATCTATTATTATTTACATTCACAAAGTTAAAATCAAAATAAATTAGAATTTATAATTTTATCAAATCTACTAAATATTCGTAGTTCATCTTTGAACCTTCAATACATTTGAAATGTTATAATTATTCACATGCTTTATCTGATCGACAATTGTGTGATATTATATAGGACAAGACATTGAACTACTCATTATTCTAGTATTCATACTATTTGATCCAGATATTAATGGAAACACTATTTGACTTTGTATATTTATCATACTTTTTCTTTATTTTTCAAACTTTTATTTGACACTAGCCGGGCCAATCTTTTTGGCATGGGAGGCTCATCATAGCACAACCCATCACAATGGTCCATGCAGGTCAGTTTTGGCTCGACTAGCCTGGACTAAACCCATGTTAGCATGACTCAGCACGACCTGCCCAAAAGCTATGCCAATGAGCCATGCTAGGCTATCCTATTTTTTGAACCGTGTCAGCATGACATGACCCATAATAACTACCATGACACCCTTTCATATGCAAGTATATCATGTTTCTCCTATGATTTTTTTTGTTCAACTAATTTTCAAGTGTGTAATCTATTGTGTGTGTGTGTGTGTATTCTGCTATATAAAATGTATATTAAAAATAAATTAATATATATGTGTGTGTGTGTGTGTCTGTGTCTATTGTTAAACAAATGAATACGTAGCATATGGGATACAGCCAGGTTCTAAGGGGCTTAGAGGTCGAGTCGGGCCTAAAATTAAGCCTTTCACACTTAAAAAAATAAATTTAATTTCATCAAAATATATTTTTTAAATTAATACCATCTAAAATGTATAAAGCTTTTTATTATATTTCTTAAAAAAAAAAATATTTAACACTTTTAGAAGTTTTTTTAATGGGCATCTTGTTTATTTAAATTAATTTTTAATTACCATTTACGGTAAATTTATTTAATTAATTTATATTATTCAAAGATATTGTAATGATTTGTTTTATCTATTTAATTTAATTTTTTTTTAAATATATTTATTTTACATCATTAGAGCATAAATAAAAAAGAAGTTCCAAAATATAAATATTAATAAAATTTTTAACAATATTGTTTTTTTATTTATTGGGTACATATAAAACCGACATAAATGAATTACATTTTTATTTATTAATATTTTTTTTTAAACTTATGCATATTATTTTAATAACATCTAAATATATTTCTTAGAGTACTACTTTTTAAAACTTTTATAATTTTTTATTAATTTTTTTAAAATTATATAATTAATACTTTTACATATAATGTTGATTTCTAATTTTCATTATTTAAATTAATTTTAATAATTTATTTAATCTATTTTATTTAATTTTATTTTATACTGCATCATTAAAGCATTAATAAAAAAGAATTTTCAAAGCATAAATGTTTATAAAGATACCTTGATGGGACAAATCATATTTCTATTTCCTCTTTTTCATTTATCATTTTCTAAATAATAAAAAAGTGATTATAAAAATTTAATAAAATAAAATTATATTTTATTTTATTAATTAGTATCCTCACAAGATACCATCAATCCAATTTATAGTATGTAGAATTTATTAATAATTAATATTCACCATATAATTAATATAATTATCCAAATCATCAGAATTATTAATTTATATACAAATCTTATTCTATATGAATCAAAACTTATTTTAAATACTAAAAAATAAATAAATAAATAAATAAAAACTTATTTTAAATACTTGTGTCTATTAATTATCTTAAGATTAAGACTAATAATTTGATTTTCTACATGTAAAATAAAATTATACACGTTAATCATTAATTATGTCAAATAAAAGACACACATACATAATTATTAAATGCAATATAACTCATATATTTTTTATTTAGAATAAAATAATGAAATTTTATTAGAAATGAAGTTAAATAAATATCCATGACAATAAAATAACTTTTAGTATAAATTTAAAATTAGGGCATATTTAATCAAATTAAAATTTTTATTGTATTTCCATGTGTAGTTATCTATCTACACATGGAATTTAAATAAATATGATAGTTTGATAAATAGATATATATAAATACACACACACACACACACAGAAAGATAAAAAGTTAGATAGACATATATACAGATAGACAGATAGACAAATATATATATATATACATATAAAAATTTATAGATAGACATGCAGAGAGATAGATAGATAGACAGACAGATATACAGATAGATAAATAGACAGACAGATATACAGATAGATAGATAGACATATAGATAGATTAATTGATAGATAGATAGATAGATAGATATATAGACAAATAGACAGATAGACAGATAGACATATAGACATGTTGACAGAAAGATAGATAGATAAATAAATAGACAAATAGACACATAGTTAAATAGATAGATAGACAGATATAAGAGAGATAGACAATTAGATAGATAGACAAATATATAAATAGCAAGATATATAGATACACATATAGGTAGATAAGAAGATAAAAAGTTAGATAGATAGATATATAGATAGATAAATAAGCAGATAGACAGATACAAAGATAAAATGATAGATAGATACATAGATAAGCATTTAGACAGATACATGAATAAACAGATAGACATAAAGACGGATAAACAGATATACAGATTGACAAATTGACGGATAGACTGATAGACTGATAGACTGATTTACTTATAGACTGATAGACAGATAAATATTTATACAGATAGATAGATAAATAGATAGATAGATAGACAGATAGAGAAATTGACAGATTAACAAATAGAGAGATAGACAGATATATAGATAGATAGATACATATACCGATAGAAAAATAGACAGATAGATATATAGACAAATAGATAGATACACAGATACACAACTAGACAAATAGACAGATAGTCAAATAGACAAATATATAGATAGACAGATAAATAAATAGAAAGATATAAATATAGACATATAGATAGATAGACAAATAGACAGACAAACAGATAAATAAACAAATATATATATATATATATATATATAATAGTTAGTCAGATAGACAGATAAACTGATATATAGAAAGAAAGATAGATAGACAAAAAAGAAAAAAGATTGATAGGCAGAAAAGAAGATAGGCAAATAGGCAGAAAGACATATAGTCATTTAGCTAGATTGATAGATAGAATTATATAGAGATAGATAGACATATAGACATATAGACAGCTAGATAGATAGATAGATATGCTGATAGACAAATATACTAATAACTAAATAGAAAGAAAGAAAGAAATGTAGATAGATAGATAGATAGATTCATAGATAGACAAATAGATAGATAGACAGATAAATACATAGATAGATTGATAGACAGATAGACAGATAGACATATACATTGATAGATAGATAAATATATAGATAGATTTATAGATAGACAGATAGTCAGATAAAAAGATAGACAAATAGATAGATTGATAGATAGGTAGCTAGTAGATAAGTAGTTAGACTGATATATTGATAGATTGGCAAACAAATTGACAGTTGGACAGATAGAGTAATAGACAGATAAATATATAAACATATAGACAAATAGATAGATAGAAAAATATAAAAATAGAAATATATAAAGATAGATTGATAGACAGATACATATAAAGAAACATAGACATATAGACAGATAGACAGATAGACAAATAGATATATAGATAGAAATAAAGATAGATAGAAAGTTATATAGATAGACATATTGACATATAAGCATATATATAGAAAGTCATATAGACATATTTATAGATAGACAGATTGAGAGATAGAAAGATAGACCATTAGAAAGATAGATAGATAGACAGATAGATAAACAGTCAAATTGAGAGATAGACATATATATAAGTAGATAGAAAGATAGACAAATAAAAAGATAATTAAATAGATAGATAGATTGATATATTGATAGATAGATAGAAAGATAGATAGAAAGATAGATAGATAGATAAATATATATATAAACAAATTGAAGAATTGATAGATATAAAAATAGACAAATAAACAGATTGATAAAAACATTGAAAAATAGATAGATAGATATATATATATAGACATATAGATAGATACACAGATAGATAGATACAAAGATAGATATATAGATAGATCAATAGATAGATCAATAGATAGACAGGTAGAAAGATATATAGATAAACAAATAGACAAATAAACATATAGTCAGATAGGCTGATAGACAGATATACATATAGATAGATAGATAGATAGACAGATAGACTAAAAAACAAATAGTAAGATAGAGTAATAAATAGATAGATTGATTGATAGATATAAAGATAGACATATACCTAGTTAGACAGATATACAGATAGACAGATAAACAAATAGACAGATAGATAGATAGATAGATATACAGATAAATAGAAAGACAGACAGACAGACAAACAGATAGATAGATAGACAAATAGACTGATAAATAGATATATAGATAGACAGATACACTGATTGAAAGATAAAAACATAGATAGCTAGATAGATAGATAGATATACGAATAGATCAGATAGTTATACAGATAGTCAGATAGAATGATAGACCTATAGACAAATAGACAGATAGATAGTAAGATAGTAAGATTGACAAATAGAGAGATAGTTAGTCAGATATAAAGATAGTTAGATTGATAGATAGACGGATAGTTAGACATATAGATATATAGATAAATATATAGATAGATAGATAAATAGAATATAGAGAGATAGAAAAATAGAAAAATAGATAGACAAATAGATAGATAGATAGATTGACAAATAGATAGATAGACATATAGATTTATATATAGATAGGCAGGTAGATAGACTAATAGATATACAGACAGACAGATAAATAGATAGTTAAATAGATAGATAGATAAACAGATAGATAGATAGACATATATATAGATAGAAAGATAGATAAATAGGTAGATAGATAGATAGATATATAAACAAATAGACAGATAGTTAGATATTCAAAGAGACAGACAGAGAAATAGAAAAATATAGATAGATAGACAGAAAGACAGATAGATTCATAGATAGATAAATAGAAAGATAGATTGATAATTAGACAAATATATAGATAGATAGAAAGAAAGATACATAAATATATAGATAGATAGTTATTCTGATTGAAAAATAGATAGAGAGATAGATAGACAGATAGAAAAATAGACAGATAGACAGAAAAATAGATAGATAGATATATATATATATATATATATATAGACAGACATATAGAAAGATCAACAGATATACAGATAGAAAAATATAAAGATATACATATAGATAAATAGATAGATTTGTAGAAAGGTAAATAGAGAGATAGACATATATATATATATATATATATATATATATATATATATATATATATATATATTTATAGACATATAGAGATATTGATAGATGGACATATTGAGAGAGACATATAGATAGATAGACAGATGGATAGATTGAGAGATAGATAGATAGATGGATAGATTGTGAGATAGAAAGATAGACATAAAGACTTATAGATGGATAAACAGCTAGGCAAATAAATATATAGATATATAGACAGACATATAGATAGATAATAATTAATAAAAAGATATCTTTATCCAATATAACTCATATAAACTAGTTTATATGATCCTATCCAAGTCAACCAATATTTTACAATCTAGTTTTACAAATTCAATATTTGATCCATAATCTAAAAATAGATAGATAGTTATTTTCTCATATAAACTAGTTTATATGAGTTATAAACTATCTATCTATCAATATTGTTAGAAAAGATATCTTTAGAAATATAAGAATATAACTCATTCTTATATTTCTCAAAATTCACTTTTTTTACAATCTAGTTTATGGATCAATCTAGTTTATGGAATTTAAATAAATATCCAAGTCAAAGTCAATATGATTTCGTTAATATTTTTCAAATTCTTTTAAGATAGTAATTAATGAAATTTTTCAAGAAATATTAGAAGAAGTATAGATAAAATAAGATATACTCCCTAAATGATACAAAAAAGTTGGTACATTGAGTGTCAAACAAACCCTCACACCAATAGTATTGTTCATCCTCCAACAATAAATTTCATTCCATGAAACATTTCACAACCTAAAAATCACAAGAAGAAACATATTATAAAATCATCAAGGATAACAAATATACACATCTTGATGTGGTGAAGAAGGAGGACGATATGATTAATTTCTAGAAACAAAATTCTAAAATGGGAACTTTGCTCTAGAGTGCTCAAACTGTGGTATAGTTGTGAATGGTTTTTTATAAATCTTCATTCTTTACTATCCATTCCATCATTTGCACATTTATATCACATAGTACATTCTATCATCTTTCAATGGAGTTCATAGTATCTTCAAATGAGCCAAGAGCAAAATATATTTACTTTTGGTACTTTATAAAATTTGTTTCATCTTTGATTCATTGCTTCTCTCTATAATGAACATTTTCCTTAGTTTTTGAATCTCAATCCACGATCATTTTCTCCCACTCACCTACAATAGCATCATAGAGTTTTCCAAATGAATCGACACTTCTCATCACTCCAGTCTCTATTGATTTCATTACCTCCTCCAAGATCATTATAATGTATTCTTCAAAGTTTTCTTGGGTAGATATAAATAGATGCTCATTCTTTTGGAGATGTATTTCTCAAAATGTGTCTCTTTTTTGTACCTTGATTTTATTTTCATGTTCTATTCTTTTTATGCATTGTTCCAACTTATTATCTCTTTTCTCCAAATTCTCCATTAGTGAGTTATATAAATGCTTTATCTCCACTTTCAACCACTTATCCCTATAGTCAAAATCAATTTTTATCTTTTCGAACATGTACATGACTATCCAAATTCTCTTTTTTTCTTAGGCATATAATATTCAAATAGGTTCAATTATTTTTCACCATTCTTTTTTTCTACTTCTTTACTTTACTTTTGTGCCGGCCTTGAGGAATGGTGGCATATCTTTCCCAACTACAGTTGACTTTTTACCTTCAAGATTCTTTTTTTTTCTTACTTTTTTCAAGTCCTCTTTTAACACCTACCAATGTTGGCGAGGATATCCATGGACACATTTCATCTCTATTTTCATACATGATACATCATGACTTTCTTGGGTTGGAACATCATTATCAAAGAAGGGTAAATAGTTGTCTGAAGAATTCACCCTCCAAAAAGTTGAGAGTAAACTACTCTAAAATCTTCCCCACATGAAACTTTAAATTCTTTTACTTTGGAAAAAGTAATATCACCCTATCATGCATGATAGTGGAGACATAGAGACTCAGCTACAAAATAAAGCATGAGAAATATAATAAAACATTACTCTCCTCCATGAGTTATTTGTGGACTAAGTATCTATAATTACTTTTTGACCAAATTTCCTTTTCTTCTTTTCTACCCATCATTGTTGTGGTAATTATTTTATAGTTTGTTTACATCTTTAGGTATTTTTAATTCATATCATCCATGCTTCAATACAAACCAAATATCTTGTTGATAGTTTCTCTTTTAAAGGACTCCCAAATTCTTCACACATAACACTTTTTATCATCCATGTCTTGTAAACTAGAATAAAATTCTTTGACAATCATTGTATTTTTCTATTTCATGTGCGTGCAAAATATTTCCCACTTTCTCCTCTCAATCGATTCTTGGAAAGATGGATTAAATTCTCGAAACATGTGCTCTCCTAAAGCTTTCTGCCAAAAACTAATGTCATCCATTTTTTTCCATTTCTATAAGGAAAATTGGCTCCTAGGTAGTGACTTTGGGAAAAGCCTCAGTGGAAAATTACCTTTTTCACTTTCTTTTTGTCTTTTTACTTGACTTTGTCTCATCTATTTTCACTCTCAAATTTGAAATCAAGGTTGTTTCCTTTATGATAGTTCTAATATTTGATCATGAGCATTCCAAATATTTTTGTTCGAGTAGATAAGAAGAAAAATTTTAAGTATCATGAAGAAAGTAAAGTTATGACCTTTAAAAGAAATTAGGTTTTAGTCATGGCCCTAACAAAATATATCATAACTTTTGGCACAACCATGACTTTAATTTAAAATGATTGTTGTGGTTGTGTTTGAGTGCTTTGACCTGATTTTGCTTACAACAAAGTTATGAATATGTTTGGGCCATGACTTCATCCAAGGGGATATTATGTACAAGTATTGGTGATGTTTATATACATTCACGAAAAAATAAAAGCATTTATCACATCATCAATGAAAAGTAAATCATTGGGTTGGTTCCAAAATATCACCATGTTTAATATCTATATCTAGACTTATTTTTTGGGTTAAATTTCTTCATTGTCAATCTCAGATGTCCATGCTATTTTTTCAGTATAATTTTTTTTCTTCTTTCTCCTTGTATTCTTTATATCTATCAATGATGCTGAGTAGAAGATGTCGAGTATGAATATTCATGTTATGATAGTTATTTTGGACTCACATATAATAGACCTTCATTTATGTATTATAAGTATGCCTTGGCATGAAGGGGAGTATTGAATTTTAATTTATTTTTTATTATTTTATTATTTTTCAATGTTTGAGAGTACTCAATTTTTGAATTTTCTCACACCATATATATATATATGTATGTGTGTGTGTGTGTGTGTGTGTGTGTGTGGTTTATGATGTATAACAACTTGACATTTTCATTTTAATAAAATTTAGTTATTGATTTTCATGTTTCCTCCTCCCTCTTTCATTTCTTTTTAGTTAGCAAAAACCTTAACATTTTTCCTAGGCAGTCTCCACAAAGACAAATAAATAATAGTTATTTAAAAACTAACAATTTGATACAAAATCTCAAAATATATGTTATGCGCATATAAGAACAGATTGGAGAACCGAAAATCATGAATATGTTATGTTGAGCAAAGAAAATAACAAGAATAAAAATATGATAGCTTATATAAGGAGACAACCCCTTCTGAATATATATAAACTTATATGAGAAGGAACCATAGCCTTCCGGCTATTTCAAAAGAGCATTAAATTTCTCAATGATTTATTTAGAATAAGCCCACTAGTAACTTGCTAAGCATTTACATGGAGAAGTGGAAGCAGTGATGCATTTCAAAAATCAAAAAGAGACTATAGGGGATGAACACAATATTATGAACATAATGATGACGACTTTAAAATCAATTATATTAACCATATGTGATAAAAATACAATTTTACAAACATGAATTGCTATGAACACAACTAAAAGCAAAAAATGAGAATGGTGGAATGTTGTGATTTACATAAATTTGAAATTGGTGATAGTATGAATAATGTTAAATTTCTATAATTCAAGATAAATTATAAAATCATTATACATGAATCATTCTTTTTTTCTATATGTTCTTTTATTTAAAAAATGAATTTATTAAAGCATAAAGTCTTAACGGGAGAACAATCACTGTACACAATGGTAAAAAAATGGAATCACTACAAAATACATAACTTTTAAAAACAAATATATAATTATGAAAACTAAAAAAATATAAAAATATAAAACAATATAAATTTTAAAAATTAAATATATATATAAATTAAGGAAAACTTAACATAGAAATTATGAAATTCGATAAATATACCATACGTATCCAATTGAAATGTTTATTAATTAGATAAATAATAAAATTTCAAAAATGGTATTCAATTGCAAAATTATAATATAACATTTAATTAAAATTATAAAATTCATTCGAATATATAATTAGTTAAATCATAAAAATATATAATTTAAAAATTACAATATATATATATATATATATATATATATATATATATATATATATTTATTTATTTATTTATTAAAAAATTAAAGAATTTAAAATAATGAAAAAATAACTAGCCTTGTAATTATTGAATATCTATGAAATTATAAATTATAAAAGTATAGAACTATGATGCATTATAATTGTTAAATTCATCAATATCATAAAATAATTATCTAAGATTTAAAAATAAAAAAAAATAAAATCTTTCAATTTCCTAAATTAAAATTTAAAATAATAATAAAAATTTTATATTTATGAAATTTTTAAAAATTATGAAATTTTAATGAACATCTTGATGTGTTTTATAATATAAAATTTCAACAAGTTGGGGCACCCAGGATAATGAAAATGAAATTAAAAAAGTGTTTTTGCAAGATCTACAAAAATATCATGATATATTTTGGAATTAAGATAAAAATTAATGGATGAATAATCATCTCTTTAATATTTTTAACAATAACGAAATTCCTAGAATACAAATTTATTTCTCTTGTTATTCTTAAATTGATATGTAATGTCAAGTTAAAACATGGATGCGTGTTATGTAACATGCATTGGACTAACCAGCCATGAGACATTTGTCTGTGTATTGTTAAGTGAAAATGATGAGTAATTCTCATAGTGATTATAAAAGAACATGAATATTGAGACGTAGCATCCACATGAAAATTTTTTGACTTTAATGCAATCAACCATTATATGCAAGATAATATTTATCAAAAGGGATGACAATGATGTGTTGCTAGATATTTCCCATTGATAAATATACATTTTTATCAAAAGGAATTATAGTGATTGTATATTGAGTGCACGAATCAGGAGTATTATATATAATTTTTATTTTCATATATAAAAATTTTATTTTCTGAGTTTCACTGCTTTATCCTTCCTTTACACAAAAGACCCTGACATTCAATTTCACTTGCCATGTAGCAACACAAATTAAAGTAATTCTGGACTCATTCATAAGATAATCATATAGCCATTCCAAGTTGTGGAGTGGACATAAATAGAGGTGAAGCTCAAAAGTTTGCGCTTGATTCAAATTCAGATCAATTTTAAAACTAAAGATAAATTGTATTTCTCAATCTAACTTTGTTTTGTTTTGCGTAGATCATATGTTAGGGCTCCATTTATGCTTATTATTTATATTTTATTAATGTATAATATATAAATAGTTTCGAACTATAATAGTTGTACCAAAGCTAATTGTGAATAACCTAATTATTACTCTAAACCACGTGGTTGTTTTATTATTAGATTGTTTCATTTTGGGTAGTAATTTAAGTATGGCTTGCATGTCGTGCGATTCTATACATACTCTTAGATGTATTTTTCATCCCATTTAACTTCTGTAGAATGTGACTTGAGACTTTTTTTTTAGTAACAATAATTTTGAATTAAATTAGTCTATGCAGAGATATAAAAAAGCTTGAAGGCCACATGAAGTATTTGCACAGTGTATTGAAGGAAGCTCTTGAAGAACACTAGATGATGACTAGGATCATAGTGCATAGTTCTTAACTCTTAATTAGGATCATCTTTTGGTTGTCACATTAGCATGGAAGAACCAATGTAGTTTTTGGCCATATCCATGAAACATATCTTATTTTGTTTAAAGTTTTGATGCTAGTTTTTTAACATGCAAAATATTTTAAAAACATGATGATTAAATGTGACTAAAATGAATAACAAAATTGATGTGGCATTTTTATATTAATTTCTATCTTTGGTAGTCTATTAATGATTAGATTTTATATTATTAAAATCATTCAAACCAAAATATTAAGGTAAATCCAGACACTTCTAATATTACTCCTCATGAAGGCCTTGATGAATGAAATGTAGTTTCTCTAGTCTCATATTGGGTCTGATTTATGTAGATTATACTAATGAGATTAGGGAACTTGAGAAGCTTCATTAGGCAGTTCTTATAATGGATGCAAACAAGAGTTGTTCAACTAACTTTCTAGTAATTTTTTATAATACCACTGGCAATGATTGGCTACTTAAATATTCGTAATCTTCAATATTCAACCAAAGCCAAATTAAGATATAGTAAATCATGAATCCTAGCCAACCATAAAATTTTAGAAAAGTTTATGGTTGGCTAGGATTATTCCTAGTCAATCAACAAAACAGATAGTTCGTATCAAAAAAATTATATCCAAATGTGGGGTAGCTTCAAATTGTGCACCAAGTACAAACTTGATTGTGATGATGGAGCAATTGTATATGAAAAAAAGCTTAGATCTCACAAGTGATCTAAACACATACTATCAGTGCACCTCATTTGAGAGACCACTATTTAGGTTAACAATTAGTATCAACAAATAGATATTGAAAACAAGGAAATTAAAATCCATATTAATTTATCACTAAGAAAAAATTTAAAATCTTTACATTCTTTAAATAGTTTTTAATATGGATACTAATAAATAAGTTGCAGTTGACTACATCTCATTGGATTAAAGAAAAATGAAAATGTACTACATAGTTTGTGGTAATTTTTAGAAAATTCTAATACACACTCATGTTTTCAAATTAAACATATAAGTAATGGTGTTTTCATGTTTGGTACAATATAATATTAATTTTTTTAATTTATATATGAGCATGTAATAGTTCTGTTGGAAAATTTTGTTACTAGGGGCTTTGGTGCTTTCAAGTGTGGAATGTAGATGTGTTTTAAATGGAAAAGATGCACCTTAGATATGAATATGTAAAATGATTGGAAAAACAAGAAACATGAATATGTACAAGGAGGAACACACCTCCAGCTTATATTCTATACATTGACATGCATGAAAAAGATAGGTTATTGAACCATATTCACCATTATGGACCCGTTTGCCAAAATTTATAATGAATAAGAAAAAAATTGTCAATTCTCTCATATGTCCATGTAATGTGACTATATTTTACTTTCTCTTAGGATAGTGTCACCATCATTTTTCATGTTGTAAATATTTATTCAGGATCACTAAATTACCATTTGTTATAGAGGCTATAATAAGATCCTTATTGAAGATGATACTTGTTTCCCTTTCAATCTATAATGAAATCTTCATGGCTTCATTATCATTTCAATAAAATTCTACACTGTGCATAATTATTTTCTAAAAGTAGATAAACATCCCAAATGCATATCAAGACATTTCATAATCCAACCAAGTTTTTAAAATAAATGTGCATGCGTAGCTTTGCAAGTGTCATAATTCTTATCAATTGAAATTTGAAACAAACTAATTACATAATACAAATTCCAAAAAGTTTGTACCTTTTCTTTTGGTGTATGACCATCATACTAATCATAAAATGATTATAGAAAAATTATTTATCATATTTTATTAAAGAAAATTATTTTTTTATCATTTTCTTTTCATATCGATTTAATATGAACAATCGTAACAAAATCTCTTGAATAATAATTTAATTATTATGTTATTCTAAATTTGTCAATGGTAGAGTCTTATTGTGAATAGGAATAATCTTCAAACTACTATGTGTTTGGACCAATGATGATTTTTTTCATGAATATAAGATATCAAGTCAATGCATTAGTACATGTTGGAGAACATACAATGAGTTGTTATAAAATCTAAGTGTGATAAACTTGGACAAGATCCTTGGACTTGAAATCATCATGGTTTCCTACAAGACAAGTTTTTTAATTTAACACATTCAAATAAAATCTATAACATGATGAACTTTAAAGGTTGTGAATGTGTTTGTCACAATCCACAGAGAAGAATACCTGTAATCATGATAAAATTTATATTTCCTAGCAAAAAAAGATAGATATCTTGGCCACGTGATATAATGAAACTAAAGTTGCATAGATATGTTCATATGAGTCAATGTGAGATATCAAAACAATTTAGTTTGAAAATCTAACAATGATATCAACAAATTTAAGATAACATTGTACAAGTGTGATATGTTCCATGACCTTTTTTTGTTTGTATTTGAAGTCAAGTAGCAAAAGAATTAGTATAGATCATGAAGTTCATATCTGAACTTGGGGTGGCTCCTAACATTATGTAAATAGTGCAAACTCATTATGATAATAATGAAGCAACATCTCACAAGCAATTGAAACGCATACTTTGGAAATTCTACATAATTCTAAAGATTATTGATAGAAGAGAGACATGTAGATATGCAAGATATCAACTATTGATAACATCTCTAATTGACTGAAAAAACCTCTCACACATGAAAAATATGTTTTATACTAGAATACTTGGTGTTTGATAATTGAATGAATGGTCTTAGTGCAAATGAGAGAATATTGTTCTGTGTCCATAAGTCCAATAATGAGATAATTATAGAATTGATATTTATCATTTTTTATTAAAAATTATTTTGTTATGATTTTCATCATATATACATAATATGAATTAATAACCATAACAAAATTAATAGAATATAAATTTATTTCTCAATATATTCATAACTTATCCAAATTTGAGTATTATAGTAGAAATGGATGACAATAATTTGTTTAAACAAATTTGTGTTTGTAGAAATGACAAGTTTATCAGTGATATGTGATATCAAGTATTATAGTAGATGCATGTTAGAGAACATGCACAAGATTGATCATCCATGAGAATGTTGTTTGTATTGTTTTGTGATGATTATGGCCTTATGGGTAATTCTCATAGAGATAATAGAGTAAGAAATCCTTACACTTGAGATCATCATGGTATCATGTATGGAAATTTGCTGACTTTAACACAATCTACCATTATATGTAATATAATGAACTATAATGGTTGTGTTTGGTTATGCTACAAATCATGTACAGGGATAAGATTCATTCCTTGTACATAATAATATGAGAGCTGTCTTGAGCCACTTGATAGAGTAAGAGTGAAGATACATGGTCATCCAAAAATGAGTCAAAATATCATATCAAGATCATTTGGTTCGATAGTCTAAGTTAGATATTAATAAATTCAAGATTACATTACACAAGTTTGATATGTTCCATGACTTCTATCAGTCTAGATTACTCATGGACTAAAAGATCTATATTTTAAAATGTACAATAATATCATCATTGATTAAGTGATGATGAACCATGCCTTTCTTATAACTCAGGTGACAATGATGTGTGATATATGTTGCATTCTAATAAATAAATATATTTATTAATAGGGATTAGTATGGTCATATATTATGTGCATGAATTAAGAGTAATCTATTTTTTTTTATTTTCATATATAGAAATCTTATTTTTGGGGTTTCATAGCTCTATCCTTCCTTTGCACGGAAAACCTTAACATTCATTTCCAATTGACATTTAGCACCACCAATTTAGATAATTCTAATCACGTTCATATTATGATCATATAGGAATTCCAAGTCGTGGAGTTGACAATATAGAGGTGAAGCGCAAAGGGTTTAAGCCTCATTCATATTCATATTAATTTTCAAACTAAAGACATTCTACTTTCTAATCTAACTTGGTTTTATTATTCATACATCCTATGTTAGCGCTTGACTTATGCTTATTATTTAATTTTTTTCACATGATATAATATAAAAATCACTTAAAAGTCTTACTAGGGTACCAAATTTAATTGTGAACGAACTAGTTAGGATTCTTTGTTAGAAACCATATTTTCGATATGTTTATCATAATTATTACAAAGTGGAGTTTTAACGAACACAAATTCATGAAAATGGTTTAGTTTAAAGGAATTAGAAAATAAAAAAGTTTTAACTTATTAGATCATTGTGACTAGTTATGACTCATAGCCTTGTGGTGTTTTATTTTTCTAATTGTTTCATTTTAGACAATAATTTAAATATGGCTTGAATATCGTGTCATCACCTACATATTCATAGTTTATTTATCTTCTCATTTAACTCACCTCGAATGTGACATGAGATTTTTATTAGAAATTGTAATTTTGGATTAAGTTAGTTTGAGGAGAGATATAGTATAACCTTGAAGGCCATATGAGGTGTTTGTGCAAACTATAAAAGGAAGCTCTTGAAGACAACTAGATGATGATTAGCATTGTAGTGCATAATAGATAACTAAGAGAATCACCTTTTAGTTCTCACATTATAATAAGATAACCAATGTGGTTTTGGGCCATAACAATGCCATGTATGTTTTTTTTAACATGTGTGATGCTGGTTTTTTGAGATACTAAATACTTTAAAAACATGAAAATTAAATGTGACTGAAATGAATAACAAAATTAATGAGATTTGTTTGTATGGATTTTTGACTATGGTAGTCTAATAATAATCAAATTTAAACTTGTAAACTCACTTAATCCAAAATATTAACTCAAATCCAACACTTCTGTTATTTGCCCTTGTGAAGGCCTTGATCAATGAAATAAAGTTTTTGATGTCTAACATTCGGTCTAACTTAACTAGGTTATACTAATGGGATTACAAAATTCAAGGGGCTTCACTAAGTATAGTTTCAAATTGAGGCAAACAAAAGTTATACAATTAACTATCCAATAATTTATTATGGTGCGAGTGGTAATGATTGCCTATCTAAATAGTTATGATATTTATTATTTTACCAAAGTTGCATTAAGATATAGTAAAACATGGATCCTAGTCTGCTAGAAAATTTTTAAAAATATTTTCCAAAATTAAAACCTATGGTTATTACTTCTATCAAGAATAGTGGGATAACCATCTCCTAAAGTCATTTTAAATGAAAATAATTATAATTGTAATGTTGCATATTTTCTTTTAGGATGATTATTGCATTGAGCATATTAAACATATGATCATTGTGATCAATACTTGGGAAGAATAAATTGGGTGAGACAAATATCCTAGATAGATAATGCAACTTGTAGATAGTCCTCATAAAGAAAAAGAAAATGTATGTCCTTGATGAGCTCATCCCTTGTGAACTCCTAGAAAATACCCCATAGTTAGAGTGAGATGCTTATAAGAAATATCTTAAAGACATGTTAGACATTTGTTACTTTATGCTTGTCACTATATTACCTGAGTTTCAAAAGTAAAAAGAGAACATTGATGTATTCCATTTGATCGTTCATCTAAAGAAATGATTTAGGGGAAATGCACGATAAGATTGATATGAGAGATCTAAGAAGTTATTTTAGTTCAAGATAATGAAGGAAACTATTATGGGAACTCATGTTCTCAAAATGATACGCTATCTTGAGGGCTTATCATGGATACAATTTCACATATGACAAGAGTTGACCACAATATTTTTATAAGTATTTTTAGAAGGTTATAATCAATTTGTGATAAAATACAATATGAATGCAATTGATAAGTAACTTTTTCAAATGTTAAACATGTTTAGAATAGTTGAAGTGGACATGAAGAATTCCATACCCAATGTTCTTTTTAAGATTCACAAAAGAAAAGACAAGAAAAAGACTAATTTGGTTGCCATGGTATTAATGCTCAAATGTGTGATTGCCAATGTAAGAGGAACTATTTCTTCTACTTCTAAGAAAAAAAAATAAAAAGGAAAGTGAGACTTTTGTTTCATGTATATTAATTATAGAGGTTAATCTATCAACTTCTTGATTATAAATATTAAATATCAGATGTGATTCTCACATTTTTATAAATGTGCGTACACTAAAGGAAAGTTGACAATTGATTGATCTAAATCAAGCTTACTTATGATATTAATACTTAGGCCATATTTTTGATAGTTATATTTCTAAACTTTACAAAGTAGTATTCTTAGACTCATTTGCTTCTATGAAATATGAGATGTATGCATTATATTTATTAGGGGAAATTATGTTTTGGGGTGCTTCCCTAGAAATTTTTAACAATTAGAAACTAAATTTTTGATATCTATAAAAAAATCACAAAATTATAAATAATTTAAAAATAAAAGCACTCAAATTCGTAAGTCCTAAACTACCCTCGCCCCTCTTCCCTACCCCTCGCCCTCACCCCTCGTCCTTGCCCCCTAATATTTCCCTCACCCCTCGCCCTAGCTCACGAAGGAGCTCCTCGAGCACCATCTTGGAGCTCGACGCGGAGCTCTAGCGAGCTCGACCAGCTCCTTCATGGAGCTCATGGAGTTTCGTCGAGCTCCATAATGGACCTCGAGGAGCTCCAATGAGCTCCTTCGTGGACCTCAACGAAGCTCCACATAGGAGCTCCTCGAGCTCTATTGAGCTCGATCATGGAGCTCACTGAAGCCCGATGAGCTCTTTCATTAAGTTCGTGGAGCTCCGTCGAGATCCAGTGAGCTAGACGTAGAGCTCCTCAAGCTCCATCGTGGAGCTCGAATGGGACTCCACGAGCTCCATGAAGGAGCTCGTCGAGCTCCACTTTGAGCTTGAAAGAACTCCACAAAGGAGCCCGCTAGATCTCCTCAAGATTCATCATGGAATTGATGGAACTCCACGAGCTCGATGAAGAAGCTAGTCGAGCTTCAGTGCGCTCTACTTCGAGCTCGCGAGAGCTTGTGGAGCTCCACGAAGAAACTCATTGGAGCTCCTCGAGCTCCATCATGGAGCTCGACGGAACTCCACGAAGGAGCTCACCGATCTCCTCGATCGAGCTCACTAGAGCTCGATAAGCTACTTCGTTGAGCTCGTGGAGTTCCGTCGAGCTCCATGATGGAGCTTCTGGAGCCCTAGTGAGTTTCTTCGTGGAGCTCCAGTGAGCTCGAAGTGGAGCTCACTAGAGCTCATGGAGTTTTGTCGAGCTCCATGACGAAGCTCGAGGAACTCCTTGAGCATCATCGAGATCGATGTGGAGCTCATTGGAGCTCGATGAGCTCTTTCGTGGAGCTCATGGAGTTCCATCGAGCTCCACGATGGAGCTCGAGAAGCTCCTTTGTGGGCGAGGGCAAATGGTGAGAGGGATGTTAGAGGGTGAGGATGAGGGGTGGGGACAGGGGCAAGGGGCAGGGGAGAGGGGCGAGGGGTGGGGGCAGGGGAGAGGGGCGAGGGGTGGGGGCAGGAAAGAGGGGCGAGGGGTGGGGGCAGGGGAGAGGGGCGAGAAGTGGGGGCAGGGGAGAGGGGCAGGGGGTGGGGGCAGGGGGAAGGGGCAGGGGAGAGGGCGATCGTCATGGGAAAGAGGTGAGGGGCGAGAGGCAAGGGGCGAGGGGTAGGAGAGAGGGGTGAGGGCGAGGGGTAGGAGAGAGGGGTGAGGGTAGTTTAGGACTTACGAATTCGAGTGCCCTTATTTTTAATTTATTTATAGTCTTGGAACTTTTTTACAAATATCAAAAGTTTAGTTTCTAATTATTAAAATTTTATGGGGAAACACCCCAAAACAGAATTCCCCCTTTTTATTAGATAAGATGAGAAATGCCCACTTTATTGGATTTGGTAAGGGCATAGTGATTCATTGGGACATGTAAATACTATAGTATATTATGTATATTGATGCTTTCCAAAGATTCAGACATGTGCATGTTATGATGCACAAATCTAAGGCCCTAAAAATGTTCAATAAATTAAAGAATAAACTATAAAACCAACATGAAAAAAAATATCAAAATCTTAGAGATCAAATTCAAGTAATGTGTACTTAATCCAAACGTTTGATTACCTTCTGAATGTCAGTGGGATAGTGTTACGACGTACACCTTTGGGAACACTATATTGGAATCATGATTTACAAAGGAAGTATCAAATACTATTAAATATGATTCAATTGATGATGAATCATTCATATTTTTTTATATACCAATGAAGACATGCATTGCTAACATTTTCTTTCACACTGAATAATATTGTATCTGAGTCGATTCAAAAGATGTCATATAAGATATGTATTTGGGATCATGATATTTATGTGAGATTCAAAACTCAAACAAATTATGCCCTCAATCTAATAAATATTTCTCTGTGGGACATCTCAAAGAAAAAACAAATGATATTATTTCTTTCAACAAAATGAGAACAAAGATTATATTGTGTTCAAAAACTAATAACTCTGTAAGTTAAATATTAACTCTAGAAATACTAATGAAAGAAATGAAAAGCTTAATGAAGTTCAAAAACTACTATAGAATATAAACTCTATATGGTGTCTGAGCACTATTCACAAATTGTTGTAAAACAACAAACTACTCAAGAGATCAAATAACTCTATTACTTAAATATAAATCATCCTTCTTTTGAGAAATATGATTTTTTTAATTATATAGATTGTCGTTCTACTGATAAATCAAAATGAGCCGACTATCTATAAAGAAGAAGTGGAAAGCCCATAAAATGAGAAATGACTTAGAGTCTTCCAATTTGAGATAGAATCAATATATGTTAATTTGTATGGACCATGGTTGACTCACTCAAAGAAATAAAACATATTGGTGGACATAATAACTACATAGGTCAAATAAAGATCATTGTGTGATATAAATTTCTTATTATGCAGAATAATGATGTTATAAGATTATAATAAGATAGCTTACAACTAGCATCTAAGCAATAGAAGGCCTGAAAGAGTAATTAATTTTACATGGATTCTAATAGATTAATGATATTGATTATGATATAATATTTTAAAAAAATTGTGTTTAGACCCCATAAAATATTTTTAAAAAGATAACTAAAATTTTAATAGTTAAAAAAAATACCAAACTCTTAAATAATTAATTTTTAGTATACTAAATTATTATAATACCAAAATACCCTCACCCTCTCCAATCACCCCTTTTCCCTATTCCCTCTTTTCTCACCCCTAACCTCTCTCCCCTCTCTCTCGCCCCTCGCTGGTGCTCCAGCGAAGTGCTCCAGCAATGAGCTCCAATGAGCTCTTGAAGTTTCATCGGAGGAGCTTGTGAAGCTCAATGGAGCTCCAATGAGGAGCTCCATAAAGAACATGGAGCTCCAAGAAGATCATGAAGCTCCATCATGAAGCTCACTGGAGCTCCACTGAGGAGCTCTAGGAAGCTGGCGGAGCTCCATCGGAGAAGCTCATGGAGCTCTAGTGAGGGGCAAGGGGTGAGGGGAGAGTTGAGAGGGACGAGGAGAGAGGGGCAATAGGAGAGCTGCGAGGGTATTTTGGCATCATAACAATTCAATGTACCAAAAAATAAAGTATTTTAAAGTTTGATGCACTTTTTTTAAATATTAAAATTTCAGTTCACTTTTTTCAAATTTTTTCTTATGAGTGAACCAAAACACAATTTTCCCCAATATTTTTATATGTTGCAATTTATACATCTATCAGGATCTTGATTGTAGTAGGTATGTTTTTGGACTATGAAAATTGACAAACATATATGAAGACCATACTCCTTGATGGGAATCTAAAAGAACATAGTTACGTAAAATAGCACAAAGGTTTCATAGATTTATTGAATGCTAGAAACATATGTAAGCTAAACATATCCATTCATGAATATTATATACATATCTTCTTTGTTTCTAATAGTTAAATATTTTAATTTAATGATGGAGTCAATGAGTTTTGATTCATACAAAATAAAGTTGAACTAAATATCTATGAAAAAATTAGGTAAGTGAGTTTTTTTTTTTTGATAAGTAATGTAAAATTCCATATAAATTTGTAGAAATGGACCTTAAGTAGACTAAACTATTACATATCTACCGAAATATAATAAAAAGTTCAATTTTGATCCTTAAAATTGCTTCGGGTTCTTTCTTCCTTCTAAAAGTCCCTATTATTTTTTTCAATCAATATATAGTAGTGTGGTAATCAATTAAATGGATTATGCAATACTTGAAAGGCACGAGTGATATTTGCTTGGTTTATGGTATTAATGGTTATATGAGTGATATTTGCTTGGTTTATGGCATTAATGGTTATACAAGTGGTCTTGTTGGCTATACAAATTTGGCTATGGTGGAGACCTTATGAGAAGGAGATCCTTGATATGTTATATTTTTACTCTTTATGGATGTGCAATTAGTTGGAAAGCAACATGTTAGTCAACAGTTACCTTATCTACTACTGAAGTAGAATACATGTCATTGTTTATAAAACTGAATGAATATACTCAAGGATACATGTAGAAGTGTGCCTGCCAGAACTGAACTTGACCATATGTTGCTTGGCCATAATACAAGTCTCACAGAATTTCAATTTTCCTATTTCTGCTCTATCTAACAATCTCTATTTGCTCAATATTGCAAGCACCTTCTCACTCATATGACCTAATCTATGATGTCATAATACTGTACAATCATCGTGCTGCTCTAAAGAACAAGAAATTACCACTATTCTCATCATTGAATTTCCTATCAAGATATAAATTCCATGCTGCAATTTATCCTTTATTACCGTCAGAGCACCTTTTGAAACTTTAATTTGTCCATCTCCACCAGAATAATTATACCATTGTTTATCAAGAGCACCCAAAGAAATCAAATTAACATGCCAAGCATCGATTGTTGTGATCATTCCATCATACATCTTAATCTGCACAGAGCACCGGTGTCCATGACCCAAGTATTCACAGAACTTGAAGTATAGACAATCAAAACATCAGAACTATCATACACTATACTTGCACTATCTTTACCATTTAATTCATTCTTTTCGTTTCCCTTCTTCCATTGTGGACATTCCTTCATGATGTGCCCCCTTTCTTTATAATGATAGCATCGAGGTCCATTAGACCTCGATTTCGAACGTGATTTACTTTTGCTACCTCCATCCCTTTCCTTGTTCCTGCCTTTGCTAACAATCATACTAGAATCTGCTCCATCATCATTAGAACTAGAAACCTTTAATTTTAATTCTTTAGACTGCATAACATCCTTCTCATCACTGATAGAAATAGTCTTTCTTCCATACAACATAGTGTCAACAAAATTCTCATATGAATTAGGCAAAGAACATAAAAGAATGATTACTCGATCCTCATCATCAATTTTAACCCCAACACCTTGCAAGTCTAGAATGATTTGGTTAAAATTGTCAATGATCATTTACCTGTGTGCATTCTAACATCCATAAAGTATACAAACACTGCTTCTGATAGAAATGATTTGTTAAGGATTTCTTCTGATACTTGCTTTCCAGTTTCTTCCATAATGATGCAACACTGGTTTCATCAACCACCTCTCTCAAGACTTCATCAATCAGACTCAACAAATTTGCACTATGCGCTTTTGCCAAAATCTCAGACAAAGTTTCTTCTCCGTCTAACGCTACCACACATCCTTGCTGAACCAGAACAACCATCAACTTTACCTTCCACGGGATGAAATCATTTGATCCATTGAACTTTTCAATATCAAACTTTTGGGATGACATCTTGATCAGCAAACGAAATCCCAAATATTGATTAGCAAACAAAATCCCAGATATTGATCAGCAAAAGAAATCCCAGATACCAAAATTCGATCAGAAATTCTTAGTAACCAGCTCTGATACCAATTGTTGTGAAATAAAATGATCATACGAATTCAAATTGCTGAACGCTAATGCGAAGAAAGAAAATCAAAGAACACACAAGATTTACGTGGTTTGGTCAATTCAACCTATGTTCATGGGCAAGGAGAGAGATATTTATTTTTATTTGTATCAATTGAGAGCTTCAAAGAAACAAAAAAAAAACTTAAACCAAAATGGAACCTCCCAAACTATAAGGTGGGGTTATAATTTAGGTTGGCCCATAATCCGAGTCCGCCCAATCTAATTCAAGGCAATCAACAAGTTCAAATCAATTCGGCGAAATGATAGGAGAATCAAAAAATATGAACTAGAGTAGCTGGGTCACAGTACATTAGCTTGATCACCATAGTTAATACATAGTGATGTTTAATAACTTATCAGGTCAATTATGGTAAGATTGAATTGTAGATATAGAAACAAAATGTCGGAGCTATGGTTCTTGATAGTGGTAGGAGATAAAAAATGAGGAAACAAATGTTTAGATGGATAACAATGTAAAAAAAAATATGCTAGCTACAAACTATAACTGAGGAGAAATATTTCTGAAAAGAAGTTTTTTCTTTTAATTTATTGTTTATTACAATCAATACAATGATTTATTTATAGGCTATAGTTTGTCCTAATAAAACTGAAAATTAAAAATCATTATTACCCATAAGAGTAACTGCTAACTCTTGACATTTCCTCTTCCGCATTAAAAACGAATATTTAATATTTATTTAACAAAACTCCTCCATAAACTTAAATGCTTCTGCCATCTTTTATGTCGAGTAATTTTTTGCAGTTGTCGAGTATTATCGTAGGTAGCTATTTCGTGAAGATATCTGCGACTTGGTCCTGACTTGCCATGTATACTAATTTTATATTTCCTTCCTTCACTTGATCTTGGATGAAGTTAAAGCGAACATCAATATGCTTGCTTCTCTCATGATTTACTGGGTTCTTGCTCAACTCAATTGCTGATTTGTTGTCAACTCGTATCTCAGTTGCACTGAGTTGTTTTTGCTCCATCTTGCTCAACAAATTTATGAGCCATATCACATGACGTACACACAAAGATGCTGCCACATATTCAGCTTCACATGTCGAGAGTATCATGATTGATTGCTTCTTTGAAAGCCAGGTAAACACAGTGTCACCCATAAAAAATACATAACCCGATGTACTTTTTTGTTCATCTAAGTCTCTGCACCAATCACTATCAAAGTATCCGACCAACTTGTAATATGCCACATTTGTATAGAATAACCCGAGTAATATTGTTCCTTTGATGTACAGTATAATTTGCTTTAATGCCTTCCAATGTGAATAGACTGGCTCCCCCATGAATCGACTTACAATGTCGACACTTAATGCAAGGTCCGGCCTTGTGCATGTGAGATAGCGAAGACTTCCCACTAAACTCCAGTATTTGCTTGCGTCGACTCATTCTCCTCCATCAAACTTAGAGAGTTTTGCATCTGGTTCCATTGGTGTTGAAACCAGATAGTAAGACTCCATCCTGTACTTCTTCAAAATCTCATTTATATATGCCTCATGAGATACAAAGATACCCGTCTTTTCTTGTCTTACCTCCAGACCAAGGAAAAACTTCATTAAGCCCAAATCTGTCATCTCGAATTCCCGTGTCATTATGCTCTTGAACTTTTGTATCATTTCATTATTATTCCCCATAAAAATGAGATCATCAACATAAAGAGCAACAAATAGCATATTACCTACGGTCTTCTTCACATAAAGGGCATGTTCATAGAGACATTGCTCAAAGCCGTTCTCTTTGAAGTATGCATCGATACGAGTATTCCACGCCCGCGATGCTTGCTTCAACCCATAAAGTGTCTTCTTCAATTTCAACACCTTCTTTTCTTCTCTGATTTTCAAGTACCCGGGTAGTTGTTTAATATAAACTTCTTCTTCAAGCACACCATTCAGGAATGCTGATTTGATATCCATTTGAAATATCGGCCAAATGAATTGAGCCACTTGTGAAATGAGTAATCTGATTGTCTCCTTTCTTGAAACGAAAGAAAATACCTCGTCATAGTTAATTCTCGCCTTTTTCTTGTATCCATTTACTACAAGTCTCGCCTTATATCATTCTATCTCTCCTTGAGCATTTATTTTTCTCTTAAACACCCACTTGACATCAATGGGCTGAGTTCCTTTCGACAATTCTGCTAACTCCCATGTGTTGTTACGATCTATTGCTTTAATCTCCTCATCCATGGTAGTTTTCCACTTCTTGTCTTACACCGTCTGTTCAAATCTTATATTCTCGGAATCCACCAAAAGACATACAAGGTGTACCTCATTTGTCGAATCATACAAATCTTGTAAGCTTCACATTTTGGGTCGTCGTGGTTCATCTTCATCATCAATGGTTTCATAATTTTTTGGTATAGTTGTTGGCATAGCAGTTGATGATTCTCCAACTTCGATGATATCCTCTGTTGCTTTATTCCAATCCCATTCATTTGCTTCATGAACTCATACATCACAGCTCACTAGAATTTTCTTACTTATCGGGTCGAATAGTTTGTATCCTTTTGTTTTCTCATCATACTCAATAAAAATATATCTTTTAGTTTTGTCTTCAAGTTTTTATCTTTGTTGATCTGGCACGTGTAAGTAGGCCAAACTGCCAAATACTTTGAGATGAGTGACTATCAGTTTTTGTCTACTCCATGTCTCTTGTGGTGTTTGATTATACAATTTCGCATGTGGACACGATTTTGAACATAGATAGCGTATTGCATGGCTTTCGCCCAAAATTCCTTTGGCATTTTCTTACTTTTGAG
Source organism: Sapria himalayana (assembly GCA_029783825.1). NCBI lineage: Eukaryota > Viridiplantae > Streptophyta > Magnoliopsida > Malpighiales > Rafflesiaceae > Sapria > Sapria himalayana. The sequence continues at coordinate 1,582,979 of JAREIK010002950.1, forward strand.
CATTAACTGAACTATGTCGAGAATGGTCCGGTTCTTCCTCTCGGCTACACCATTTTTTTGTGGAGAGTACAGTGCGGTTAAAAATCACCTTATCCTTGCTCCTCACAATACTCCATGAAAATCCTCGAAGTGTATTCACCGCCTCTATTAGATCGTATAGATTTAATATATCTACTGGTTACCTTTTCCACTAGTATTTTGAATTTTTTGAATACCTCGAACGCCTAAGATTTTCTCTCAGAAAATAAACCCAAGTTTTTCCATGTTGACTTACAAATATTTTTCTCGTACACTTCTCAGATTCAATTTGTACATCCGATTTCTTCCCATTTCAACTTGTGCGACTGAACGCCCTTGCTTGTCTTTCAATAGTAATATCCAGTCTTTCATAAAAACCAAATAACTTTTCTCCATGAGTTGCCCCATACTTAAAATATTACTCTTGAGGTTTGGTACGTAATACACATCTTGGACTGACCCAATGAAACCATCCTTTTGTACATAATAAATAGTACCTTGACCTTTGACCTCAACCTTCGAGCCATCTCCAAATGATTCAAATATAGCTTCAACCTTTCACATCTCTCTGAAACAATGCTCGTGCCCACACATATGGTTGCTTGCAACCATGTCGAGGTACCACACTATGTCGTTGTTGGTGTTGACTTTGTTATATGTCATTAAGAGAAAGCCTTCTTCCACCTCATCTTCCATGGCTAGGTTGGTTGTCTCTTCCATTTTTTTCTCGACTCAATATTCTTTTACATATTTGCCCAACCTTTCCACAATTTTAATATTTATCAGAATTACAATTCTTCGCATAGTGACCATATTTGCTACACTTGTAGCACTCGAAGTTGGAATAATTTGACCGACCGCCTATTCCACGACCGTGTCCTCTTCCACGCCAATTTTGTTGGTTTGATTACTCATTTTCCTCATGATACCCTTCTTGACTGCGGCTTTTCCCACCACGACTATTTCCTCGACCACCACGACCAAGCCATTTACCTCGAAGGTTTTGAGAATAGAATATCTCTTCGTCATTGAACGATGCTTTGGTTTGAAGTGCATGCTCAAGTGTCTCCTCCTTCTTCTTACGATATTCATGCGCCATTAGGGAACTGGCAAGCTCGTCGACCGTGAACGTTGCTAGATCCTTTGACTCTTCTATGACACATACCACGTTCTCGAAACTATCGGTTAACGACATTATAATCTTTTCCATGACCCGCACATCAGATAATTTTTCTCCGTCTCGGTTGAGTTGATTCACCATGGTTTGAACACGCATGATGTAATCGGACACACCTTCTGACTCCTTCATTTTCATGCCTTCCAACTCGTTGTGAATAGTTTGAAGACGAACTTGTTTAACTTGGTCGGTTCCTTTGTACGTAGTCCCCAAGATGTCCCATATTTCTTTTGAAGTTTTTGCACTCGCAATCTTCTCAAAGCCCAACTCATCAACAGCTCGGAACAGGATGTACAATGCCATCTTATCCTTTGATCATGTCTCTTTCAACGCCTTATTTTGAGCCGCCGTCTATCCTTTGGTAGATTCTGGTTCTTCGAAACCTTCTTGAACCACCTCCCAACAATCCATAGAACTAAGAAGAGCTTTCATTTGGATACTCCAATTCTCGTATTTCATCTTCGTTAATCGGGGCAGCGGAACATTATTGATTATACTTTTCATCCCTCTAATACCAAATTGTAAAAAAAATATGCTAGCTACAATCTATAACTGAGGAGAAATATTTCTGAAAAGAAACTTTTTTCTTTCAATTCTATCGTTTATTACAATCAATACAATGATTTATTTATAGGCTATAGTTTGCCCTAATAAAATCGAAAATTAAAAATCATTATCACTCATAAGAGTAACTGCTTACTCTTGACATTTCCTCTTCCGCATTAAAAATGAACATTTAATGTTTATTTAACAAACAATGCCAATTTCCATCTAATGGAAAAGAAACAAAAAATCACATTTACGAAGGAAAATATTATCGGTAGATGCAATATCAGATCACTACAAAACATCTCCGCTCTCCCGCAATTGCTTATTATATAAAACAATAACAAAGAAATCTGCAATATGTAGAAAATAAGATAAATTTTGAAAAAAATGTGCAGTTTGGTTAAACACAACTTGGGACGTACTCAATATTCAATTACCATTTTGATATAACCAATGCATTGTGGACAAAATTCTTAGTTAAAATAGGATACTGAAATTGGTAATTCACAAGCATCAAAATGCAGGAAATGCAGTATAAACATGACTGTAATAGGGTAAAAAATATAATGGTAAAAGAGATACGAAAGATAATCACTATAAATTTAATAGGAAGAAAAAATTTTGATGAGATAAATATAGAAACAAAGAGAACGTCATTAATTAGAGATTTGAGATATTCCCTAAAGTAAACTTGTAATGAACACTGGCTGAAAAGGGGGTTGAAAGAATTGGTTAATTTAATTCTTGCAAATTTGAAACATGGTGAAAGGTATGAAAGTGATAAAATATACAACATTACTTACAAAAAATAAGATTTGTAAAATTGTAACATAGTTCTATTCTAGTTGCTATTTTATTAAAAAAAATAATTTTATTACACCACTTTATTAAAATGAATCTAACAAGACATACAAAAACATATTAATGTATTTTGAAATCAGGGTAAAAGTTGAAGGCTGATGAGCATCTCTTTGATTGTTCACAAATCCTTGTGAAATTCAGCTTCATATCAAAATTTTAAGAATTTTATTCTATTTCTATTATTAGCATAACTTCTCACAGTTCTTATATGACAATAACCTTTAAATATATTCATAAGTCTAGAAATAGAGAGCATGTCATTCTCATTATTGATTTTTTTATTATATTATGTAATGAATATGGAAATAATTACCAATTCTCTCTTGTATCTTCAATTTATGCACCTACATTTTTTACAATCCCTCATATGAGTGTTACCATTATTTTTTAGGTTGTAAATATTTAATAAGGCTCATTGAATTATCATTACTAAAAGGGCTACAATGAGAATCTCATTTGTAGTATCTAAGTGTCTTACTTTCAATTTATAATGGGATTTTTATGGTACCTTCATCATTTTGAAAGGCAAGTAATATTTTATGTACTTTAAGATTCCCAAAATCTAAAATTAGATACTGATTCCATATGATTCTTCAAATACATTAAAAAAAACATAAAATCTAATCATGTCTGGCCATAGAACAAGAGGAAAAAAACCAAAATTTGTTATATGAAATAATTTATGTTTTTTAGTTTATTTTCCCTTGATAACAAATTTTTTTCCTATTCAATGTTTGCCAACAAAATTACTAAATACTTATGTTAAGAGTGATCAAAACAAGGTGCTATAGAGGTTGCACTATCAAAGGCCATGGTAACTTGAGTCACAAAGAATCATGATTAAGTAAAAAAAGAAACAATAAGAAAACTTTATGAAGTGGACAACTATTCATCAAAAGAAAGTATCTAACATATAAAGCTTCACCTTATAAACAAATTATAAAACTTATCAAGGATTAAATTAAATTGTTAGGGATTAAATTCCTTCTCGTGTATATACATATAGATTAGGAACATTTTTTTAATGAATATTAATATAATGACATTTAAAATATACCATAATCACAAGCTTTGTATGTAATCTAGGTCTTATTCCGTATATCTTGGTTTAAATCATATGATGAAGAAGAACAGTAAGGGCTCATTCTTATTTGACCATAAAATCCAAAATGGTGCAAAAGAAATGTATCACATCACTTTTTTAAAAAGTTGTGTGATATTTGTTTTCTTTTATCTTTAAATTATTATTAAAAAATTATGTTCATTTATTTTATATATATATTCAGATAATTAACATGATTTTTATCAGATTATTTATTCCTATTTTATATACATATATACTCTAAACAAATAAATCAAATCATTAATTATAATTTAAAATATTTCTTATGGTACTTGATAAGGATGTGAAATGGACTCTAGCTAAAATATGATCTTGGGCTCCTAATATAAATTATGTTGTTCCATTTATGTTGATTATAATTCATTCTTCTATGAATTATAATTATATTCTCTCACTTATTTGAAATAATTTTAATGTCTTATTATTTAATTCTTATTAAACAAGTCATGTTAAGATTATATGTACCAATCGATTGAATTAAATTAGTGATAATTTAATTTAATCAATCTCGTATTATTTTTTTAAAACCTTCCACTTAACATAAATGATATGTCAAATAAAAATTTACCTATTAGGTTTAACAATATCAAAACTTATAAGTATCATTAAGGGGAATATCATCAATTCATTTGACATGACATAGATTTCATCAACGATTAATCTTCACCATACAAGTAATCAAGTTATCCAACTCATTAAGTTTAGTAATCTATTTATAAATTTCACTTTTTATGAATCAAAATAGCTATTCGCAAGTTTACGTATCTTTTAATTAATAAAAGAGTAAGAGAGTGTTTTACAATAACAATGATATGTTTTTATATTATGTCAGCATAAAATAATCATATCATGGTGGACTCATTCAATGCATATAAGCGTACTAGATCAAGAATTTATAAGTTCATTATTCCCAACAATCAAGACAGATCTACTAAAATTATCTGCTACAATCTTATCAAAAGTATGTCCAACTTCTTCTACATTATAAATAATAGGTTTTTATTTTATAAGAATTAATAGTTTGATCTTCTCTATGTAAGTCAAACTGTATGTACCAAATCATCTACTATGTAGAATAAAGGACACATGCACATAAATTCAAAATGCAAATTTAGTACAGTATAAATTCACTCATTATTAAAAACAACAAAATGAAATCATCCAGCTAATGAAAAAAAAAAAGATCAATCAAATTAATTTTAGTATAAACACAATTCTAATAGTTACAGTATCAAAGGTTAGGGTAACTTGTATGAAAATATGAATTTATCTGAGTATTTAATAAGTCATCATGCATAAGATATCTATAAGAAATGGTACCATGAGATTAAAATCTATCATATGAAATATATAACAAATGGTAAAATAAAAAGATCTACACCAAAAAAATGAGATCGTAAGATCATAAAGTTTAAGTAATTTTGTATTATATATAATATCACTAAGCTCTACTAGGATATGGCATCCAATGCCATAGAGAGACATCGAGACAAAGTCCAAATAATAAATTTTATTGTTATGATATACACATAGTTTACATCTTTTGTGATATTTGCTACACATGGAGATATTTATGATACTAACAAACCTTTGGACATAGATACTATAAATCAAAATGTTTGCATTTATTGCGAATGAGAATTAGGGAATAAAAAATATTATTGTGTATAAACACAAATTCTCTTTATTTCACTATCTTTCTCTATCTCTATCTTCCCATTATTCTTTAATTAAATTACTATAGAAGAAGAATACAACACATTTATTAAAGGAAGGGCTAGATCTTCAAAGAGATATAAATTTCAGTTCTTTGGACTAAAAAAACTATTACACGTGAGATTTACAGATGACTGGAAATATTTGTTCTTTAAAATCTTTTTTCTTAGAACTCTTCCTAAACTACACATCACATAGAAGCCAACTCATAAAATTCATGCTACTTTGAAAAATATTGGTTTTATTAATTTTTCTTACATATGTAAACTATAATGTCTACATGAACCAAGTTGAAGTTATACATGTAGCACATACTTTAATAATTTTGTAATGATAAATAAATTTCTATTTGATGAATAATTACTACATGTCTCCAATTTAAAAAATTTTACTCTCAAAATTTATGTCAAACTTATGAAACTTAAGATTTATGTTTCTAGAAGTACATCTTTATTATCTTAAGATTCTTTCTATTAATTGCCCTTGTGTTGATGAATCATTTTGGTTTATCTCACATTGACATTGAGCATGTCATGATGTGTTGAATTCTAGAGTAACATAATATCTATTTAAATCAAGGTCATCACCTTTAATTTATTTTTGATTATGTCATAATAAATCAATTCATACAAATATACCAGCATTGATTTCAAGCCATATGTCTATATAATGATATTTTGAGTATATCAATCAAACATTTCTAAGTATTATTACAATACAATAAACATCTTTCATGCTACAAAATTTTTAATCAAAATTTAAATAAACATCTTTGACTTGGATATTATTTTTAGATAGATATTTATGATACAATCAAATTTTGATCGATCTTGTAGATAAAGAAAAAGTAACATTCACATGCCAATATAATATATTTACCTTTATAAGAATGTCATTTGGCCTTTAGAAAATATTATTGGATAAGCTCATAATGAATATATTATGAAAATATTTATAAATGATTTCTCAATTTTAAAGTGTTTACAAAAAGTTTCACATAGTTTTGGTGCTCATTCTTATCTAAAACTCTACTTAAATGGTCTAGGATAATTCTTGTATATCATGATATTACCATTTCATTTGCACGATCTTTTCACTATATGACACATTCTCAATGGCTATGATATTATCAACTAGTTGAAGTCATATTTAGCTCAGAACATTTATATGGTTGTGATATTAATTTTCTATCGAAGAAATCAAGTACCCCATTGGTGCTCAAGGTCCTGACCAATTTCATAGCTATATGACATTATCTATATATGACTTGGAAGTCTAAAAAATCATGATAGTTTTATAGAGCCATAACTTTTGAGCTATAAAAAATTATAGAGCCACAAGTACTCATTCCAAAATCATGACAATTATTCAAAGCCATAATTTTTGTATTACTAAATATTAGGGGGCATTATATGACCATTTTAAGGCCGTGACTCTTGTCCTCAAAAAAATGCATATCCATGACTTGTACATGCAAACTAAGTACAAATATCACAATATCCCAATAGTATCATGGAAATTATGTTATATGAAAGAATAAAAGGTCAGTGTTATGACTACTCATTACATCATTAACACTCAAGAGATGTGAATGGTTACTTTCATGTTATATCCATTACATAGCACCACATCCACGTACATATCAAGAAAGACTCATTGGTAATATTATGGCCTCTAGATAGTGTCATGACAATATAATAATTTGAGAATCTATCTCAACTCTACAACCACTTCATAGCATTGTGACCATCTATGGACTACAATTGGATGAAGGCATGAAGTATGACCATTTCAGAGCTTTATGATTTTGTATTATTGAGAAATTAGACCCAAGTCATGGTCATTATCAGTATCATGACTTTATGTTGAACAGAATCAAGACTATTTTTTAGAGTCCCAATATCAAGCTAAAAGGATGAATGCCAAAGTTGCGACTTTCTTCAAAATGTCATGACTTCTTACTTAGATTAATACATGGCTGCCCAAGTATATAAAAGTAGAAGTTAGAAAATTTTTGTGAAACTCTTTTTTTCTTTTCCTTCTCTCCTCATATAGCAAGCAAAGTCATAAAACCTACAAACCTTATAAGTAAATTTGACCCTCTCTAGAGGTTCTACAAGCAAGCAAGGGATGCATGACTTATGACAATTTCTATAGTTAGGGGCTTGGCTCTCAAACTCCTATCCTTCAGAAATATATTCGAGAATTTGTACCAAATTAGTATGGTCTAACATTTGTGTAATTTGATTTATATTATATAATTAGTTTTGATTATGAAAGCATTAATTATTTGATTTATTTTATATATGAATATTGATGAATGATGGCTAAATATAATTTGAATTAGGGTTTCAACCATTTGTGAGTTTGTGTGAGGTTATCATGATGAATGATGATAGATAAACTAAGAGGCTCACTTGTATATGTGATAGGAAGGAAGTGACATCCCTTTTGATTCTAAGGCATGAAATAAACCTATAAGCTAAACTCCAAATTTTGGGTATGTTAGTTATCACGAGTATGACACTTAGGAAACTAAAAGTTTGAATAATTTTATATGTTAATCCTTTGAATATATTTTAAAGGAATGGTTTTTAATTGAGATTGATGATATATACAATATTTTAACTAAGGGATTACCTTTAGTGTGAGAGTCACGTTATTACCAAGGAAGATGGTGATAGATAATTCTTGGGACATACATGAGCATATCGTGACTTGCAAAGTGGAAATAACTCTTTTGTGAGCCACTTTTACTCATATGGTTCCCACTAGTGAAACTCGAATGAAACATATGTTAATTATATCAGTACAAGATCTTATGAAACCAAAAGTAAATATACTTACAAAACATATCAATCATTAGTCTTTATGATGATAAAGACTAGAGAACAAGAGTGTACAGATTAAGTAACTATCAAGGATATTTGTTGAAATTACCTAAAAGGCATGAGATTATGAATAACTCTCATGTAAAAATGAATTATTGTCTCGATGATGATGTATCGAGGGAATACTTATGAGGGAACCACCATTGAGAATAGCTCATGGTGACAACAACCTTGTATGCTATTAGGATAAGATATCATTACACAAACCCCAACCTTTGTTTTGTGTCCAACTTAATATATATAAATGAATTAATGATATCACATCAATTAACTTAATAAAATGTAGACATAAGATTATTTAAAAATCTAAATATCCATTATACTAAAAATGGATTATCTCATAGTTGAATAACTAAATTACCGATACAATCCCTATGAGATTAATATCAATATAAAAGTATGTAATACTACCTATATGACCCATGCACTTACAAATCTTTGTTGATGAGATATAATCATTAATGAACTTTTGGGACATTACCTAAATGATAAAATTAAGTGGAGTAACAAAGTTGCAACATCTACTACCATAAAAGGAGTGAGGAGTTTTTTTTGGGAAAATGGAGTTTTACAAATGATTCAACCACAACTTTGATCAAGTATATATTTATGCCTAGAAGAGTTGAAAGAAAAATTAGTTGAAAGTCTAATATTGATCGTGCCATGAAGGGAATAATTATTTTTCTTTATGTCTGATGCAAGTACATACACATTAGGAGCTATATTAGGACAAAAGCAAAATAAAAATATTAAAGCAATCTCTTATTCTAGTGGTACATTTAATAAAGCCCAAGTGAATTATATAATGTCGAAGAAGGAAATAATAGTCATGGTCTTCTGTTGTAATAAGTTCCTGCCATGCATACTTTGAGCAATGGTGGTTATCTATACAAATCACATAGTAGTGTGATACTTGATGACAAGAAAAATGAGGTTAAACATAGACTAAAAAGGTGGATATTATTTCTTCAAGAATTTAATTTAGAAATTAGAGATAAGAAGAGGAGAAAAATATAATATGCAACCATTTATCATGATTGGAACTTGGAGATGACAATATTAAAGAAGTTAAAATTTTAGAAAACTTCTCCAATGAATAAATTTTGATAGTAGAGACTCGATTTTCATGGTATACTGATTTAGTTATTAACTATTTAACATGTGATATCTTATCCATATTTTTTACATCACATAATTTTTTTTATGATGTGAAACATTATCTTTTTGTTGATTCATTGTAATTTAAAAGATTCGCTACTTAGATTATAAGGAGATTTCTCTAAAAATGAGCAATATGCAATTACTCTCAAATACCATTCATCCCCATACAAAAGGCATTATAAGGAATAAAACTGCTAAAAAAAGTGTTGCAATCCAATTTCTATTGACCCACATTATTTAATGATTATTAACGCATGTCATGATGCTGTAATAAATGCCAATGATAGGTTAATATACCTAGATAACATAAAATACCATTAAACAAAATTTTAGAATTGGAAATCTTTGGTATATGAGGAATATACTTTATGGGTCATTTTCTAGTATCTTGTGATAAAGAATATATTATATTGACAGTAAATTATGTATCAAAATAGGTGGGATTGGCTGCATGCATAAAAAATATGTGGAAGCAATTTCAAAGTTCTTATAGAAAATTATTCACTTGATTCGGAATACCATGATATATCATAAGTGATGGTTAAAGTTATTTATATGACAAAATGTTGGTGATACATAACAAATTAGTCATAGAACATAAAGATATGACTGTATGTAATGGTGCGACTTTTGAGTAGAGGTGTCAAACGTGCCGGGTCGGGCCGGCCCGGCATGAGGCACGGCACGGTTCGGCCGTGCCTGGGCCGGCCAGGCACATTTTTAAACCGTGCCCGGGCCCGTGCCGTGCTCGGGTTAGAATCTGCTCGTGCCGCCGGCACGGGTTCGTCCCTTGCCGGTTCACGCGTGGGGCATGGGCGTGCCGCATGAGTCGTGACCCGTCCCCCGCCCCCCCCCCCCCCCCCCCCCCCCCCCCGGGAAAAAGACCGCGGGTCGGGTCTGATAGGACCCGACCCACGGTCCCGACTACCAAGCCCCGACCAATCCCAACGGCCAAACAAAAAAATTCAAACTTTAATGAATTTCAGCCGTTGGATTCGCCTCCAACGGCTAGGGGGCAGAATCCAACGATCCTCGTGATTCTGCCCCTTAAAATTATATTAAAAATTCAAAAAATTAATAAATAAATTTCTTTTTTTATAAAAAATTAATTTCAATATCCTATAAATTCTACCCCCCTCCCTATAACATTTATCTTTTTCAAAAACATATCTTCTCTCAAAACTTTCTCTCTCTCACATAAACCGTGCATCTCTCTCTCGGGCCTCGGGATTTTGATTTCGGCTTGGATTTTCGTGAAACTCTACTTGAGTTTTGAACATCAGAGCTTCCTGCGGTGCACCTTGCACGTGACTGACCTCATTGCTTTTACCGGGTAATTTATTTTACGTTTTTATTTACTTTCTTTCTCTAAAGCTTCTCTCTCTAGAAAAACATAGGAAAAAAAAACATAAAAAATGACAAATACACCTGACACGTATTTAAATTTGGAAAATGAAAATGTTAGTGTTACACAGACGTCTACGGCTGCTGAAAATTTGGTTTCTCCAGTCGTCTCTACTCAAAGTTCTAAAAAACAAAAAACTAGGAGGACTTATGTAGTTTGGACTCATTTTAAAATCATAACACAAGTAAATGTTAGGGGTGAGGAACTTGAAATGGCACAGTGCAAATATTGTATGAGAATTTTAACATGCAAGAGTACATGTGGGACTAGGCACCTTAAGAGGCATGCCGAATTATGCACCAAAAAACATGGACCCTTAGATCCTAGGCAAACCCAACATGACACTACATTTTTTGAGACTGGATCGAGTTCAGTCTCAAAGTTTACTCCCTTCGTATACTCCAGCGAGTTGGGTAGGGACAGCATGGCCAGGCTCATCACATTGATGGGTCTTCCGATCAGATTTTCGGAAGATCCGAGGGTAGTGCGCATCATGCAGACTTATTTTCAGCCTTCCTATCGTAGGATTCATAGGTCCACATCTAGGAGTGACATACTAAAGATATATAAGTTAGAAAAACAAAAAATAATTAAGGAATTTATGGCATATAGTGGAGTGGTGTCCGTGACGTCCGATATATGGACATGTCACGATGATTCTTCTTATGCATGTCTCACGAGTCACTATGTAGATTCTAACTGGACAATCAATAAAAAAATATTAGGATTCACTGAGATTCTTCATCCTCATGATGGCTCGGCCATTTTTGAGTGTATGATGAAAATCTTTAGGGAATATAAAATTCAAAATAAAATTTTTAGTGTCACTTTTGATAATGCTTCTAATAATGGAGTAGGGATCAATATGTTTGTTAGAAATATTAGAGACGCACCATTAGGAGAGATCTTTTATGTCAGATGCATGTGTCATGTGATTAACCTGATAGTTCAAGCGGGTATGAAGGTGTGTTCCCCCACGTTGGAAAATATACGCAATGTACTCAAGTATATTCGCACTCCTCGCAGACAACAAGAGTTTGGTAGTCTCTGTTTGTCTGCGAATCTTAAGAAGAAGAAATTCCAATCGGATGTGAGACATCATTGGAATTACACGTACCTGATGTTGGAATCATGTGTTGGATACGAACACATGATATCCGACTACGTCAATAGTAAGAGTGGCGAACTTATTATTGACGACACTGACTGGGCTTCAGGAATTTCATAAATGAAATTCCTGAAGATATTTTATGACACGACGAACATGTGTTCGTCGGTTTATACGCCCACCACTTGCATTGCAATCCGGTGCATATGCAACATTAGTAGCATGTTTAGGAAGTATCGAGCTGACCCGACGCTTAGCCATATGGTTGCAGAGATGGAGACCAAGTACTTGAAGTACTGGTCCACCATTCCATCTCTTTATTGTCTCGCTGCATGCATGGACCCTAGGGCTAAGGTGGAAGGGGTAGAAAATACCCTGACTTTCATTTCCTCGTGCATGAACCTGGAAGAGCCACCTGAAGGGTTCATTTACGAGAAGTTGACAGACTTGTTCACATACTACGATACTAGGTATGGTGGTGATGGTGGTGAGACTGTGATTACGGACATTGATACCTTGTTCGGAGATGTTGATTATTCCATTAACCTAGCTAGGGGGAAACGTAGGGGTGGACCATCACATATGAATGAGTTGTCTCGGTACTTAGATACCGATTACTGCTTAATCCTATCACATTCTGATAATAAGAATCTTGATTTATTACAGTGGTGGAAATCATATGAGTCCACCTATCCCGTGCTATCTAGGATGGCACGGGATCTACTGACTCCTCCGGTATCGAGCGTAGTATCTGAGTCTGCTTTTTCTGTTGCAGTGAACGTGATTTCGGATAGGAGATCGAGATTACGTCTAGATATGGTTGAGGCCTTGGCATGTTTGAAGGATTGGGAGGAATTGAGGTTTAGCATCCGTGATCGTGCTGAAGCTGGGACTGTGACAGACACTGCAGTCGCATCCACATCCACTACGATGGAGGAGGAGCTGATTGCCGATGATGATGATCCATATGATACTGATCTTGATGTTGTGGCTGATGATTCTTATGATATGCCGCTTGACGATTGATGCTGATCTGCTCTTTTTTTTCGATGTTTTTTTATTCATTGTATTTATACGCTTTGTTTGTACCATACGTTGTGTTGAAACTTATACTTGTTTTGTTTGGACCATTGGTTTCAAAAGAATGATTGGTAATTTTTCATTTGTGTAGTTTAATTTTTTTTTTAATTTTAATTTTTACTAACATAACGTATTGATTTATTTTTTTTATGATTTAAATTTTATTTTAAAAATTAATAACTTTAATATATAATTAATAAATTATAAATATAAAAAAAGCTAAACTAATTTGAATTTGATAAAAAAATTATTTTCTAATATTTGTTTGTTTTATTTAATTTTAATTTTTAAAATTTTTTTAAAAAATTATATTTAATAATTAATACTCTATACTTAACCTTAATCAATAAAATTTACAATATAAAAAAAAAAAAAATTTAATCTGCCTGTCCGTGCGGCCTCCCGGACCCCGGTCCCGCGTCCCGGCTCCCGCCTGCCCGGCCCTGCCGCCTGGCCTGTATGGCCAAGGCGTGCCCGAGCGGGCCCGGCACGGCACGGCACGGCCTTGCCGTGCCTACGGGCCGTGCCGTGCCTGCTTATATTCAAACCGTGCCGTGCCGGGCACGGCAGCACGATCGTGCTCGTGAAAAACAGGCCGTGCCGTGCCAGCCCGGCCCGTTTGACACCTCTACTTTTGAGTCATATAACAGAAAGGACAAGAAAATGTTTTCTATATTGATCATAAAACTTAATAGCCTTAAACACAAGATATTTTTTCGATGAACCTTAGATCATAATTCTTTTAGATATATATATATATATCTATCTAAAAGAATGTGCATGAATGAAGCCTATATATAGGAGAAAATTTTATTTTTCTTCTCACTGCATGCTGCATAGTACAAGAGAAACTATGAATATTTAACAAGAAACAATTTAATTTATAGAATGAATTTAATTTGGACAAAATACATTTTTACCCAAATTCTCCCACCCATAGGCTTCATCTTGATGCCATGGTGAATCATTGTCCAAATTCTGTAGTTTCCAATAAGAACGTCTCTTAAATAATAACACTCATAAATCATCAAAATTTTCACCCAAAATCCCATGCTTACCATATTATTTTGGATTTTAGATTTTAGGTTTTTTTTATAATGGGCAATATATAAATTTGGTTCAAAATATAGTTTTTATAAGTGATTGTCTATGAAGTTTTGTTTGTATGAATAAATATTTAGCATGTCTTAGACTTGACTTTGAGGTTGTAATTATGTTTATATATTTAAAAATATAGTTTTCTACTAAAATGCATATAAACTATTATAATGAAAATATTTGTTGAATATGCATAAAACCTAGAATTGCCTAAAACATAAAAATATCAATTCATATTTTTTGAATTTATAATTTCTATCATGCCAAAACAAATTTATATCCAACACAATTAGTTTCTAAATCATTAAATTTCCCAAAAACTAGTATGACAGCGAGTCAACGAGCTTAAGAATTTTCAATATATCATACCTCACGTTGACTACTTTACTACACACACACACACACACATATTTGATGATTATGAGATACAAAATATGAGTAATAATGAGATCATTTATCACAGAGATTTAAAAATATGCAAACTAATGCTGAAATAAGAAGAGTTTGCTTCATGCCACTCAGGCTAGAATACTCAGAGATTAGGTGAAATTTATTCATCATATGAACAATACTGATCTCTTCCACACGAGAGTTGCTCACATGCTTGAGAAGAACTTGTAATCAATAGCCAGAATGGATACAAAATTTTATTTATTTTGGTATCTCCACCAAGCAGAGCAAAATATTCGACGAGGCCATTAACTTCATGACATTCGCTTACGATGACTTTTTATGTATGTGTGAAATTTGTCTTAAAGACTAATGACCAAGTCTTTAAGGACTCCACATATTTCAACACTTGAATAGAATAAGAAACTGTTAAAAAGCTAATCTTTATACATCTTGATCATGTGAGAAAATGTAGAAGTTCATTTGAAAACTATGGCAGATTTCATGGTATTAGACTATAGAGGATCTCAACCATGATATCTAACTTGAATGGCACGACCAATAGTATGAATCAAATTATTAAGAAGAGAGTATGATACATACTGTCTTACATGTATTTTATTGTAGAGTATTCGTCCATATCTTAATAGATGAGAGAATAAAAATATATAAAAATATACATTAATATATCTTATTAAGTAATGACAATGAGGAATTCAAGTATGCATTGTAAGATCTAATAATCATGAAACTTGTTTGCAGTTGACACACACACGCGCGTGCATATGTGTGAATATATATACTTGATATATGTATCACACACACACACACACATATAATGCACATATCAAGCATATATATGCATTGTCTATATTCGAATATATGTATATATATGCATTGTATTTAGGTTGTACACACATATATGAAACTATATATATCATGTATATATAGAAAACATATATACACTATATAATATACACACATTATACATACACATATTTATTTATTTATCATTTTTATTTTTTAAACTATAAATATGGCCCATATTGTTTTTTGGATTTTAAAAAAGGGTATATGTGCTTGGATCAAGTTTGATCAAAATCATGATATTTTTTATCTTGAATATATAATAAAATATTATAAACTATGAAATCAAGATAAATAATTTAATTTTTATATGAAATGATGAAAATAAAAAAATAGAGGAAGATACTAATTGAGATATAAAGAAATAATTTGTCATCTAATTATTTATTTAATTTAGTATATTTGTATTTTATATACTTACCAAATATAATTTTATTTATTCATGTAATGATTGTTTATGAAAATTATAAGTAATGAAAAATTTTTAAATATAATGTGATTATTCACGACTCACCTAAATATTTATTTATGTAACCCTGTGCAAGGAAAATTAATTTTCTGCATTATTTATTTTTTGTGGGCCGCTGGCCGCGGGCCGCGGGCCGAGGACCGCGCCTCGGAGTCGGAGATCGTAATCGTTGTTCTATGTGCGACTGTGCCTGTATCTCCTAATTTCTGTGATCGCAGAACAACCATGATCCTCCACTCCGTTGGATTTTGACAGACAGCTAGTTTTTCGTGGCGAACAACTAATTTCGTGTTTGAATCTGTTATCCAACTCGTCATTGAGTCAATTTCGAAAGGATTTGACAGACGGAAATGTCATGGTGAGATCTTGATCTTCGTCGTTCGCAAGTGATTTATGATAAATATTATTCGTTGAAGGAATAAGTATGGCCATGTTCGCAGAAGCTGTTTGCTAAACGTTCACCAAGGGATGCTGCTTTTAAAATTTGGTTGAAACTTTTTGTTTGTTTCAAAATTTTGTGTTTTTTTGGCATGAAACATTCCTAAAGCAATCAAATATGTGATGAACTAGTGATTGTAAATTCAGCTTGTTTTTATTCATTAGGAAACTTGAAATTTCAGCCACATGCTCACATTCCTTTTTCTTCTACCTCGTAGTCAGTGACATTGCACACAAATCTGGGTGATATCAAGTGTGAGATCCACTGCGATGAAGTGCCAAAAACATGCGAGGTCAGTTTTCTCTCTGAATAGTTGTCTGACACACTTGCATGATATTCATATTCCACTCTCGAAATGTTTTCCAATTTATTGAATCTCAATCGTGGTTAATGTACATTAGATTATTCATGTATTGATGTAGTCATTTTTTCTCATTGAATAATGAATATTATAAAATTTATCTCATATTTTGTTCGCAATTTGATGTGCTATATATGAGTAATATTTTTATTATAAATTTTTGCAAATTAAGAGCAAACCTTGCATTTGCATCTCATGATTTATAATTAAATAAAAGTTTAAAACTAACTTAATTTCCTAACTAATTTAATCTCATATTTTTATGCTTCCTTTATATATAATATCAATTATGTCAAAATTCTTTTTATTGCTATGTTTTGTTAGTTTCATTATGCACTCATACAAATCATTAATAAGCTTTATCTTTGAAATTGAATTTGAAAAAAATTGATCTTGAAAAACTAGTTCAAATGGAGAGAGAATTCAAGTTGTATATAAATATTATAATTATTTGAATTTTTTTATGTGCAACTTCTTAACATATCTTTCTCATACACATGGTTGGACATATAGATCATTGGGGTATCTAAGGATTGGACTTACGTGGGTGACCTATATTTGTTTTTATTTCATCGTATCATATAATAGGGAAATATATTGAATAAAATTAGAGGTGTCAAACGGGCCGGCCCGGCCCGTTTTTTTGAGCACGATTGTGCTTCCGTGCCGGGCCGGGCACGATTTAAAAAAGCCGTGACCGGCACGGCCCGAAGGCACGCAGGTCGTGCCGGGCCCGAGAGGCAGAATTTTTTTTTAATTTTTTAATATATTTAAAATTTTAGATATTGTATAGTATTATATATTTATATTTTTAAAAATGTTAAAATTAAAAATTAATTAAAAAAACAAAGTTAATTTTTTTTTGTAATATCAAATTAGTTTAAATTTTATTATAATTATTAATTATATAATAAAGTTATTAATTTTTAAAAGAAAAATTAAAACAAAAAAAAATTAAATCAATATATTATGTTAGTAAAAATAAAAATTAAAAAAAATATAAACAACACAAATGAAAAATTACCAATCATCCATTTGAAACCGAAGGTCCGAACAAAACAAATTACAGTTTCAACACAACGTACAAACAAAGCGTACAATCAATAAAAACAATATCAAAAGCAAAAAACAATAGATCATCATCAATCGTCAATCGGCATATCATGAGAATCATTAGCCGCAACATCAAGATCAGTATCATATGGATCATCATCATCGGCAATTAACTCCTCCACCATCGTATTGGATATGGATGCGACTACAGTGCCAGTCCCAGTCCCAGCTTTAGCACGATCATGTATGCTAAACTTCGATTCCTCCCAATCCTTCAAACAAGCCAATGCCTCAATCATATCTGGACGTAATCTCGATCTCCTATCCGAAATCATGTTCACTGCAACTGAAAAAGCAGACTCCGATGCTATGCTCGACACCGGAGGAGTCAGTAGATCCCGTGCCATCCTCAATAGCACGGGAAAGGTGAACTCATATGATTTCTACCACTGTAATAAATCAAGATTTTTAGTATCAGAATGTGATAGGATTGACCAGTAATCGGTATCTAAGTACCGAGACAGCTCGCTCCTATGTGATGGTCCACCCCTACGTTTCTCCCTCGCTAGCTGAATAGAAAAATCGTCATCTCCGAATAAGGTATCAATGTCCGTAATCACAGTCTCACTACTACTACCACCATACCTAGTATCGTAGTATGTGAACAAGTCAGTCAACTTCTCGTGAATGAACCATTCAGGTTGCTCTTCCAGGTTCATGCACGAGGAAATATAAGTCAGGGTGTTTTCTACCCCTTCCACCTTAACCCTAGGGTCCATGCATGCAGCGAGGCAATAAAGAGATGGAATAGTGGACCAGTACTTCAAGTACTTGGTCTCCATCTCTGCAACAATATGGTTAAGTGTCGGGTCAGCTCGATACTTCCTAAACATGCTACTAATGTTGCATATGCAACGGAGTGCAATGCAAGTGGTTGGCGTATAAACCGACGAACACATGTTCGCCGTGTCATAAAATATATTCAGGAATTTTATTTATGAAATTTCTGAAGCCCAGTCAGTGTCGTCAATAATAAGTTCGTCACTCTTACTATTGACGTAATCGGATATCATGTCTTCGTATCCAACACATGATTCTAACATCAGGTACGTGTAATTCCAATGATGTCTCACATCCGATTGGAATTATTTCTTCTTAAGATTTGCAGACAAACAGAGAGTACCAAACTCTTGTTGTCTGGGAGGAGTGCGAATATACTTGAGTACATTGCGTATATTTTCCAACGCGGGGGAACACACCTTCATACCCACTTGAACTATCAAGTTAATCACATGACACATGCATCTGACATAAAAGATCTCTCCTAATGGTGCGTCTCTAATATTTTTAACAAACATATTGATCCCTACTCCATTATTAGATACGTTATCGAATGTGACACTAAAAATTTTATTTTGAATTTTATATTCCCTAAAGATTTTCATCATACACTTAAAAATGGCCGGGCCATCACGAGGATGAAGAATCTCAGAGAATCCTAAAGTTTTTTTATTGATTGTCCAGTTAGAATCTACATAGTGGCTCGTGAGACATGCATAAGAAGAATCATCGTGACTTGTCCATATATCGGATGTCACGGACACCACTCCACTATATGCCATAAATTCCTTAATTATTTTTTGTTTTTCTAACTTATATATCTTTAGTATGTCATTCCTAGATGTGGACCTAGGAGTCCTACGATAGAAAGGCTGAAAATAAGTCTGTATGATGCACACTACCCTTGGATTTTCGAAAATCTGATCGGAATACCCATCAATGTGATGAGCCTGGCCATGCTGTCCTTACTCAACTCGCTGGAGTATACGAAGGGAGTAAACTTTGAGACTGAACTCGATCCAGTCTCAAAAAATATAGTGCCAAGTTGGGTTTGCCTAGGATCTATGGGTTCATATTTTTTGGTGCATAATTCGGCATGCCTCTTAAGGTGCCCAGTCCCAAATGAACTCTTACATGTTAATAGTCCCATACAATATTTTTACTGTGCCATTTCTTGTTCCTCACCCCTAATATTTTTTTGTGTTATGATTTTAAAATGAGTCCAAACTACAGAAGTCCTCCAAGTTTTTTGTTTTTTAGAACTATAGGTTGAGACGACTAGAGAAATTAAAGTTTCAGCAGCCTCAGACCTCTGTGTAATATTTTTATTTTCTAAATTTAAATATGTGTTAGGTGTATTTGTAATTTTTTATTATTTTTATTTTTCCTAATTTTGGTCTAGAGAGAGAAACTATAGAGAGAGAGTAAAAAAAACCGTAAAATAAATTACCCGATAAAAGCAGTGAGGTCGGTCATGTGCATGGTGCACCGCAGTCAAGCTCTAATGTTAAAAACTCAAGTCGAGTTTCACGAAAATTCAAGTCGAAAGCCAAAATCCCAAGGCCCGAGAGAGAGAAGCAAGGTTTTTGAGAGCGAGAGAAAGATTTGAGAGAATTTATGTTTTTGAAAAACATAAATGTTAAAGGGAGGAGGGTAAAATTTATAGATTAAAGATATTAATTTTTTATAAAAAATATTTTATTTATATTTTTTTTGAATTTTTATTAATTATTTAGGGGGCAGAATCATGAGGACCGTTGGATTCTGCCCCCTAGCCATTGGAGGCGAATCCAACGGCTGAAAATAATTTATATTAGTATTTTTTAATTTTTTTCCCATTGGGGACTTGGGTGAATAGGATAGGGTAGAGGTGTCTCGGTCGGTTCGGGGCAAAGGGTTGAAAATAATTTATATTTTTTTGAAAAAGACCGCGGGTCGGGTCTGATTGGACCCGACCCTCGGTCTTTTTTGCGGGAGGGGCTGGGCGCCGCGTCGGTCTTTGGCGGGGCAGCCTGTGCCATGTAGGCAGCAGGCTTGCTCGACCACGCGAGTGAAACCGGCACGGGTTCTTCCCGTGCCAGTGTGCCGTGCCATGGGCCCAACCGTGCTGGGTCAGGCACGGCACGGGCCAGGCACGGCACGCCTCGTGCCTAACCTGGGCACGGCACGGGCCCGTGCATGGTTTTTTATCGTGTCGGGCCGGCCCAGCCCGGTTGACACCTCTAAATAAAATAAATATTTATAAATTTATTATGAGATAAAATAAATAATCATTTTAAAAGATGTAAGATCTGCAAATGCATATACTGAGAAATGACAGGTGAATGCATTCGATTGATCAGATAATTTTTTGTTAGAATTATATTGCTTTAAAAATATTATAGAATATTTTTATAATGAAGAAATATTCTAGTCAAGTTAATTAAATTTTTTATTTCTTCATTTTGTAGCAGTGTGTTAACAAATGAAGTCTAGTACATGTTCATCAAATTATTTTTTATTTTTTTATCAAATATAAAAAAAATAAATTATTTATCATCTAATCCAACAAAAAATATAATAATACAACATAATAATTATCAATCATAATAAAACTCAATTCTAATACTAATTAGTGTTAGTATGTAAATGATCGTCATTGCACATGCATCTGATAGTATCAATTACAGTGGGCTTAATATCCTTAAAGTTTTATGAGTTATTATTCATCAGCAATTCCTCTGTTCTTATTCTAGCCTAATCCTAGATACCAAATCTTAAATTTTATTATTTCTTTATGCATGCTAGTATATTAATAATATTTAGTTATTATTTTGATTTCTTATTTGAAATTACACTAACCACAATAGAAAAAACATATTCTAATGTTATGCTCTATATCGTATGTGTTAGTAGATTTTATATTATCTTAGATAACATGAGATTGGTAGACTTGTGATTTTTTTTATTTTAAAATACTAAAGTTTTTTTTATTGTTATGTGATAAGATTGAATAATAATTAATATCAAAATATCAAGATAACTTATTCTTATTCAATAATCTATTCAGTTATTTTTGTTTTTTTAATTAAATAGAGAAGTCATTATCTTTTAATATGGTGTTAATATTTATACTTACAGCTTGACTGTAACTATTGTCATATCTAGTATCAAAGTATTTAAATAATTAAGTTAAATTTTAATGAATTAATTTTTTAGGTTGATATTTTTGGTTTATACATGTGGATATATATGCCAAAATATTTTTTATTTTTTTCACCTTAATTCTAAGATTTATGCATGCAATCAAATAATAAAGTAATAAAATGATAGATCAATATTTTAAGTACTTGATTTTTATCCGAACATCTATGTCACTAAATTTAGGATTATCTCTAAATTTTTTAAATATGTTACTAATGTTGTATATGCACTTGAGTGTAATACACGTGGTGGGAGTATAAATAGATGAATATATATTTATTGTATCATAAAAAAATCTCGAATAATTTCATAAATAAAATTTTTGTATTCTACTCCCTATCATCAATAATAAGTTTTTGATTCTTATTATTAATATAATCAAATATCACATATTTATATTCAACACATAACTAGAGGTGTCAAACGGACGTGCCGGGCCAGCACGACCCATTTTTTTGAGCACGCCCTTGCTTTCGTGCTGGGCTAGCACCGTTTATCAAAGCCAGGCCCAACACAGCTCGCCGGGCTGGTGGGCTGTGCCGTGCCGGGTCAGGCCCCGCACTGGCCTGGTTTAATAATTTTTTTTTAATTTATACAGTTTTCTGTTAAACTTTATATAAAATATATATTATATTATATATAGATAATATATAATATATTAAATTTGTAAAATAAAAATTGTTAAAAATTTAATAAATTACAAAGTCTAAATTTTTTTATTAAAAATATAATATAAATAAATTATAAAGTTTAAAATTTAAATTGGTAAATTGATAATTATTAAAAATTATAACATTAAAATATTAATAAAGTTTAAATTTTTTTTATAATTTAAACTAAATTTAGATTATAATTTATTAGAATTAAATTATAGAATTTTAATTTTTAAATGAAAATTTTAATTAAAAAAATAAATTAAACAAAAAATTTCGTTACAAAAATTTATAAAGTCAAAAAAATAAAAGCAAACCAAATCATTAATTAGCCAATAGATACCGAACCAAAGCAAATATAAGTTTTAACGTAACGTAAAAAAAGCATATAATTAATAAAAAATAAAATATTGAAATCAAAAAGTAGAATCTAGAATAAATCACAAAAATCATCAACTGTGTCCGTGATTGTGAGACATCAAAAATCAAAATTAAGTGGCAATGACAAATAGAATGTGGCGTGGTGTACTGGCGTGGCGTGGCATTGGCAATTGGTGTCTAGCAATGAGCAAGGGAAATTGGCAACCACGTTAATCGGCATATCATGAGCATCATCAATCACAATATCAAGATCACTATCATATGGATTTTTATCATCAGTAATCAACTCCTCCGCTTTCGCAGTGGATGTAGATGCAGTCCCTGTCACAGCTCCAACATGATCTTGGATGCTAAACATTGAATTTTTCCAATCCTTTAAACAGGCCAAGACCTCAATAATATCTGGACGTAATTTTGATCTCCTATCTGAAATTATATTCACTGCAATAGAAAAAGCAGACTCTGATGCTATGCTCGACACTGGAGGAGTCAATAGATCACATTCCATTTTAGATAGCACGGCAAAGGTTGACTCATATGATTTTCAGTACTATAATATATCAAGATTCTTAGTATTAGAATGTGATAGGATTGAGCAATAATCAGTATCTAAGTACTGAGAAAGCTCGCTCCTATGTGATAGTCCATCCCGTCGTTTCCCCATCGCTAACTGAATGAAAAAATCGTCATCTTTAAAGAAGATATCCATGTACGTAATCACAGTCTCACTACTACTACCACCATACCTAGTATCGTAGTATGTGAATAAGTCAGTCAATTTCTCGTGAATGAATTCTCTAGGTGGGTCTTCTAGGTTTATGCTTGAGGAAATGTAAGTCAGAGTGTTATCTACCCCTTCCACCTTAACCATAGGGTCCATGCATGCAGTGAGACAATAAAGAGATAGAATGAAGGACCCGTACTTTATGTACTTAGTTTTCATCTCTGCAATCATATGGTTAAGTGTCGGGTCAGCTCGATACTTTCTAAACATGTTACTAATATTACATATGTACTTGAGTGTAATGCAAGTAGTGAGAGTATAAACCGACGAACACATGTTTGTTCTGTCATAAAAAATTTTCAGGAATTTCATAAATAAAATTTCTGAAGCCCAGTCAGTCTCGTCAATAATAAGTTCGTTACTCTTACTATTGACGTAGTCAGATATCACGTGTTCATATCCAACATATGATTCTAACATCAGGTATGTATAATTTTAACGGTGTCTCACATTCGATTGAAATTTTATCTTAAGATTCACAGACAAATAGAGACTATCAAATTCTTGTTGTCTGTGAGGAGTACGAATATATTTTAATATATTACGTATATTATCCAACGTGATGGAACACACTTTCATACCCGTTTGAACAATCAAGTTAATCACGTGACACATGCATTTGACATGAAATATTTTTCCTAATGGTATATCTCTAATATTCCTAACAAACTTGTTAATCGTTACTCTATTATTATATGCGTTATCGAATGTGATACTAAAAATTTTATTTTAAATTTTATATATCCTATTGATTTTCATTATACACTCAAAAATAGTCGAGCAATCATGAGAATGGAGAATTTCAGAGAATCTTAAAATTTTTTTATTCATTGTTCAGTTAGAATCTATATAGTAGCTGGTGAGACATACATAAGATGATTTATCGTGACTTTTCTAGATATCGGACGTCACAGACACCACTCCACTATATGTCATAAATTCATTAATTATTTTTTATTTTTCTAACTTATATAATTTTAATATGTTATTCCTAGATGTGGACTTAGGAATCCTTCGATAACCATGCTGAAAATATGTTTGCATGATGTGCATTATCATTGGATCTTCCAAAAATCAGATCAGAAGACCCATCAATGTGATAAGTCTGGCATGCCGTCCCTTCCTAACTCGCTGGAGTATATGAAGGGAGTAAACTTTGAGACTAAACTTGATACAATCTCAAAAAATGCAGTGCTAAGTTGGGTTTGCCTAGGATTTAATGCATCATATTTTTTGGTGTATAATTCGGCATGCCTCTTAAGGTGCTCAGTCTCAAACGAGCTCTTATAAGTTAAATTTCTCATATAATATTTGTATTATGTCATTTCTTCTTTCTCACCTCTAATATTTTTTTATTTTGTTAAATTAAAATGAGTCCAAACTATATAAGTTCTCCAAGTTTTTTTTAGAAGTTTGAGTTGAGATGACTAGAGAAACCAAAGTTTCAGTAGTCTCAGATCTCTGTGTAAGATTTTTATTTTTTAAATTTAAATATGTCTCATTAGTATTTGTCATTTTTTAGGATTTTGTTAAATAGGACAAAAGAGGTAGAGACTATATGATAGATTTTAGATGATACTATTTTAGAATTACAGAGAGAGACTGAGAGAGAGTAAAAAAAATTTAAAATAAATTATCCGGTAAAACAGTGAGGTCGATCATGTGCACGATACACCATAATTTAGTTCAAAATTCTAAATCCGAGTTGAGAATCCCCGAAATATCGAGTCGGATGATCAAATCTTGAGTCCCGAGAGAGAGAAGAGCAAGAGTTTTGAGAGAATGAGAATGTGAGATTTGAGAATAAATGTTTATGAAAAACATAAATATTATAGAGAGGTAGGAGAGATTTTATAAATTAAAGGAAATATTTTTTTTTTATGTATTTTTTTTTGTTTTTTTTAATTTTTTATAGTATTTTAGGGGGCAGAATCATGTGGGCCGTCGGATTCTGTCCCCTAGCTGTTGGAGACGAGATCCAATGGTTGTATTTCAAATTTAATTTTTTTTAACATTTGCTCGTTGGGGGGGGGGGGGATTTGGGTCGGGCGGGACTGGGGGTCGGGTTTGATTGGACCCGTGCTGGCGTGGGGGTGGGCGTGGTGATGGGGTGCGGTCCGGGTGGGGGCCTGGTTGACACATCTACACATAACGTTAATATCATGTAAGTATAATTTTAATGATATCTTATATTCATTTGAACTTTTTTTCTTTTTTAGACTCATAAACAAACATAAACTTCAAAATTTTTATTGTTTCTTAGATGTCAAAAGATATTTTAGTAAAATTTATATTGTTTTTAATATGTAAAAAATAATATTTATCATTGCTTGTAATATCAGGTTGATTATGTGACACACATATCTAATATAAAAATTAAAAAATTTTTAATAATAATTTATTTCTAATGGTCATAATAAATATATTAATGACTATTTTATTATTAGATGCTTTATTAAATGTGATATAAAATATTTTATTTTAAATATCATAATTTCTAAAAATTCTTATTATGTACTTATATATGGTAGAGTCATCATGATGATAAAGAATTTCTAAAAATTTTAAAATCTTTTTATTAAATTTTTATTTAGAATCTGCATAGTGAGTGATGAGATATATAAAAGATATATTATAATGACTAATTAAGATATTGGATATCATGGATATCATATTATTATAATGCATAAATGTATTAGTTATTATTTATTTTTTAAATTTATAATATTATAGTATATCATTCATACATGTAGAATTAGAAATCTTATGATATGTAGGCTAAAAATAGCTTTGCATGATATTGATTATTTTATGATCTTTCAAAAATTTAATTATAAGAATTATCTTTGTGATCAATTTGATGTCTTTCCTTTCTAACTCATTACGGTATTTGTATGGGATCAACAAAGAAGGTTTACTAGATCCAATCTCAAAAACTTATCACTTTTTTGAGTTTGTCTAGATAATTAGTATATCTCTTTATCTGCTAGTCCCATATGCATTTTTGCATATATATATATATATATATATATATATTATAATACTTATATTATTCTGATTTTTTATTTATATTTTTTGTATTTTTATTTTGTATTATGTTAAAAAAATTGTTAAGGATAATCCGTCCCTGTTAAGTTTTCAGTTCAACGGAAATAGTAAAACAACAAAAGGAAACGACAACAGAAAATAATCAACATTCCAACAGTTTGTATATATTCAATTTATTCAATTAACAGCTGAATTGTCCCCTGCACAGAAAGCTTAAAAAATAGAACTAATATATAGAACATCCACAGGCTATCCAAACACACAGTATACGTGGTTCACTAGTCATTCAGCACGACTAGCTACATCTACCAGCGAACGCCTATGCGTTCCAGATTATAACAAAAAATATCGTTCTTACAAGTTATGCAGCAGCTGCGATAAAAATCGCACAGAGAAGAGCAGAGATGAGGAGAAACCAGAGAGTCCGATGAACAGTACAAAAAATGCTAGCGAGCGATTAAAATTAAACAGAATAGAAATAATATATATATTATAGAGGCCGGGTCGGGTCGGATCACTCGAACGGGTCAGCTCCTCCGAAAAAATTTCTAGCCCATTGACCGGGCAGCAGGGCTCCCGTTATTGGGCTTTGCTAGATCCGCAAGCTTTCAATATTTGACTTCCTGCATTGTAACAAATATTAAACAAAAATAATTTGGTTTAACATAAACAGAAATACAAAACACATTACACATATTCAGTAATAAGTTTAAATTATAGACGTTATTTTAATTTTTTATTTTTTAGATGTTTAAGTGTTGATTGAGATAATTAGAAAAAATATAGCTCTGGCCTTAGAGTTTTTTATTGAGTTGTCATTATTAATATTATTTATATTTCATAAATATTATTTCGTTATCATTAAATTTATTATTAATTTTTTTTAGTATTTTTACTTTATATTATAAATTAATAATAATAATTAAATTATTATTAATATATATGTATATATATAGAGGAGACAATCTTATTTGCAAACCACTATGTTGTAAGTTTCTAAAGTATCATACAAATTTTTTTCTTTAACAATGAGTTTCTTTAATTTTTATATTTTTTTGATTTTTTTTTGTTTTTAAATTATTGATAAAAGTTGAGCATATCTTGTAAGATGTGCGAGATTGACCTAATATTAATATCTGAGGGATGAGTTATCTATGTGCTATTTTAAAGTTTAGCTAGAAGACTAAGCCTGTTACATGACAAGTTGTAGGCTGCAACTCCACCATAGTCACCCTGCGCCTCACTGCCAATGTAGGCTACAGTTCAAACAGAGTCATAGTGCATGTACACTACTAGTGTTGTCTTTAGTGCCCACAACACACTACCAGCTCTTGCAATATTATAAATATTATTAGAGTAATGATATATATAAATAAAAATTTATATTAAAATTAAATTTAAAATGCACTTAAAACTATAAATTTGTAAACTAATAAAAAAATATACTACATAAATAGTTGAATACTAATTCTGAAAATGTAAAAAAAAATAAAATAAATTTGAATAATAATGCATGCATGTCATTCAATATTATTCCGTATGGTTTAAATTGTTATATTTTATTATCATAGTATTCTCATTTTTGTATACGTCATCATTCACGTTTAGTTTTTTTATTTTAATTTTGAAAACTTATCTGTGAATTCTTTTATTTTTTTAAGATAATACTTTAATAATATTTGATTATATTGTGCTTATATTATCTAAAATCATATTTATAAACATAAAAAAATGAGTTTTAATGCTTTGTTATATATTGGAGGAGTTACTAAATTTTTTTAAATAACATGAGAAAAGTAAATTTGTGTTATTTTTATCAATTTAATATGTCAAAATATTTGATATTATTTTGAACTAAATTAAAATAATTATTAATTTCCTAATACCATAACAGCTCATTCATGTTTTAATGAATCTTATTATTGTTTGTTCCTAGCTAATTAAATTAAAAATTTTTCATTTTTAATTATGATATTGATCTCTATGTTCGGATAGTTGTTAAAATTAGTATATTTTTATCATAATATTTAAATAAATTATTTAATTGTTCATAAATTATATATTCTATTTTTTATGATTGATTCATCTAAGTGAATATGTATTTTGTAATATTTTTTATCACTTTTATCTTATTTTTATAATTCTTACAAGAAGTCAAATAATAATGAAATAAAATAAATGACTAATATTTTTAATATTTTATGTTTATCTCAATAATTATGATATTAAAATTTGAGTATTTTTTATATTTATTAAGTAGATTATTAATATTATTTATATTTCTAAGTATAATATACGTGGTGAAAATGTACACATAACAATAACCATTTGTCATATCATACAAGATTTCAAAGAATTTCAAAAAAAAAAAAAAATTTAATTTTCAATCTTATTCGTCAATAATTAGTAGTGTTAAATGGTCTAAATTTTGTTGGCCCAATCAGGCCATCATGCCATGTCATACATGACATGAAAGTGGTGCTCGGGCCGTGCAGTGTTGGGTCAGGCTGGGTGTGGCATTGCATTGCCATTGGTGACTGGGAAATGGCAAGGCTAGTGCTGACTGCACACTGCCCACTAAAGTGCAGTGACCACAGATCACTTCCCCCCAACCGGCCACTGGCTGAGTCTGAGCGGCAGTGGGCACTGGCCAGTTTTGTCACCAGTGGTCACATGCAACTGCTCAACTCGCCAATGACTGAGTGGCAATGTGGCTGGTGCATCGGATTTTATTTTTTAAGCTTAAAGTAAAATTTTAATTTTTATAAATTAAAATATAAAAAATAAACTGAAACGTAAATTAAAATGAATAGATTAAAATATTAAAATGAATGCTAATATAAAGCTCATCTAATAATCGATATTAAAGTTAAGAGTACATAATTAGTAGTTTGATAATAGCCAAATATATAGGGAGGCTATTGTGAGTGGAGAAAAATAAGTACAGTTAATCTCGCTTAATTCTCCACGAAGTTTTTCTTTTAGCTAGTCGATCCTACACAGAAATACCATAAAAAGAAAAATAATATCATAATTCAATTAATCATTAATATAACTGACAAAAAATAAATTATAATAAAAATTCTCTACGAAAATAATACATCTCAAAAGAAAAGATTCAATATTGATGTCATGCCCATTAGACTCATAAAAATAAGAATTTCTCGATTGGAGCTAACAAATCTCATAGAAAGTAGCTTAGAATATTTCTCCCGAGTAAGTGTAACAATATTACTACTCATACACGGTTTCACGAGTGTACAACCTCTAAACCCCAAAATATTCTCAATAAGTCATGATTCAAATACTAATACCTCTCTAGTGTGTGTCCCAACATCACCAAAAGAAGAATAGGTTACTACTGACTTTCTCCTTGTTAGAGCGCTCCTACTGGCTCACTCATTGTTATTGTGTGGAGAAGTCAAAGCTTGAATTAACATTTAGTAAATCTTTGAGATGATTATAAATTTTCTCTCACTAAAAATTTGTATATGTAAAATAGTGTATTGTTATGTATCTATCTCATAGTTATATGTTTAAGTTTGATTAGTTAGTCAGTATGTCAATAATTAAGTAATATAGTACTAGTGAAATATACAAGATAAGTATATCAACATATATAGATCACAGACTTTACTGCACATATAACAATAATCAAATATGTTGGTTATACTTGGGCCAATCGACTGTCATAGATTGGCTAATAATTGTACATTGAATCTCATCCACTCATTTGATCTGGCCTGAGTGGCTCATCTACACTCCTCTCACATATTATTGTTCCAAATGCTAAATCTCTACTAGAAATAGTTCATGAGTATGTGCTCGTCCTTAATTTTTATTGAGTTATTCTTGTAGTCTTATATGATTCTGATAATTTTTTGACAAGTAACACATATGAGATAAAAAACCAATTCTATGGCTCTAAAACCAATGCTTGAATCACCCGTCACCATTGGAATTGGAAGTACTCATCCAGTGACCACCCTTTGGTTATCAAAAATGTCTAATTCTAAGTTGGGGTAGCACGCCTTGAAATAAAGATTTTGGGTAATTTAGCGTTCTAGCACACTTTGCATTGAAAAATAGAGATAATAATATATTTACTAAAGTTGGGACAGCCCACATGTTGAGTGATTCTATAATTTATAAGTAACACTAAACATCAATAGTTACCATCCTAACCTTCCAGACAATATTGTCCATGCTCTTAGTAAGGTTTCTCATGTTGTTAATTAAATGGCTAATTTTGTAATTTATGGTTAATAATGTACTTTTTTGTTTATTAGATTGGGTACTTCATCCACTCCACTTAGTGATTTCTTGATTTGGGAAAGTATCTTCGGTGCACGAATCAAAGTTTATAGAGGTGTCGTCAAGACACGCCTGGACATGTGACTCAGGGCGAGCCGTGATGAAAATGCCTTGATGCATACAATGATAAAAATTTCTGATATATACACCGATATATTCATAAATTTTAAGTATCGATATATTCATCAAGACCGATATATCTATCCTTGATTGGTACTCATATACAAATACATATTGATATATCTTCGATATATTCGATATATCCGTAAAATTCAAGTATCGATATATCTGTAGAAATCGATATTTTAATCCTTGAATATATATGAAAAAAAGCATTATCAAGACTTGATGTAGCTTGTTCGTTGAACTATATTTGACATCTCATTCAAAAATAATATTTTCATTTTTAAAACACCTCAAAAAATATTAGTTTTTTAAAATTAAAATCTAATTAAATTATGAATTTTATTTTTAATTTTTTTAATTATGTATTGTTATTATTTTGCAGTCAATTTTAAAATAGTTACTTCTATTTTTTAGCCAATTTTATGAAATGATTTTTTTGTGATTTTAATAAACTAGTGTGTGTGTGTGTGTGTATTTATAATTTTAATGAATTATTTTTATATATTTTATTTATGTTAATTTATTTTAAATATTTTTAATTTATATAATGTGAAGCTCATAAAGTTTATGCCTTAATACCTTGATGCTTATGTCCCGTCAAATATATTTGTTTTTTAAAACTTTGGAATGAGTTATGCCAATCGTTACTCAACATCATCGTGGAACATATTTTTTCTTCTTTTTTCTCAGGTTCTGTAACTATGCATGCTTCACGTGTTTACAAATAGCACTCCACTTAGTGACTTCATATATTAACTTCATTGCTTCATTGAAGGTGTGGTTGTGCTTATATAACATGAATATTAAATGTAATCTCTCTCTAATTTTTTTATTTCTTCTTTTTGATTACATTCATATTATTGTGTTATTGTTTAATTTTTTTATATTTATTTGATAATGTAACTTTTTTTTATCTCACCCTCCTCTTTTTTTTCTTATATCTCAAAATCAAATTCATACTATCCCTCGCTCATATATGTGCCTCGGGGTCTTGGGATTGACCCGAACCAGCCCAAACCAGAGCTGATTTCGAGTTGTGGGCCATGCCGGGCCTGCCCTCCAGTGAAATTTGTTGTGCCATGCACGGCATGGGAGTCCGTAAGGGCCTGGGAAAAATTGTTTGGCCCGGTCCTTTTGACACTTGTATGCACAGTTGTGCCACCTTGATGTGCTCGACACGATACGATACGATTCAGTGCCGTGCAGGGCTGCGTTGGATAGTGGCGGACCATCCAAGTGGGAAGTTCGTTGCGTAAAAATGTAATGGGTGGCTAGTTTTCGTGGTCAACTAATTGCAATCGATCACATTAATAAGATTCGGCTAATGTGGCTAGACCTTTTTTAAAAATAACTCGTCTCGTTGGGCTATCACTTGATGGGACTTGACTCGTGACTCAGCCAATTCCAGGTCCTTTGGCCAATGGACCATGCCATCCGGTCAAGCATGTGAGCCGTGCTTGGCCTGGCAAGAGGCACGACTTGTGCTGGCCCAACACTGCACAAGTCGTGCCATGGGGATGGCATGATCTAGGATCATGCATGGTTCCAGACCTTGTCATGCTGGGCCAGACACAATTGGACCGTGTCGTGCGACTCTAGTTGTGAAATGCATGTTTAAGGCGTGCCTGGGCATAAGGCCATGCTACTCCCTACTCTAGCGCCTTGCCTGAGGTCAGGCCCAACATCTTCATAGAGTAGTTCAGGTGTGCAAGGCGCGTGCCTTTCGCTAGGCATGAGGCTCCAAAAAGGTGTACTTTTCTACGATCTTGCTTTTTTATATTTTTTAATTCATAAATAATTAATTAAAATATTTTTTTTATAAATTTATTTGTGTAATTTATTTTTATATTATCTACATATGATAATTTTAATGTCAAAATTTGCTTATTTATCTAGTTATTTATTTATTTATATATAATAAATTATTTATTTATAAAAAATAATAATACATTCTTTATTTTTAAATAAGTAAAAATAAATGGTTATTTGTAAATAAATAATAATGAATTATATATTTTTAAATAAATTAATAGAAAGTCATTTGTTTATATAAATATTTATTTATCTAATTATATATATATATATATATATATGTGTGTGTGTGTGTGTGTGTGTGTGTGCGTGCGTGTGTGCGTGAGTGTGCTAGTGGTTTTTATGTAATATAGGATGTGTCTTGCATAAAATTTTATGTCTCGTGCCTCAAAAAGACATTATGTGCTAGTGGTATTTATGATGGAACCATATTGTGTGAAAATTTTTTTACTTTAAAACTTAATTTGTTTATAAATATAACATCAGTCGTGGCTATATTCATGCAGAATTTCTTGGCATTATGTGCTAGTGGTTTTTATGATGGGACCATATTTCACCGAAACATCAAAGGTTTTATGATTCAAGGTGGAGACCCGACTGGAACAGGGAAAGGAGGGAAGAGTATATGGGGCAAAAAGTTCAACGATGAGATACGAGAGTCTCTAAAGGTTCGTTCTTTACACGTCTAACCGAATGCCATCTTATCAACAACACGGTAGTCTGGTTGACACAAATGATGGATGCTCCTGCCTCGTGGTCTTGATTTTGATCCACATGGATGCCGGATATGCTCCCCATGGTGTCTGTCAGTTGCATCTATCATTTTGTTGGGACGAGAGCCTTACCAGCCCTTACCGTGAGGCTCTGAGGCTTATATATGGGCCGAGAGATAATGCGAGTTAGGTTTGGAGGCGGGCACATCCTCTCTCTCTCTCTCTCTCTGTCACACACACACACACACACACACACACTCTCTCTCTCTCTATAAGGGTAACATAAGCAATTGATAAAAATATTTATTCTCTCTTACTTACACTCACACACACACACACACACACTCTCTAAGGGTAACAAAATCAATTTGATAAAAAAGAGGCTTAATGTAACCTTTAGTCTCTCTCATTCGCAAACACACATGCACACACACTCTCTCTATAACACATGCACACACACACTCGTGTGCACTTTCATGGTAATATAAGCAATTTTTAGTCTCCCACTTGCGCACTTATACGCACACACCCTCCCTCTCACACACACACACACATCTACTCTCTCTCTCTCCTCTCTCTCTCTCTCTCTCTCTCTCCTCTCTCTCTCTCACGCACACACATACTCTCTCTCTATCACACACACACACACACACACACTCTCTCTCTCTCTCTCTCTCTAAAGGTAACATAAGCAATTGTATAAAAAAAGGTTGAATGCAATCTTTAGTCTCTCACACACATGCGTGCTTGCACACACACATGCATGTTGCATACACATACATGCTTGCTTGCACGCACATGCACACACATGCACACAAACATGCACACACACAGAGTCTCTCTCTCTCTAAGTGTAACATAAGCAATGGATAAAAAAGGTTGAATGCAATCTTTAGACTGTCACACATTTGCGCGCGGTCACACATGCACACACACACTCTCCTTCTAAGGGTAACGTAAGCAATTTATAAAAAAAGGCTGAATGCAATCTTTAGTCTGTAACTCACAGGCACATGTGTGCTTGCAGTTGCACAAACACACATGTGTGCTTGCGCACATACATGCACACACAATTGATAAAAAAAAGGTTGGTGCAATCTTTAGTTTCTCGCACATGCATGTGCGCGCACACACACACACACACACACACTCTCTCTCTCTAAGGGTAACATAAGCAATTGATAAAAAAAAGGCTGGGTGCAATCTTTAGTCTCTCTCACACAGACACTTGTGTGCTTGCACACACACACACACACACACTCACTCACACATGCACACAGTCTGTCTCTCTCTCTCTTTTCAAGTGTAACATAAGCAATTGATAAAAAAAGGCTGAATGCAATCTTTAGTCTCACTCACAGGTACACGTGTGTGCTTGCGTGTGCACACACACACACACACAGTCTCTCACTCTCTCTCTCTCTCTCTCTCTCATTCTATAAGTGTAACTTGATCAATTTATAAAAAAGGCTGAATGCATTCTTTAGTTTCACATGTCCGCACACACACATACACACACACACTCTCTCTCTCTAAGGGTAACATAAGCAATTTATAAAAAAAAGGATGAATGCAATCTCTATTCTCTCTCTCACACATGCGTGCACACTTGTGCATGCGAGCGCGCGTGCGCACACACAAAATCTCTCTTTCTGCTCTCTGTAAGGGTAACATAAGCAATTTGCCGGTGGTTTCTTCCTTTTTCCAGCATAATGCAAGGGGCATACTATCAATGGCGAACAGTGGGCCTAATACCAATGAAAGCCAGTTTTTCATATCATATGCAAAGCAGCCACATCTGAATGGATTATATACCGTGTTTGGCAGAGTAATTCACGGATTTGAGATCCTTGATCTCATGGAAAAGGTGAACAACGATGCCGTGTCGCTGTGTTTATTTGAGTGATTGGCGGTGACATTTTTGTGTTATTTTCATGACAGATGCCAATTGGACTAGGTGACCGGCCACTTGCAGAAATAAGGATTAATAGAGTAGCCATGCATGCTAACCCACTCGCTGGCTAGCCTATGGGGCAAAGTAGTGGTTCAGCTTGATGGTTCCAAAGAAATTTTTGTACATTATAACTAAGCATTAACCAGAAGCATCACAACTACTTCTTTCTAATCAAAATGCTTCCTCTCTACTTGTTTTTTTTTTCTTTTTTTTTCTTTTTTTTTATTTTTTTTTATTTTTTTAATTTTTTTAATTTTTTATTTTTATTTTTCTTTTTTTCTTTTTTTATTTTATTTTTTTATTTTTTTATTTTATTTTTTTATTTTATTTTTTTATTTTATTTTTTTATTTTATTTTTTTATTTTTATTTTTTTTATTTTTATTTTTTTATTTTATTTTTTTATTTTATATTTTTTATTCTTTTCTACGTGTTCTAATTTTTAGCTTCATCAAAAAGAAAATTAGTTCTAAGTAGTTTTTGATTGAAAAACATGTTTTTTAGTTGATTAAATGTGGTTTGGCAAGTAATTGTTGATTGTTGGGCTGCAAGGATTTTGATCACTCAAATTTGTTGAATCAATATTATTGATACACACACACACACACACACACACACATATATATGCATACACACACACACACACACACATATATATGCACACACGCACACATACATACATACATATATATATGTGTGTGTGTGTGTGTGTGTGTGTGTGTGTGTGATTTGGCAAGTAATTGTTGAATGTTGGGTTGCAAGGATTTTGATCACTCAAATTTGTTGAATCAATATTATTGATATATACATATATATGTGTGTGTGGTGTACGTGTGCTTGTGTGTGTATGTGTATAACAAATAATCTTGGTAATTGTTGGACACTAAAAAAGTTTAAATGATTGATCATCATAAACTTCAACCTATTGATTTGATAAAGAAAGATATGTCTACATTAATGTGACTTATGACAATGCTTTGAGAGGCAAGCTAGAAATATTCTTTTTTTTATCAAAAATGAATATTTTTTTTCGATATTTTTACATATTGCAATAGTTATCTTGAGAGATTAAAGAGTAGCGGGATAGAAAATTGGTTACTGACTTGCATCTTGTTTTTATCTCGATAAATTTGTATTCCTATAATCTTGTTTGCTAGTACTAATTTCTTCATTTTAAACCCCAAGTTTTTACACGCGCATGTAATTCTTGGATTTGATATTTATTTAGACATGTTACTAATATTTTATTTATGTACAATAATAAAATGATGAAGTTATTTATCAATATTTTTTGATGCATGTTTGAGATACTATGGAGATTTGTTCAACTTGTAATTAATTTTTTCTTGCCTGTTTTAGAAAAACTTTCTAGTTAGAGCATATAAATTTATTCTTCAATCTTTTCATGAAAAAATACAGTTTTGATATCTAAATACTCCAAATATAAATTTCATTACATGTTAATGTTTCTTCATTACATATTTCATGTACCAAGTTGGCAACCTTCTATCATAAGTTGGCCCACTGGGTGTGTATAATTATATAAATATGTATATATATAACTCCACACATATATATTTTTTTATACATATATAAATATATATATATACAAATATATATATACATATTTACATATGTATATGTATATATATATATATATCTAAATATATATAAGTATGTTTATATATTTAAAATCATTATTTTATATATACATATATATGTGTGTGTGTGTGTGTGTGTGTGTGTATTGTTTTTGATTAAGAAATGATATGATATTAGTATTTGGGTGGTATTAGGAGTAAAATAAAAAAATGAAGGCTTAGATTAAAATCTCACATTATATTAATTAATTAATATCTAATTTTATAATATGTTTAAAAAAAACTGTGGGGGCAAAATTGTCTTAAAAAAGGGAGGAAGATATTTTCGTTTTGACTTTGTGTAATTTAAGCATAATTTTCTTTAAACAGTAAACAGAATTTGAATATTGGGACTTGGGTAGGTATTCTTAGCACTGTCGGAAACAAAGAGGAAGGAAGATATTCATGTTCTTGGTTCCTCCCGCTAGCGATTGTGCATTTATGCGGCGTATGTTTCCCGTTCCCACAGAGCGAACAGGTTTCAAAATTCCCGACTGTAACATATGCCTCTATTCTCGGGAATGGCCGTGGAAGATGAAAGCCCGCCAACTCCAGTTGCATTTCCAAAACTCGCTCGAAGCCCAACATCGCAGGCTAGCTCTTCCCATCCTACGGCGGTCCCTTTCCCCCTGCTCCCCCCTCCTTCTCCCCTAGTTCCTCCTACACCCCAATGCCGTAACTCCGACACCTCCCCGCAGAAGCCACCAAACTCCAAGTCCTTTATTCTCTCCGTGGCATCAAATTTCTCCTCGCAACCCCTTACGAATCCCGATCCTAGAGTCTGGGGTGTTCTCACGGCCATTTCCAGTAATGCTCGCAGGCGAGCCCAGGTACGTACGCCGTGGTAAACCCTAGGTCTTATGAAAATGTTCAACACTTATTATTCAAATATGGGTTTTGGATTTACCCATGAAATACTCTACTGTTTCCTGGATTAACTTAGACGCGACGATGGTTTTTACGAGCCATCGTTGAGTTTTGAAACTTTTTGTAAGCAATAGTCCATTTTTTTAACGGTTTAAAAGATGGATTAATTTTGAATTTACGGAAGAGACTCAATGGGAGAAAAAGAAAATTGGACTGCACAATTGTGCTGCATTTTGGAAGTCACATCCCTTCAATTCTATTCTAGTTGGCAACCAATAAAGAAAAATAAGCCACCCCGAGGTCGTGGAAGAAGTTTTAGGCTCCCTTCCTTTCGAAGACAAACTAATGAGATGTTTTTAAAATAGAGAATTATGTTTAATTAGCAGCTGAGACTTGAAATAAATCGAATATGTAAAATTTGTAACAATATTGAGTTGAGGATGATTTCTAAAATTATTTTGAAGAATGGTAACTTTATTAAATGTTCAAAATTTCTTTTATTTATATAATGTATCATTTGATTTTTTTAAAATTGATTTTGGGTGAAATATGTTTTTTCGAATCCGAAAAAACATATTTTGAATTCGAAATAAATTTTTAAAATAGAGATTTTACTCCTTTACCAATTAAAAAAAATGGAAACTATGGATTTTAAATTTGAAAATCACTAATGAAACATTACATTTTTTTTTGAATTCTAATAGAATTCAAAAATCACTTTTAGAATTCTCAAGTGGTTTTCAAATTGTGTTAATATGTATGTCTGTATCTTTATGTTTATATATTATATTAACATATATATAATTATATTAACATATATGTAAAACTATATATAAAAAACTATATATATATATATATATATAAATATAAATAAACCAACTTATATATATAAAACTATGTGTTAACATATATATCTTTATGTTTATATATATACAAGCTTATATATATATAACTATATATATAAACATACTTATATAATTCTATATATTGACATACATAAACTTATATATAAGCACACACACACACACAACTATATATATAGGTGTATATATATATATACATTTATGTATATATATATATATATATTAGTTTACATATACCTCTATATATGTTTATATATTAGCACACACACATATATATATTTATGTATGTTTATAGTTTATACATATAAGTTTATATATAACATATAAATAGTGATATTTAGACTTGTTTATATATTTATATATATGTTATATATGTATACTTATATGTGTAGTTATATATATAGGCTTGTAAATATGTATATTTTGTATATATACATTTATTTATTTTTATGTATGTTAATATAGATACATATAATTATATATGTATATATTATAGGTTTATATATATATTAATATCGTTGAAAGATAAAAAAGAGAGAAACAATAATAGTAATTTAAGAAGAAAATTATATATTTCCATTTTTTGAGAAATCTATATTTATAGCAATTAGCATTACAATTATTAATATCGTAACAATTATTCATTGGTAAATGTATGATCATTCATAGTTATCAGTGAATCATTTATAATATTTTCTTTTGAATGATCATCACCATATTATTAGTACTCTTCATTAAAAACTTTGTCAATAAAGTCTAGTGGGACAAAGCCTAGATGAAGGGAAAAAAGTATATTATCTAATATCTTTTTTTATACTCTCTCCTAGTAGTGACATGACTATATTGTCTTTAACTTTTTTATTTGAAGATCTTTAAGTTGGTGCATGTTGTTGTGCAAGTTTTTTGAATATTGTAGAAGGTAAGACTTTAGTAAATAAATATGTTAGATTATCATTAGACCTTATTTGTTGCACATCAATTTCATTATCTTTTTAAAGTTCATGAGTGTAGAAAAGCTCTGGTAAAATATGTTTAGTTCGATCACCCTTAATATATATTCTTTTAATTTGTGCAATACATGTAGTATTATCTTCATATATTACTGTTGGATTATTCATAATAGAAGATAATTCACTTGATTTATTGATGTGCTGTATTATTGATCTCAACTAAACATATTCTCTATCAGTTTTTTTATCACAAGTATTTTGAATGATTAGAGGAGGTGGGTTGGGTACCACCATTTGTTTAATTGAATTCAATGATATTGTAGTATTTTTATAAGTAAATATAGATTTTGTTTTGTAATTGAGTTTTGTGAGGATCCAAAAGATATTCTGTATCTGAGTAGCCAAGTAATTGTGATTCCATTGGTTTGGAATAAAATAATTCCATGTCATCTGTCTCACGGAGATATTTCAATATATGTTTGATTTCATTCTAGTATATTTTAGTTGGAGTTGAGTTGTATCTTGCTAAAAATTAACTAAGAAAGTAATGTTTGATCGATTATAATTTGTAAGATATATTAGTGCACTAATTACACTAAGATATAGTACTTCAGAACCATATAATTTTTAATTTTATTTCTTAGGCTAGATTGGATCTTTAGTTACTTCAAGTAATCTAACAATCATGAGGGAACTAAGCGAGTATGATTTATCCATATGAAAGTGCTTTAGGATTTTTTTTTATATATGATGATTGATGAATCAACACATCATTCAAGCAATACTTGATGTGCATGCTGCGACAATAATTTATTTTTTCAAGATCTTTCATCTTAAATTTCTTCTTTAAATAATTGGTTGTTTTGATGAGTTTTTTAGGAGTCACAATCAAATTTAAATAATTTTTATATATTACTATTATTATCAATTCATTTTTTGTTTCTTTGATCAAAATATATGGACAAATTAAATTACTTACATATCTTTCTCTGAGTAAATATTGGCTTAAATGATGATATCACATTTGACTAGACTATTTTAATCTATATAAAAGTTTTTGCAACTTGATTGAATACATATTATATTATTTTAAATTCATTGCTTCAGGCAATATGAATCCTTTAGGGATTTTCACATATACATTAGCATCTAGAGCTCTATATAAATATGCTGTGACTACATCTATTAGATGAATATTCAGTTCTTTTGAGACGGCTAAACTTATCAAATATTAGAATATGATTGTATCCACTACGGAAGAATATATCTCTTCATAGTTAATAATAGTTCTTTGTGACAAACCTTGGAACATAAACAGTACAACTTAAAATTCATAAATGTGAAATATTAGGTTAATAACTTTTAGCAAGCTATGATAATGATAAATTATGATTGTCTGTAGGATGAAGATGACTTAAATTTGTGGCTTATATAATAGCATGCCCCCATGTTGATAAAGGTAATTTTGTTTTCAAAAATAGTCTAGCAATCATTTATAGTTATATGATAAAAGATTTAGCCAGCCCATTTTGACAATGAAGATGAGCAATAGGATTTTGAATGTCTATACCATAAACATACAATAATCAAGGAATGTTTGAGATGGGAATTTACAAGTTTTATCAAAATGAATTGTCTTGATAAAATAATCAGGAAATTATGTTCTGAGTCGAATTATTTGAGCCAATAATCTAGTAAAAATAATATTTTTACTAGAAAGAATGTATACATGAGATCATAAAGTGGACTCATCAATTAAAACTATAAAATAGTAAAATAGTTCACTGGGTAGGTAAATAGGCTCACAATTATCCTTAATAAAAGTGGGAGGTTTAAATATAATCTTTATAAAAGATGGTTTAATAATTAATTTGTTTTTAGAATAAACAGCATAAGTATAACTATCAGTTACTAAAATTTGTCTTCTTGCTAATAGATGTTGTTGGGCAATTGTGCTTCCACGGTAGTGAGATTAAGATACAGAAAAAATAGAAACAACAGAAAACAAGCAATATATATATCATATCCAACAACCATTCATGACAGAATCAAAAAATAAGAAACAAACACAAAAAATAACGTGGTTCGCTAGTCGCTCAGTATGACTAGCTACATCCACCAAAAAATATTTATGCGTTACATATTAAACCAACAGAAATCATCTTACAGTATGCAGCACACAGAATAGTCGCGATAAATCGCGCAGAGAGAAGAGAGAGAGACGATAAACAGTTCCACGGGTTCAAAAACAGCCACCCGAAAATAAAATTACAACACATTTTATATTATAAATTTTCTCGGTTTATTTAACCGGAGCGGGTTGGATCATGGGACGGGTCAGGCTATGCTCCAAAAATTTTGGTCAGCTGACTGGTCAGCGGAACCTCCGTTATTGTGCAACTGCTGCATTCCCGGCCTCTTAATATTTTATTTTTTGCACTTACATGAAAATATTAAAACAGAAAAAAATATTTAGTTATATAAATAGATTATTAAATAAAAATAAATTACATATACAGTAGATGCCCATTAAAATTTTGAATGATACGGCGTATCATAAAAATTTTAGGAT
Source organism: Sapria himalayana (assembly GCA_029783825.1). Classification (NCBI taxonomy): domain Eukaryota; kingdom Viridiplantae; phylum Streptophyta; class Magnoliopsida; order Malpighiales; family Rafflesiaceae; genus Sapria; species Sapria himalayana. The sequence goes on from JAREIK010002950.1 coordinate 1,625,443, forward strand.
GCCCAACCATTTATACCACAGTAAAAATGCATTGAAGTTATTGAACTTCTAGTTCATGACAATATAATATTCAAAGATCTAATTGTTATTTGATATAACCCACAATATAAATAAGATAATAATTTTAAAATATATTTTTGCTTAGAAATAATAGAACTAATGGGTAAATATTCATTTGTATCATGATTTATAGTTTTAATATGATATTCATCTTGAAAAATATTTTTAAAATTGAGTAAATTTCTACTAAATTTATTAAAATAAATGACATCTTTAATTTGTAATTTAGTACCTTTCGGTAGAATAATGGTGGCTTTATCAGAGCTTTTAATTAGGTTAACAGGACCTGAGATAATATGAACATTAAATTTGAGCTAATGTGAATGAATTTTTTTTTATCATGCAAGATCGTGTGTATTGTGACATTGTCAACAAGACATGCATCATCATTAGATGGTATATAAATATAATTGATTAATTCTGAGGAGGGATCCATATATCTAAAAAAACAATGAAATTTAAATAGAAAATCAAAGTTTGCGTTATAGATAAATGCTGTGTTGCATGAATACGCCTAAGTGCTGCCGTGTCCACGTGTCCGACACGTGGATACGGCGACACGGGTAGGACACGCGTCGGACACGCGTCGGACACGTGTCCGATAGGCCAGGGGTGGGTTTTGGAATCTGCATCGGGAGGGGGAGAGTTCAAAAATCGAAAATCAAAAATCAAAATTCGAAATTCGAAATTCGAAAATAGGGTGGGGGGTTGGGTTCGGGAGGGGGGGGGGAGGGGGTTTCGGGAGGGGGGTCTGGGGGGGGGGGGAGGGGGGGGTGGGGTTTCGGGAGGGGGGCGGGAGGGGGGGGGGAAAAGGTTCGGGAGGGGGGCGGGAGGGGGGGGGGAAAAGGTTCGGGAGGGGGGCGGGAGGGGGGGGGGGAAAGGTTCGGGAGGGGGGAAGGCTACATTATTTTAATTTTACATTATTTTAAAATACATAATTTTAAATTATTTTAAAATACAGTTTTTTAATTATTTTAAATACCTAATATTTATAATTAATAATTTTTTTTTTAATTTTATTTTTTTTATCATGACGTATCCTAGCCGTATCCGTATCCTAGTTTTTTAGAATTTGCCGTGTCTCCGTATCTTGCCGTGTTGTATTCCCGTGTCCGTGTCCGTATCCGTGTCCGTGCAACATATGATAAATGTATGGAAAAATAATTTAGAAAAGAAAATAATATAAAAAAAATGTACTAGGATAATCATATGTGTCGATCATAGCAGACATTGCTATCCCAATCAAAGGATTAATTTTTTCACTTTGATTTTCAAAAAAATCATAATCATCAAAATGTTGCAAAGGTATTACACTATCATCATCAAATACATGATCACTAGGATTCATTGTATTTTTTTCGTTAATAAAATTTATTTCAATTTGTTTTTGTTTTCCTTTCATGGAGGTCTGATAAATGTCAATAAAATATTTTTTCGTACGATAGGTACAAAACTAGTGACTTTTCATTCCATATCTGTAAGATTTAATTTCATAAACCTTTTTATTATGTGTCCTTGTTGTCTTTCTAGATAATTTTTTAGAATGATTCAACTCTTGGTTCTTAGAGATATTCTTCTTGTTTTGAGAATGATTATAATTATCTCGATTTGAAGAATTATAGCCACCATTACCATGACCTCAGTCTTGTTTATCATATCCATGCCAATGCCCATGCCCACTCCCATGTTTATTAATTTGATTGTAGCGTTGGCTTCAGGCAATGATATAGATCTAATAGGGCAAGATTGGTAGTTTTTTAGTAACAGTTTATTATTATGCTCAGCTACAAGGAGACATGCAATTAACTCAGAATATTTAATAAAATGATATTTTCTATATTATTGCTGTAGGAAACATTAGAGTTGTGAAAAGTAGTGTATGTTTTCTCAAGCATATCCTTTTATGTAATTTTTTCTCCACATAATTTTAGTCGAGAACTAATTTTGAATAAGATTGAGTTGTAGTCACTAACTGACTTGAAACATTATTGTTGTAGATGAAGCCAATCATAATGGGACTTTGGAAGAATTATAGCCTTTTGATGATTATATCGTTCTTTCAAACTCTTCCAGAGGACCAATAGATCCTAGAATGTTAGATTAATAGTTTCCGAGTGGATTTTGGCATTTAAGATCCAAGATAAATAATTCTTATCCAAAATATCAAGGGTAATATATTATATTTCAGTAATATTAGATATTTTTTGTTTTAAATAAATAACATTATATTAATAAAGTAAATATATATATATATATATAGAGAGAGAGAGAGAGAGAGAGAAATTAAAATTTGTGGTGTAATTTATTATAATATAATTGAGTATAAGTGGTAATGAGTGTAAAGTTAAAACCGAATATCAGAGGTTCAAATCAGTTTGAAAGCAAAAAAAATTTGAAGTCTAAAAAAAAAATTTCAAAATAATTTGACTATGAAATTGAAATATATATTTAATGTTTTATGATTTTGTAATATCATCTGAGGTCTGAGTTCCTTGGATTTAATCTTTTCGGCTTTGTGATTATTGGATCTCTCGTACTGATAACATGTTGAAAGATAAAGAAGAGAGAAAAGAAATAATAAAGATCATTTAAAAAGATAATTATATGATTTCATTCTTCCAAAAATCTATATATATATAGTGTTATAATTATTAATACCATAATAATTATTCATCGGTAAATATGTGATCATTCACAATTATTAGTGAATCATTTATTATATATATATATGTATGTATGTATTGTTTTATATATAGGTATATATATATTTATTATATGGTTTTGTGTATACATATATATAAGTTTATATATAAGTGTGTATATATATATATGTTTATATACTGATTTATATATATGAATTTTCATTTAAACTTATATATATATATACAAATATATGCTTGTATATATATATATTTGTATATTTGTTTATACATGTATATTTATATATGTATATTTATATATGTAGTTATATATATATAGGCTTGTATATATATATATATAAATAATATGTTTATTTAATTAAATATATGTTTATATTAGATACATATAATTATACATATATAGGCTTGTATAGGTATATTTTTAGATATACATTTATGTATATATGTTTTTATATATAATTATTCATATAGGCTTGTTTATATATGTTTTAAATATATATATATATATATATGTGTGTGTGTGTGTGTGTGTATACACACACACACACACATAAAGATATTAACGTTCATGTTAACACAATTCGAAAACCACTTGAGAATATGAAAAGTGGTTTGACTTTTAAATATTGGTGATTTTTGAATTTGAAAATTTGTGTTTTCTAATTTTTTAATGAGTTAAGGGATAATATTATATTTTGTGTTTATAATAAACAAAAACTTAGGTGTTTTAGGATTATATATGTATAATTATGTATGTATGTTTAAATATATAGTTTTATATGTAGGCTTGTATATATATATATATATATTACATATATGTTTATATAATTATATGTATGCGCGCGTGTGTGTGTATATATATATATATATGCTTACATAAAGATATAAATGTGCATGTTTACACATAATTCAAAACCACTTGAGACTATGAAAAGTGGTTTGACTCTTAATTGGTGATTTTTAAATTTAAAAATTTTAGTGATAGATCTATATTAATTATCAATCTAGCTAACCATTTTCTTAGTACTTGTTAGTTATATGTAAATAAGGTCATTGAGGATGAACTATAATTGATTTTTAGGTATATTTTTAGATATACATTTATGTATATATGTTTTTATATATAATTATCCATATAGGCTTGTTTATATATGTTTTAAATATATGTGTGTGTGTGTGTGTGTATATATATATATATATAAACATAAAGATATTAACGTTCATGTTAACACAATTCGAAAACCACTTGAGAATATGAAAAGTGGTTTGACTTTTAAATATTGGTGATTTTTGAATTTGAAAATGTGTTTTCTAATTTTTTAATGAGTTAAGGGATAATATTATATTTTGTGTTTATAATAAACAAAAACTTAGGTGTTTTAGGATTATATATGTATAATTATGTATGTATGTTTAAATATATAGTTTTATATGTAGGCTTGTATATATATATATATATTACATATATGTTTATATAATTATATATATGTGTGTGTGTATATATATATATATATGCTTACATAAAGATATAAATGTGCATGTTTACACATAATTCAAAACCACTTGAGACTTTGAAAAGTGGTTTGACTCTTAATTGGTGATTTTTAAATTTAAAAATTTTAGTGATAGATCTATATTAATTATCAATCTAGCTAACCATTTTCTTAGTTCTTGTTAGTTATATGTAAATAAGGTCATTGAGGATGAACTATAATTGATTTTAGTTAAACTAAATCATGATTACTTAGGGTATAACATATCATATTTTTTGATAAAATTGTTATGCATATATTCTAAGATGCTTCATATTATAATTACTTTTATAATTATATATTTTTTTATAATAGTTATATTGATCTAAATTTTTTACTTCTCTATTATTTTTTCTATCAATTTATTTGAATTTATATAGTAGATGTGCATCTATTAAACTTGTTTTTTTTTGTTTGTAGAGGGGGATGTTTATAGGAGGTGAGGTGTCCACATCGTTAAAATTGTTAAATATATTCTATTTATCAAATTCATTATTCTAGTTCATTAGTTGATTGTGATTAATTTTAAAATTTAGAAATAAAAATACCGGAGGTTCATTGGTGAAAATAAGAAACTAATAATATAAAGTGAAAAAATAAAATACTTAAAATCTAAGAAATTTTAAGTTTGATAATTTTGAATATTTTGAACTTGTAAAGGAAATATTGAGATAAGAGAGAAATCAAAATTTTCAAAAAAATATTGGGAGAACATAAAAATCAAAGCAAGACTTTTTAAGAAAAGATTAGTGTTATTGATACTTATACATATTCAAAGAGGTAAAACTTAAACTAAAAAATAATTACAGTAGCTATTAACTAACGTTGCATGTTAGGCATAACATGTCTACGAATGGGTTGTTGATCTCAATCCATTGTATCATTTATAAATGAGCTTATTCATTCGTTTTAAATAAAACGAGTCAGTTAGTCTGGCATGTGCCGTGTTTCAGACCACTTTCTGGGTCATGACTTGACTTATGACCTATTGTCCATCCTTGGATAGGTTAGTCCCGGGCTCATGTGCATGTGTGTTACAGTGACCACAAAGCCATTATATTAAAATAACTATAGCCATTTATGTGTCTATGCCTATGGGCCGCAAGCCACATGTCGCGATGACCTAGACCATGACCATCATGGCCAAAGTATGATTTTCCCATTGACTAATGTGCTATGCCATGCTATCTCTTTTCTTAGATATGTTAGGATGTCATGCCTAATTTGATTATATTTTTTTAGAGAATTAAAATTCATATGACCTATCCTGATTATATTATGAATGTGCTTTGATGATGATAATTATATAAATATTTATTTTTATCATAATATGTGAATGATATTTTAAAATATTTCTTAATATATTTAAATCAATTAATGAAATGTCTGTGTGTGTTGTAATAACACAAATACCAATTAGTTAGAGATGGGCGATGCACAATGGTGCACCTTCCCTCAATATCTCTCAAGGTTTTTCTCTTCATTTTTTCTATATTTGTTATAGTTTCTCTATACATAATGTGTTTGCGATGATACATGTTTTCTCTTGCATGAGCTTTTTTTGATGTCTTATATCAACATATTCTTGATTTTATTTTGACTTTGGTTCTCTTATTCATCTAGAATTTTTGTGTGGTTTGAATTGCAAACTCAGTGAGTTATCATCATAGGGTATCAATATGCTCTTGAGCGAGGATGAGCTATGCATTGGTCGATCGGTGAAGGATAGGCATTTTCAAATTGATTCAACTGCAGTTAGTGGGTATCATTGCAAGATATGTAGGAAAAATGTCACTTTGGAAGATGGGGAACATCCATCAAATTGTTATGCTCGTGTCTTCCTAAAAGATACTAGGTTTTCATTGTTTGCCCTCTTCAGTTCTTTCTTTGTGCTTTATTCCGGTGCTGCTAATATCTGAGAGTTTGTAGCACAAATGGGACGTATCTTAACTGGAAAAAACTGGATAAGAGTAGTCCTGAAGCTCAAGTCCATCATGGGGATATCATATCATTTGCTGCTGTTCCTCAGCATGGTAATATACAAATTTTTGTCTAAATGCCCTGTTTGATAATTACTTGTCTTCCATAATTTATGTTTTTCCTATTGTTTATTACTTTTTTGTTGGGTCATACACAAGACCGACTTCATTTTCATTAGCCTGCATATCTCAAAACAAAACACAAGCCTTCTTTTGCTTGCTTGAGGAGCCTTTAATGCATGAATAAACAATATTTTCTTGCTTTCATGTTTATTTATTTGGAGCTTTGTTCTTCTTGACAATGTTCTTTTACTCAATGAATGCAAATAATAAAGAGAATAAACTATATCTCTTGTGTTATGAAAACATAATTAACTATAATTTCTTATGTTTTGAAAAAATTATAAACAGACATTTGTATAAAGTCCCTACCTAGTGTACTAGGTTTTCCTTTAGCATGAGGTCTGAGAAAGATTTATATCTCGATAGTCTTACTTATCCATGAAAGTTAGAGGGGATGCGTCTGATGAGTGTCAAATTCGATACTCATCACGCTGAGATATGATATCTCAAAACAACTTCATTTTCATTAATATGGATGTCTCAAAACAAAACACATGCCTTCTTTTGCTTGCTTGAGGAGCCATTAATGCTTGAATAAACAATATTTTATTGCTTTAGTGTTTATTTATCTTGAGCATTGTTCTTCATAATAATTTTCTTTTACTCAATGAATGCAAAGAATAAAGGGAATAAACAACATTTCTTGTGTTTTGAAAAAATAATTAACAGACATCGTATAAAGGTTGAACCCTATGTATTAGGTCCTCACTTAGCATGATGTCTGAGAGAGATTAATATTTTGATAATTTTACTTATTCTCGAAAGTTAGAAGGGATGCATCTAATGAGTATTGAACTTGATACTTATCACACTAAGATATGATATCTAAGAAATCTACATATGTATAAATAGGTAAAACATGTTGAGAATTCTCAATCTTCTAACCTCCTAAAATGTTAACACTAATCTAGGAATATAACTAACTACTAAAATATTTTAGATCTTCTAGGTATTTGGTTATTAATTTAAGTTTTTAAAAAATAAATCTTATCCTATTCTCATGGCATTCTCTCTCAGGGTGGTGTAATTATGCCTAACTTAGTGGCAATTGATGCAAACTTAGGTTTAAACAAATTCTTATTCAAAATATATGCAATTCGTTGCTTAGTTAGCACAAAGAGTATACAAATCATTTAGCAGTTCAAATTTTCTTTGATGAGTGATGATTTATTTCGATGTGTTTCGTGTTATCATGTTGTATTGGATTGTGGATTTTGTTATTTGCTACTTTGTTATCGCAAAATAGCTTCATAGTAAAATTTGACTTGAATTTTAATTCATCTAGAATTCATTGTAGCCATAATAACTTATATACTTTATATGCAAAAGCTTTAACTTTGTCTTTGTATTGTTTCGAGCCAATCCACACTATTTTCCTCCTCCATATAACTAGATTTTTTTTGATTAGATTTCTTGAACAATCATTTTTTGGAGTATCATTAAGATATCTTATAATGTGATACACCTCATCCAAATATTCTTTGCATGGTGAGCGTATGAAGTATCTTACAACACCCATAGCAAAAGCTATATTTGGCCTTGTATTTAAGACATCAATTTTTCAATGAAACATTGATATTTGTCAATGTCTACCGGATTCATTCGTGTATCAGGCTTGCAATCACTCATCCTAGTTTCTCGTGAGTTCAAAATATCCTTTCTCTGGGATGCTTTAATATCATTTTTTGATTTCCGATATCTATTCTTAGTAAATATCTCAATTGTCATAGTCCTTGATTTTAAATTCTTTTTTCATTACCTTGCTTAAGTCTAACTATTTCTATTTCCTCATCTCATGTAACAATAATATCTTTTACATAAATGATTCAACTATATATTTTACCATCAATATTTTTGATAGACATTGTATGATCAACTTGGCCTTGGCAATATCCCTTTTTTATTAATCTTGTTTATCTCTTGAATTAGGCCTTGGGAGATTACTTTAGTCCATACATGAACTTTATTATTCTACATAATTTAGTTTCAAACTTGTGTTCATAATTTAGAGATGTTGTTATATGTACTTTTTTTCCAAGTTCTCATTAAGTAACACATTTTTTATATCTAATTAATATAAATGTCATTCTAAATTTGCGGCAACAAATAAGAACTCTCATATAATATATATTGTTGCTACTGGTGCAAGTATCTCTTAGTAATCAATACTATTTATATGTGTGTAGCCCTTTGCAACTAGTTATGCTTTGTTATGCTTTTATAGGACACATACTTAGACATTGGATACAAAGGAAATTTAGTATGAGTTCTACTATTTTTTCTAATAGTAATTGGTATATCTAGATCATTAGGATTTAGGAATAGGAGCATTTGGCTCATATTGATTTTGTTGACTTGAAGTAACAACTGTGTCTTCTAGATTTTTTCTCGTGTTATATAATTAGTTATGTAACGGAACAATTTGTTCTTCTCATATTGCCTGTTTGTGTTGTGTGTGAACATTATCAGGTTTTTTTGTTCTCAAATCTGATTTTGGCATAGTGTCAATATCATATGCTAGTATTTTTCAAGATTGATCCACTGTGGTCTTAGGTTCCATGAGAGTAGAAGCAATATTTGGATTTTACAATTCTCCCTCCTCAATAGTAGCAGTGATACTTTGCTGTTTAGGGTCCATATAAAATACAAAAAAATATAAAATTTTTTATCTAAATTTCTTTTGAAAATTAGTTTTACTTTTTTTTCAAAGTAACTTTGTAATTTAAGAAATATAACATCTAAATTTATGTAATTTTATCAAGGGAGAATTATGTCTTGGGGTCTTGGGAACCCTAATAATTAACCTTAAGGCCTCATAACACTTATATTTGACTTTAAGGATATAAACATTTCCAGGACAAAAATGCCCTTAATGATTCCACATCAGCAGCTGATGTGGAACTACCAAATTCATTAATTAAAAAGGATTTTTTGCTGTGTTTTTCCAGCAATCAAAAAACTGAACATCTTTCTCTTTCTCTTTCTTGTTCTCTTCAAAACCTCTTTCTCTATTCTTCTCTTTGCTCTGGTTTTTCCACATCATCAGGGGTAAATGAGGTATTACAAAAATATTATATCCTTAACATTAATTTTTGTTTGTTTCATATTTTTGAGGTCAAATATAGGTGTTATGAGGCCTTAAGGTTAATTATTAGGGTTCCCAAGACCCCAAGACATAATTCACCCTTTTATCAAACTACATAAATCCTTTTTTGTGTTGGCGAATAGCTAAAAAGTATATTACATAAATCTTGAATTTGACTCGTCTCTATTATGATTATGAATATGTATAAAGGCCGCACAACCAAACACTTTAATAGGTGTTGAATGTTTTTGTCGTTGGCTAAACCTCTAGGGTCTAGGAGAGGAGGAAGAAGATAGAGGGAAGAACATAAAAGAAAATAAAAATAATTTTCTTATTTTTTCATTAACCTCCAAAAAATGAAAATCAAAATTCAAACATATATGTGATTATGACAACTCACATATTAGGTGCTCTAGTAGAATATAAATAAAAAAAATAATTATATATAAATCTATAAATTATATTAAATCTCAACATTACTCTTCAAATTAGTATACATATGTCACAAACACTTATCTTGGAAGAGAATGAAGACATATGTAGTCATTGGAGTGCCTTCATGAAAATTTTGAAATATGGTCGTTGGTTACTTTTTTTTAGGTTGCACAAGTGTGTTATTTTTTTTTTCTTTTTTTTTTATTTTGAAGGAGCTCAGTTAACATGTTGATCCTATTGATCATGTACGTGAATGATATCCTTATGTGAGATATTAAGGTGAGAATCACCTAATTAAAAGAGTTTATTTGGTCATTGTTAGAAATGAAAATTTTTGAGACTCGTATACTTTCATGTTTCTTATGGTATATCTTGCATACTCTAGGAAATGATATCATATTATCATGTAGGAGATATATAGATGATACTCTCATAGATGATGACCTTTTGAATTATGTTCTAATGAATATTTTGATTGAGTTATATATTGATTTCTTTTTCAATGTGATTATTTCAATTAATTTTATTACAAATAGGAGAATCATATGAAATTAATTATCTAAGTATCATTAAATCATATATATCTAATAGAGTTAGTATGTTTAATTATTTTCTCATTTCTTCACTACAAGTTAATCTCGACATAATTTTTCACATGTTGAGATATATGAAGAAGTTTCTAAGATTTTTAATTTCTCTTAGTGATCATGTGCATATATAATTAATTGTGATTTGTGCATTTAGAAATGATTTGAGTATTAGTTTGCATTGATACGAGAACTACTATGAATTTTTGTAATTTTTTCAAAAACAATATTATCACCTCTACAATTGATAGACATATAGTTATTTTGAGGTCAAGTGTAAATATAAAAGTCCGAGTAATAAAGATGATCACATATAAAAGTGGAAAATGGGTCGAGCAACCCATTCATGGTATGTGGCATGGCCTGCGAAAGTTGGCCCATGTACATCCTTATACAACTAGATCCATACATGGAATTGGCATGGGTTGATATGGTGGCATGGCTTGGGACTTACCTGGCCATGGGATTGGGCCTGCTTATCCAATTTGCATTCAACACAACACAACCTAAGTTGCCAGCCCATGCAGGTTGAAATCAGCTTGGGTGACAAAATGACTCGGGTGAGTTGGGTAGAACTCGATTTGGGTTGGTCTAAGTTAGGTTGGACTAGTTCAGGCTAGTTAACACTAAACCTAGGCTAGCTTGGGTTAGATGAATGTTAGGCGAGTCATGATTCATGTTGCACGGTCCAGATTGTATCGGGTTAAATGAGGGCTCGACCTCACCCGACCCATCACAACCCAAGTTGCAAGTGGACCATCTTGAGTTTTCCTTTTCAACAATCGTGTTGATATGACTCGTTTGTCATTTCTAACTTCTTGAGATTAGAGGTGTCAAACGGCTGGCTTGGCCTAGGTTTTTCGAGTTCAACTGGGCTGGCGTGCCGTGCCTGGCACGACACAGTCCCTTGGAGGTCAGGCCCGGAATGAGCTCGTGGCACAAAATCCATCCAGGTTTGGGCTGGTTCTGGTCGGTAATATTTTTTTAAAAAATTAGGGTTTTGGCGTTGTGCCGCCGTCACCCATTGGGCCTCGTCTAGCCTTTCATGTCGGGCGCCAACTCATTGTCCCCCTTGGTGACCATGCTTGGTGTGTGGTCACTTATGTCGTGCCCACGTGCCAAGTACCCGTTTCGTGCTTGACACGGCATGTGGGCCGAAATTCCTCTGCCCGGCATGGCATGACTAGTGCCAAGGGTGCACCCAGCACGGGCCCGGGCATGACACTGTAGCGTGCCAGACTCAGCCCGCCCTGCTCGTTTGACACATATACTTGAGATATTTTGGATCAAATATTTTTTTAAATATATCATATATTCTATTATTTTTATTATTCTTAATTATGATAGTTAGAAACTAAGATATATAGGTTATAATTAGGTTTTTTAAGAGTGAACAAAATATATAAAGATGAATTAGTTCTTTTATAGCTAGAAAATTAAAGATAAAATTATTATTATAACTTATGTTCATAAAGCATATCAATCAATAGATATCATTATTGTGATTTATCAAATTTTTTTATTTTTATTTATTGGCATTATGGATGGGAGAACTCACCTTGTGAGTTGCTCCAATCCGACTATCCTTTTATATAAAGGTTTTCTTTATACACATTTAATATTGAGGGTTTTTACTTTCCATTTTATTATTTTTGGTTTTCAATTCAACATGGTCTAAAAGCCAAATTCCTAGATGTGCCAAATTTAGGATTTATAAGGCAGCACATACATTGTGTCGACATAGTCAAAGTTTTAAAATACAAAAGCATAAGGCAATATATTTTTGAGCATCACAATATATAATTAATTAATATTTTAAATTTTATAAAATAAAAAAACATAAATAAAAATAAAAAATCAATTAATTAGAATTATAAAAAAAGCATACTATTTATTACTTTCACAAAAAATCATGGCAAAGTCATAAAATAAGAACTAAAGTAAATTGCTTTAATTTAAATTCTCCTCTTCAATGATATCATTATCCTCATCCAATGTATCAAAAGTAAAAAAATCTTTACAATCATGTATTTTTATTTTATTTAAATCTTCATCTCCATTTTTATCAATTGGTGTCAAATTGAATTATTTTCTTTGCCTTTGTTTTCGCTTGTACCTAGTAAAAAATATAAATTAATAATTAGGTAGAAATATTATAAATTTTTTTATTAAATTTAATTAAATTTATGACTTCAATTTTTGTGTATTTGGTATTTCATTAAGTTTCATTTTGTAGGAATGTAAAAAAATTATTTGATTTGATGATGCTTGAGTCTGTTGGGAGTTGGATGACACAACTTTAATAACATCAATATTGAATAACTCATCATCCCGAAGCCAACAAAGATCAATGGAGATGAGGGGATCTTCTTTCTCCGCAATCTACTCATCATCCGAATAAATTTTTTATATCAAAATTGGATCAATATTTTATTTTCTTTATAGATTTTGTTCTCTCAATCTGATGTTGTATCGTACATTCACTAGAGCCTTCAATCTTTGATGTTCAAGTCTTTTTTTGTATGTATCTGCAAATAATGAAATAAACAAAAATTACATATTAAAATAAAATAAAGTTCTCTAACATTGAAATAGAAATATGTATAAAAATTTACAAAAATTAAAATATTATTGATTCAAAATTCAAATATGCTTTAATTTTTTACATTCTGAATCACTACAAGTAAGGCTAACGACTCGAATAGTACATTTTTGCATCTATTGTGTTGAACCCCCAAAAACGTATCCATCAACTTCTAGGACTTTTTAATGTTCAAGAATTAATTGCAATACGAGTCCCAAATTCACTCATTGCTTGGTTAAATGAGTCCAATTAAATATCAGTTTTTAAATATTTTTGATAATCCAATATCATATTAATGCATTAAATAATTCATTCCTCACCTCATCAATATTAGAGAATTTATCCTCATATCGCAATTGAGGTTTAAAATAGTAACATGTAAAGGTCGATGAAGTTGTTAAGTTCATTTTTTATCAATTTTTCTCCTAATTGGGTCATATTTTTTTTTCACGCCTCTGCAATTAAATATGATTTTTTTTGTAGAATTTATCAGCTCATAATTATAACCCATGACTAGTCTTTCCTTTGAATCAATCTCTCTCAAGACACGAACTAATGGAACAATAGTCTTAATGTAAAAAATAACACGTGGTCAAAATTTTGGATCAAATAGCATGATATTTTGAGCTTTCACACTTTCTATCTTTTTATCTCATTTGATTAAATACTAATTTTTTGAGGAAAACATTATTATAATACCTTGCTTTTGGTTATAAAGGCATTAGAGAGTAATAAATGAAGTAGCAAACCGTGAATTTGCTGGACGAAAAAGTTCATGATTTTTTGTAAATTATATAAAGCTAAGAACTCAAGTATGATTATATATGAACTTCACTACTTGCCTAGCTCGAGCAAGTGTAGTATCATAAATATTTAATTTTCTAATATCTTCCAGCATCAAATCAATACAATATGCAGCATAAAGAGTCCACCACAACATTCTTCTTTTTTTCATAAGTCTCATTTTAGTATTCACATAATTAGAAGTATTATCAGTGATAACTTGCATAATATTCTTTTCAATTTTTTCAACCACTTCATAACAATATTTTTAACATTATTTTCTATTTTTTATTGTATCAGAAGTATTAATTGATTTCATAAATTTAGTGTTAGTAGGACTATTCACCAAAAAATTGATAATACATATACTCTTTTCATGTCCAACCATCTGACATAATTGAACATTCATATTGTTTCCAAGTTTTTTTTGTGATTTTTCATAATAATATTTGGTCATTCATCTCTTCTTTAAGAATTCATGTTCTCAATTTGTGTATCGATAGAGGCTTAAACCCGAGCCCAAAATTTACAACAGCGTCCATCATTAAAATTCAATAATGATCATTTACAATGTTGAATGAGAGACCTTTTGAATAAATAAACTTACTAATTTTTTTACACACTTTCTTTCTTTCTTCTTTCTTTCTTTCTTCTTTCTTTCACATTGAATTCAAAGTATCTTGATGAGTTTGTAAAATGGTAAATTTATTCATGGATTTTCTAGGAATTGATTCCCCATTTCCACTCCCACTCCCACTTCATTAGATCCTTTTTATTTTGGACAAGACACTCTCATTTATTAAAGTTGGACCCATACCAATTTCTTGGGGTAATTCATTTTTTTTCATTTTTTGATCCTTATAATTGGTCAATGCATCTTTACGTTTCAATCTAATATCTTTACTAATTTTGGGGTATGATTTTATACCATGATGAGTTTCAACTAAGTGATACTTGAGTTTATTCACCCCTCCCGCACATCTTTGATTATAAAATTTACATCTCGAATATTTTTTCACGAAAACTTTAATAATATATTTTCACACAAAATCTTTTCATGATTTTTTAAAATCGGAGAAACTCATCTTGAAAAAAATATCAATAATAATATTCGTTTATTTACATTTTTATATAACAATAAAATTGACTAAAAAATAATAATAAGACATAATTAAAGGATATTTCAAATCTAAAATCAGAACTTAATTGGTTTAAATTTAAATAAATCAAGAAATATTATAAATACTAATGTATACAATATTAAGAAATATTAATCAAAAAATAAACTTGTAAGATTTCAATTTAATTGATTATAATGCTAATGTATATGAGTATTTATATATATATTAGAGAATCCCTTAGCTAATATTTTTCATGTTAGGTGTATCTATCATATAATAAACTTAATAGCATAAAATGACTTAAAAATAATTATTACACATTAGAATAAATATAAAATAATTTAAAATCTATTTGAATATCTAGTAAACTATAAGATTTTTATAGCCTATGTGAGTCAGTTGGCCTAAAAAAATTTAAACCATAAGTCAAACTTAATTTGAATTCTATATATCTAATGTTAGATTTACCTATTGGACTAATATGTGATATTAAATTGTGTTAATAGTAAAATTGATAAATAATAATTAACAAATTAAATTGTAAATTATGATTTTTCTTTTTAAAATTCATAAAAATCTTTTATAAATTAACAAATATGTATTTCTTTATATATACTTACACAAGATATATTTTACTTAAGTGTATATATAATATCAATAATATCTTTAATCAATAGAGAAAATATTTATTTTATAAGGACATGACTATTAAGATGAAAAGAAAATATTTAAAATATTGATCATCTATTTTATTTATTTCATAAAAATCTTTTAGTTAATTGTTTGGATCTTAGGGTTAATTTGAAATGGATTGAAAATACTATTAATTTCATATTCACTTTTCTGAATTGACCAAAAGAATATAATTTATGAATAATTAGATAACTTATTTAAATGTTATGAAAATAAGTATGATAGTTTTGGTAAGGTTTCGAATGTAAAGATTAATATCGTTCAAAAATGATTATTTACTCATTCAGTTAGCTAGGGATAGATGATGAGAGGTTTGTTGAATAAGAGAGAGTTGTTGAGATACTTAATTATACTGAATACTACGCTACCTTATTCCATAATAATATGAAAAATATTAATATATTAAATTGATTGAAGTCAAATGAATTTATTTTTTGTGTGTTATCTAAAATAATACGTGATAAATTTAGTATCTAGCAAATGATTGGAATCTATTTTTTTGTAGTTGTAAATATAATTTTATATAAGAAAATCACACTATAATATATATTATTGAAATTTATAATGTTTAAAATTAACAAGATATATGAACAAGTTTTTAAGATTAAGTTTAAGAGCTGCAAATAAATGATGATATACATAAAAATGATAAAATTGATACTTAGTGTTGTGACAATCTAACTATACAGAGTGGCATTATAATATTGGTGTTGTTTTGACATATATTTAATTTTATAGTTTTTTTTTTTGTATTTTGTTAGCACATATATTTATATTTTGACTTAAATATATATTTTAATGTCTATTTTATATTCATAGTCATACACATTAGCGATTATATTTAACAATTGTAGTTTATATTTTTTAAAATTATTTTCTTAATATATATATATATAGCTCACACCACAACTCACTTGTGAGTTGGCTTGGGTGGGCCTAGGCTGGACTAGACTTGGATTGAATAGTCAGGCTCATTGCTAGCGCCAGCCCCTAGCCCTAGTCCATAGGATAAGAAAGCTAGCAGTGACTAGCTTCTATGCATGCATTGGCTAACCTAGGCTAGTATGGGTTAAATTGCATATCATGTTTTAACTCGAGCTGAACCTAACTCGATATGACTTGACACATCCCCTTTTGGGCCATGTTTGAGTGGGCCATGCTGGGTTGCCAGATGCCTCTGTCTGCCACTAGGCTGGCACACATGGGGTCCTGTTTCATCCTAAAAAATTGGGTAGTGCCGGCTCGACATGATTTGTTGGACACTTTTAGTTTGAGTAGGTTGCTGCTCTTTTTACATAGTTCATTTGGTTGGCTACATAGTTCTTGGAGGTTTTTGCAGTCAAGATGGAGGCTACAATGAGAGTGAGATAATTAGAGACTTATGTGCATGATATTTCCATATTAATTTCTTGAGTGTCAGCATCTAGATTTTGAGTAGTAAGGTGTTTCTCACTATACTATAGTTGTATTACCGAGCAATTTAATTTATATGAGATGATATATCTCATTTTACACTTTTCATTAGTGGAGGGGGTACTAGTCGTAACAAAGACATGAGTAGGAGGGCCTCAGTTTAGTCTACGCACCACAAGAGAATAAGCCATTATAGAGGCAATTATTGTGAGTTATTTCTAGAGAAGAGCTCATGATGACTACTAGCAATTGAGAGAGACATGCCATCTTTCGAATCCATTTAGACATCATCTCAAAGTTTTTTCATTCTAACCCTTGTTGAAGGGGTATTTGGGATTCCTCCTCAGTGGGGCAGTAACATGGCTTTCCTGATCTTTACTATATACATTTTTATATTCTTTAAATATCATTATTTTTTAAAAACTTATTATGTATGATAATATTTAGTTTAACTTCTTATTTGTTGTGTGTGTTTTATTGATTTTTCATTATTTTCATATTGGTCTTCATTCTATGAGTTGTCTTTTTAGACAACTAAATAATGACTTTATTTTTTATTTTTTTTTTTGATATTTATTGTATGATTAGAAAACTCTCAGAATATTTTTTTTTTGGATTGAGCAGAGTAGATTATATTTTTTTTTAATAATAGAATCTTATGATAAATATTTAAGTGTGTTGTATGTGGACCTCATCAACTTGATCACTTATCACTAATAAATTTAAGAATATTTTATCTGAATCTTAGGGATACTTATATTCTAGACTTTAGAGTGTGATGTTTGTTAGTTATAAAAACATACTTGAATTTTGTATTATATTTATTAAATTGATATGTGTAAATACTTATTTTATTTGATATACTCAGATATATTAGAACATAATATAAATTAGATTTGAGAGGATTTTAATTATTTTTATTTATGATTATTTATGATTTAAATAATTATTTTTTTATATTAGATCACATATTTTTTAAGTATTTTATTAAATAATCAAAATTTAATTTGATATAAATATTTTAAAAAATAAGAAGTGATTACTTTTGAATATATGTCAAATAGGGTTTAGTATTTTTTATATGGATTACGAGATGATTATATAATCATATATTCTGGAAAGATAATATTTAATTTTATTAGAAATTGTGAGTTAAACTCATTCCTAAAAGCTAGCTCAAAGAGAGATGGAATCAATATCATATATAAATATTATATTTTATTCAGTATTTGTTATTTTGGAATAATGTTAACACACCATCCTCATGCTTAGGGTTGGATAATTAAAGCATGAAGTTATTGTTGGATTGGACATTTATGAGTGACATATATTGCTCTAATATAGTATTAGAAATATGGAGTGGACCGAATTCATCCCCAAAATCTTGCTCAAAGGGATAGGGAAGCAACATAATATAGTAATCATTAGCTTAAGTACATATTTTTTAACTATGTAGCTTAAACAAGTATGCAAAAGATTGGTCAAAATGTAAGGTTCATAATATTTGCATTGTGTTGTAGAAAAAAAATTATATTGTCAGAGATGTTATATTGATGAGAATGATTCTTATGTTGGGTGGATTAGGGTTTTGGAGTTTATGAATGACTACCAGATGTTGAAAATCACTCCCTCATTTTTTAGCATCCTTTTTAGACACTAGATATCTTAAGTATCCGCTTTTGGATAAGTATCCATATAGGGGCGTGGTTCACGTCGCGTACTTAAGTGAATGATTACTGTATATAAATATAATATCTAACTCAATTTTTTTTGATATGGGATAATTTTAACAAAAGCCTATCTCACAGATTTTTTTGAATTATTAATTTTGCTAATGATATTTCCTTATAATCAAATAAACTAGTATTTATAATTTTGAGATATATTTTTCTTGGATATTCTAATAATAAGTTTAGATATATTATTTTAACAAGCTTATCTATAGTCTTGAATTATTTATTTAGTTCATTATTTCTATGTTCATTAAAAATGAGTTCTACTTAAAAAATACAACACAGAATAATCAAAAAATAATGACAACACTCTCATAATCTAGTATCTATAAGAGCTTTTCATTTGAATGTTTTTATTTTTTTTGATTAATGAGTTAATTTATAATTATTATTATTATTGTTTGATTGTTATATTTATTAATATTTATTTATAGAAAGATCAAATATTTTTTTTATACTTGTACATTTTTATAAATTGATTAAAATATCGAGGATTTATAATATATTAGAATATATGTGATGACAATTCAATTCATTTTTTTTAAGAACGAATCATTACATCAGACTTTTTATACCAGCATATAATGCTAAAATGAGATAACTAAGAGAAAAAATAGTTATTTGATAAAATTTTGTTGGACACTCTATAGCCATGCATAGAGATGTGCCTGACTAATTTTGGGAATATACATTTTTAGTAACAAATTATTTGATCAATAAGATTTATTGTTATATTTTTCAAAGTAGAATGTTTTTTTAGATCTTAAATCTAAGAGAATTCTCTTAGTTTGTCACCTGATTATTTATGATTTATTATTTTATGTGAGTTTTTTCTAGATATAAGAAAATGACACCGAGAGAATTGGATTATGTATTAATTGGTTACTCAAATACTCAAATAGCATATAGTTGGTACCTATTTATGATAATTAAAATAATTATTAGTGATAATACTACTTTCTCTTAGACTTTTTTTCTTCTTCAAGGTTCAAATCGAGGTTGCCGTGGCTTAGGAGATATAAAAAAAATATTCAATTTGTTTTAAGCATGATTCAAACTCTTATAAGTGCTTCGATGGAGCATATTTTTCATCTTTTAGTAACTTTTAGGATGATTGGATCTAACTTTTAGGATGTTTTTATTTTGGATTTTCTATTATTTTCTATAGTATCACAATTTGTTGAGCCTTATTCTAGCTAGATTAAAAGTGCCTTCACTGATGAAATCCACTCACTTATAGATGTAACTCGAGTCACTATTATTACTCTACCTAATTTAATAAACTTAGATAGTCCTGAGTGCGAGAGGTTTAACATTCATTATTGCAGAGTGCGTACTAAAGGACATATTGCTAAGGACATTAACTAGCCTCCATAGTCATGTGATTTTGTTGAACTTAATATTTTTGTAATAGTTTTTTTTTTAAAAAAAGAGCAAAGTTGTAATCTACATTGAATTTTATATGTTATATCTTATTTTAGATTCATTCTTTGTTGATATGTGGGAAGCTAAACTTATTTTCACATGTCTGGTCTATCAATTCTATTTGAAGAATATGTATTTTCACATACTACGTATATCTCTGCTATTCCCGCGTCACTTTGCATGATTCCATCGTCTCCCGCTTGCTGTGCACGTTGTAACTCACACATTACACTGACGCAATTGTCGCGCGCACAAAAAAAAAAAAACTAGGGCAACCCACAGGTTGAATATTCCCATCAAAAATTTAGAACTAGCAAAAAGGGAATTTTTATTTTTTGCAATAGAAACAATAAAATATTATTTCTATGAAATAATAAAAATATAAATAAGATGATTGGAGATTCATATTTTAGAATGAGCATCCATTTATTTAAATTGAAATAAACAAGTGAAAATAAAAGAATAATAAATTCATCATGCTATAAACTATACTTTTAAGAAAATTTATTATTTTCATTAAAATTTATGTTTTATGCTATTTCTATTTCAATTAAGTGAAGAATAATATGAGATGAGATCCATAAATAATAATCATTAGGAATTGTTTGTTTATATGTTTGAGAAATATAAAAAAAAAATCATGTTTTTATTTGCAAAGAAAATACCAATGTAAATTCTTTGTATATAAAACATGACTAACACTAGTTCAATTCAATCAGCGGATTAGTCGAGGTGCACTCTAGTTAGCCCGAACTAATGAGCATGCCCCTATAGTTAGCCAAAAAAAACAATTTACCTATTTTTGGCGGAACAAAATTATTTGCCCTTGGTGTTATGTTGATGTGTTATGTTTCTTCATTTGGCTTTGTGGTGGGCTTGGAATGAGTTTGGCTGTAGGGGTATGATTTTTCTGATAGCTAATCATCATCATAATCATCATCACCAAAGTATATTTATGATATTATCGCATTTATCATATAATTTCATCTCTCCAAGTTATATAATTTTTTCATAAACTTACACACAAAAATAAAAGTATGTCAAATTTATAGTAGTTTATCTCTTTTTATATATTGGTTAATAATTTGTCAGTCTAAATATTTTTTTTAAAAAAATTTGAGCCATGTATGATCAACTCCTCATATAAAATTCGTCTCTATAATTTATATAATTCTCTCATAAGCCCACACACAAAATGAAAAGTATGTCAAATTTTTAATAGTTTATCTCTTTTTTTTTTATTGATTAATAACTTATCAATCTAAATATATATTTTTTAATTGGAGCCACATATGATCAATCCCTCATATAAATTTCATTTCTCCAAGTTATATAATTTTTTCATAAATTCACTCACAAAATGAAAAGTATGTCAAATTTTTAATTTTTTCTCTTTTTCTATATTGATTAATAATTTATCAATTTAATTATATATTTTTTTAATCAGAGCCACATATGATCGAATCCTCATATAAATTTCATCTCGCCAAGTTATATAATTCTCTTATTAACACACACACTCAATGAAAAGTATGACAATTTTTTTAAAGTTTATCTCTTTTTCTTATTGATTAATAACTTATAAATTTCATCTCTCCAAGTTATATAATTTTCTCATAAACCCACACACAAGGTGGAAAGTATGTCAACTTTTTTTAATAATTTATCTTTTTTTTAATATTGATTAATAATTTATCAATCTAGATAGATAGATATATATATATATATACTTTTTATTGGAGCCACGCACGATCACCTCCTCATATAAATTTTCTCTCTCCAAGTTATATAATTCTCTCATAAGCCCACACACGAAGTGAAAAGTTGTCAAATTTTATAAAGTTTATCTCTTTTTTTAAATTGATTAATAATTTATCAATCTAAATATATATTTTTTTAAATTAGAGCCACATATGATCAATTCATGATGGTTAACTCCTTAATTTTTTGTATATTTCCTTCCTAAATTTCAATATCTGCTCTCCACATTTAAAGTTTATAGTGTCTCTTATGTTATGTCTGATAGCTATTCTCCCCATCATGTTCTTGGCCACAGAACGTTCGTTTGCGTTTGTATACAGAGAAGTTCGTGGGTCTGGCGCCACAGCTGAAGGTGCTTCAGGAAAAAGAAAATCAGGTACATTTATCCAGAATTTTATTGGAATTGGAGATTTTTCATTTTTGTTTGTTATGTTTACCTGCTGGCTGCTGCTGCTTCTTTTTTTTTTTTTTTTTTTTTCAATTTCACCTTGAATTTTGATTTCGAGCTTATTTTCTCTTGGGTAAAGTCAATTTATTGTGTGCAGAGGAGCTTTTGTTGGAAAATAAAAGGCTCAGAGGCATTGGAATTGGTGCTTCTGAAGGTCCTTTATCTCTTGATGATTTTAGAACTCTTCAGCGGTCCAACACGGTATCGTCCTCTGAGTCTCGTGTGTGTTATATGTGATGTGTTGTCGAGACTTAGTAATTCTTGCCTCCTGTCACTGCCATTTGCAGGAACTAAGGAAGCAGTTGGAGAGCCACGTCCTCGCAATTGATACACTGCGCAATGA
This sequence comes from Sapria himalayana, assembly GCA_029783825.1. Classification (NCBI taxonomy): domain Eukaryota; kingdom Viridiplantae; phylum Streptophyta; class Magnoliopsida; order Malpighiales; family Rafflesiaceae; genus Sapria; species Sapria himalayana. Next base: position 1,648,208 of record JAREIK010002950.1, read on the forward strand.
GCGCCAGGCAGCTATTGAGCATCATGAGAATGTCTGTTCTTTTCTCGCTATCTAATGTTATTGATATTCTGTGCTAGGGTACTTAGAAATGCAGTACCCTAATGAAAGCAATCTGCTTTCTGTGTTTTATTTGTGTGATCTGAAATGATAACTTCTTCTTTTCAGAGATTCATCTGATCCTGCTTGACATATTGGTCACAGTAAGAAATTTTCTTGCAGGACAAGAAACAAATGAAGGAAGCTGCTGCAAAGTTGTACATTGATGAACTCAGGCAGATGCAGCATTTGCTGGATGGAAAACAGAAAGAATTGTTGGAGTCCGGTAGGTTGTTGGCAGAGAAGAAGCATGCCTTAGAAGATGTCAGTGACAGGCTTGCTGCTTCCCAGCAGTCCTGTATCGAAGCAAATGAAATCATTAAGAGGCAAGGTCATGCCTCCATCAAAGAATGACATTGATAATGCTTACATTTTCCCACTATAGTAGAGAGAGAGAATTTTTCTAGTTGCAATTGATTTTTTATGAAGCACTTATGTTTATGATTTTTCCACCACATGCTCGAGTGGAACTAGAGGTATCAAATGGGCCATGTCGTGCGGGAACAGCTAGGTTTTTAGGGGCCAAATCGGGCCATCATGTCGTGCGTGGCACGGCAAGACTTAATTTTGTTTGGACCGGCACGGCTCGCCGGCCTGAGTCTGGTCGGATTTGGGCCATGTCATGCCGGGCCGTGTTGGTTCGGTCCTGGTTTTCCAACTTAATGCCTTAGCCTAGGACCTAGCATAGCTAGGTCCTAGGAGGCTAGGACTTCGAGTTCGAGTCCGAGATCGACTCGCATAGTCGTACTCATGACTCGATTCACCGTCTCGGTCTCGAAATTATTAATTAATTATTTAAATTCTTTTTTACAAATTTTATATTTTAAGCTAATATTTATGAGTTGTGTGTGACATTATATTATATTATTTATTAAGTTCACATAAATCACAAAAAAAAATAATCAAAAAAGCATATTAATTATTCATTCATTGTTTAATCTAAATAAAAAAAAATAATACAAAATCATAAGCATAACTCGTAAATTATAACATAAAATAAATTGTAAACATCATTAATATTAATCATAGTGGTGGTAATACAGCAAGCTCAACTGTCTCAATTGCTCAATTTCAATCTCAACTCATATGACATCATTAGTGGTGGGCTCAACACAAATTGATTCAACTCCACTAGATATTTGAATATGTTTGATCATTACTTATCCATTCTTGATTATATTATTCATCAGACTACTTTTGACACACACTTCAAAATGATATTTTAGATGGAAGAATAAATATATATTTGTGATAATTCAGACATTCATAAACTAAATATCTATTTTTGTTTTTTCTACTTTGTCTTTTAGATTATTTAGTTTGTTTTGTAAATTTTTAGAAGTATTTTTTTATTCAGCTTTAATCTTTATTATTTTTTGTATAATGCTTATTCTTGGTTATCTTATTTGTTTATTCTCTGTGAGTTACTTTTTTAAACAGCTCAATTTAAATTTTATCTTTATTTTTATTAATATTTATTTGTAGGATCAAAAGATTATGAGGAATATTTTATTTGGGATAAAATAGGCAGGACTATATTTTCTTTTTTCAATGACAAGATATCCCTTTAGATATTTTGAATGTTTTGGGCTCGTTACTTATGTATTCTAAGCTTGATCATGGATTAACAAGTTAAGAATAATTTATCTTAGTCTTAAGGATATTTCAATCTTAGATTGTGAGACATGCCAATTAGGAAAGTTTATTCAAACTTTCTATCATATTAGATAATATAATTTGAGTAGAAACTTATTTGATATGATATACTTAAATATATGAGAACCTAGTAAAAATATAACTAAAGAGAAATCTAAATATCCGATCATATTTATTGATAATTTCTCTAATCTATGTTGCACGGATACGCCTAGGAATTGCCGTGTCGTCGTGTCCGACCCGTGTCGCCGTGTCGCCGTGTCCGACCCGTGTCCGATATGCCACGTGGCGTATCGGATACGCGTCAGAGACATATCCGACGCGTTGTTCGGAAATAGTCGTCGTTAACAACAGAGACGTTTACCTACAGACGCGTCGTTTACCAACTGACGCATTTGTACGATTCTAACGCGTCGGAAATACACTATATATTAACTATTACTCCTACATCTCCAACAAATTGAGGAGCACATCGCCGACAGTGAGTTGCCAACAAGCCGATTGTGAGAAATAGTTGTCAATTGTCATTGCGTCAAACGGGGAGGGGAGGAGCACACCACCGAGGCGCCGACAATACCTAAGGTAACCTAATTCTATTAAGTGAATGGGGGTTTTGGAATCTGTATCGGGAGGGGGGAGAGTTCGAAAATCAAAACTATAAAGGGAGGGTGGTGGGGGGTGGGGGTGTTAGAGGGTTTAAATTTTTTTTACATTATTTTATAATTCTGTATTTTAAATTATTTTAAAATACAGAATTTTAAATTATTTTAAAATACAGAATTTTAAATTATTTTAAAATACCTAATATTTATAATTAATAATTTTTATTTTTAATTTTATTTTTTTTATCATGACGTATCTTAGTCGTATCTGTATCCTAGTTTTTTAGAATTTGCCGTGTCCCCGTATCCTGCCGTATCGTATCTTCGTGTCCGTATCCGTGTCCATGCAACATAGTCTCTAATAGATCACATAATGTTTCTATTTTTTATATTTCTACAAAATAATAAAATCTTTTTAATAAAAATATTAAATAATTAAGAAGTGATAATATATTAAAATATATTAGATCAATTTAATATAATAGATCACCAAAATTTGTTGATTACTTCTCATGCCTAAGTATCTACTGGAGCACAATCTAATGTTAATTTCTATGATAGAATATAGGATATATCTCAATTGTTATAAAATAATGCTTTAGCTATTGTAAACCACTTAATCCCAATAAAATATATGAGTCTTTAAAAATTTTTAATTTAAAACTATGACTAAGGTTTTCCTTAAGTTGAATGATTCCCAACTTATCTATTGTAATAAAAATTTAGTTCACATAAATAATTAAAAAGATAAATGTGTTAATTTATACTTTTTAAATAAAACAAAGAGCAATGTATAACATACACGTGCAAACTAAAAGAGGTGTTGTTTATCTCGACCCACCACAGTTCATTCCTTCTGGCTTGACCATCTAGGCCTACTTTTTTTGTGGGCCGTGAAGCATATCAAGCCAGTTTGCTCAATCCATTTTCTACATCTCCCCGTGTAAACCAAAAGAGTTGGATGTTATTAAAAATCTCATAAATTAAGTCCTTTATGAATGTGTAAGGTTGTACTATATTTTTTGAAATCTATAATCTAAACTAAATGTATAATTTAAGAATTACATAGCTTCTTTTTGGCAACATTTTCTTTGTGCATAATCCGAACTAAATTATCAAAATATTTAAGAACTAAATGTATAATTTAAAAAAATATTTAGAATATATTTTTTGAAATCTAATAAAGTAAATGCATAATCTTTATTTTTGTGCAACATATTCTTTTTGGCTAAGATATTATTGTGAAGTATTAGTTATACTTATCTCATGGTATTTAAATAACTACAATATTCTATCATATCTTAGTATTCAAATGAGCTCGGTCAGGCTTGAGAACCATGCCTTGCCAGGCATGTCACGACTTGAGTATTAGCCATGACTTGTGCATTTCATCTTTGAACCACAAAAGTCATTGTAATCTAAGAATTAGCCATGACTCTTGCCTTTGTCTTTTATGACTTAGAGTCGCTATGCTAAAATGCTAGTCATGACTCATGAAATTAACTTGCCTATCAAAGTCACGGTGATAGGACATGGTCATGGCTTTGCTTTCTTTTGAGAGAAAAAAAAGTCATAGCTCTTAAAATGACTACAACTTAAATATTGTCATCTATAACTATTTGTAGCCCACAAGTCATAGTATTAGAAAATGACCACAAATTTGGACTTAGGAATATTATGCTTGGGTAATGATAAAGTTATAGTGCTGGAAAATGGCAATAACTTTTAGCATTAGTATAGTACTTAGATGTGGTGATTAGGGGTGTCAAATGGGCTGGGCAGCCCATGCACAGCTCAGTTCAACCAAGCATGGCTTGACCCGACATGGTTTGGAACCGTACCTCATGCTGGGCTGGGTCGCCCCTTGGCATGGTTCATACTGGGCCAAGCATTACCTGTGTGCATGGCCCGACGACATGGTAAATCGGCCCAGGAACCCAACTGGATTTTTTAAAAATATAACTGGAAAATCTGGGTATGAGCCAACAAGTCGAGGTATGACCCGGCTCGAACTGGGAATGAGCCGGGCCAGCAATTCTCAAGTCGTGACGTACCTGACATTGCATGATTCTCAAGCCTGACTGAGCTCATTTGAATACTAAGTTATGATAGAATATTGTAATTATTTAAATACCATGAGATGAGTATAACCACCACTCCACTATAATATCTTAGCCAAAAAGAATATGTTGCACAAAAATAATATCTTGATTTCATAATTAGTCATCCCGAACGTTAGAGAAAATATTTTGATAATTTATTCTAAATATTTGAGTAGATCTTATCGCAACCATTCTTGCCTATAGGTGATTTATTTTCTCGTTTGATTAATTTTTACATTGAACACTTATTTGTAATTAACGACATATCTTCTCAAAGGCTGTTGTATTAATTTTTAAGTTTTATTAGAGTAGAGAATATCTATCAAACATAACCTGATATATTATATTCTCAAAGGTTGATAAGTTACTAACATAGTTTCTTGCAATTATAGACGAATTAATATTTTTAAGGGAGACTCGAGTATCCTTGTACCATCAAAAGAAGCTATAAAAGAGGCAAAATAAGAAAAAAAAATATGTTAGTATGATAATATTTTTTAATATATTATGAAGTATGAATACTCTATTTTTTATTAAAGAGTAATCAGAAGATCAAAATCAAAAAAGTTAACTGCTTGCTGATGGTTAATTAGGCTTCTCGAAAGACTGTCATCCAGTCTGAACAGACGGCATATGTCTCATTCTCTTAAGTAATCATATGAAAAGCTTCTTTTGATGGTCCTAACATATTTTTTACTTTGAAAAGATTGCTAAAGTAAATAATCATATGAACAGTCTGAGCATATTTTTGGTGGTTAAATAATCATATGAAAAGATGTTAATTTGGTTTCAAATGGGTAAATAATCATACGAAAAGCTTGCGAAAGATGACATCCAAGAGCATAATTGCAGATTAATTTTTTACTTTCAGCCAGAAGGCGTCTATTTCTGTGCTCGAGTCACAACTAGATGATGAAAGAGATCAAAGAAGAGAAGAACGCCAAACAGCTATTGCTGACATGAAAGCAGCAATTCAAAAAGTTCAGTCTGAGGCTCAAGAAGAAGTTAATCGATTGTCTAGTGTCTCTCTACAGCACGAAAGAGAACTACAGGAGGAAATAAATAAACTTCAGGTGATATGAGTTTTTAATCAGCTGCGTGGATTTTAAATAATGTATGGCAGAGCTAATTGATCCTCTGTATTCAGGAAAGAGAAAAAAAATGGTGTTTGCAAGTGGATGCTTTGAGACCCAGGCTGGTAAGATTGGCATTGCCTTCACAATGGGTGCCTTGAAATCTGTCGAGTTATGGTTCTTGTACTTTTAACTTGATTTGGTTCAACTTGGTTGGCTTTCAACATTTACGTTGTTGACCCTTAACTCCCATAATGTTCATACTTAATGACGAACAGAGATTGAGCAACTAGAGGGTAGATTGGTCAATTTAACATGGTTTGTAGATCTGGGTAAGCTGTTCGCCGATCCTCAATGTGTTGTATCTTCCTCTTTACAGGAAGATACAAGGCAACAACTGGTCATTTCTGATAATAAAATACGTCAGTTAGAGGCTCAAGTTTGTCAGGAGCAACTAATCTCTGCAAATGGAAGTAAGGTAATAATGATCTCAATGTCATATTGCAGGTGAAATTTACTTTTAGTTTCACTTTCGAGTAAGCGTGGGACCTTTTTCTAAGCAGTGCTCCCAATTCAAAAGTAAAAATTGAACTAAAGTCATCAAAATGTGACTGACCTTGAGTTTACTCTTGCCGACTAAACTATCACGTGGAGATACTTTTTTTATTTTTCTTAATTATTATGGGTGTGCGTCATTATGCAAATATTAACACATTGAATCTCATAAGAATTCTGAAGCTAAAAGTGATTGGGCAAGAACAGTAATGAGATGACCGATCATTTGGGAAATCCTTGTAGTATTACATTCATAGATTGGAGGTCATATCTTGGTGCAATGACAAGTATCTTTGTTCAATATCGATAAGTCTTGGATTCGAGACTCATCATATATGATTTCTATGACTTTTAGATGTAAGAATATTGATATGTTAACCTCTCTCAGACCTAGAGGTGTCAAATGGGCGGGCCAGCCTGGCTTGGCACGAGGCACGATATGATAAGCCATGCTTGGCCTAGCACAACACGCTACAGTGTCGTGCCCAGGTCAGTGCTGGACACACCAACTGCACGAGTCGTGTCGTGCTTGGCTGAAGTTTTTCGCCCACGTGCTATAGCAGGCACGGCACAGCACTCCTGGCATGTTGGCACGGCACGGCATGCCTTTCACGTCGGCAAGGCACGTGTGACCAGCACTGAGCATGGTCACAACGAGCCGACGCCCAACGGGAGAGCCCCGAAAGGGAGTAGACGCGTGGTGGCATTGCGGTGCGCCGCCAAAATCTTAATTTTTTAAAAAATTAGGGGTTTGGCTCGACCCTGAACCAGGCCGAACCTGGTAGATTTCGTGCCGCGGGCCCATGCCGGGCATGAAGAAACGCTACGGGCTAGGCATGGCACGGCACGATACAGTAATCGTGCCTTGCCTGGCCGGACACAGGAGCTCAGTCAGGCGGCCTAAAACCGTGCAGGCCAGGCCCAACATAACTTATTTGACACCTCTACTCAGACATCGTGTTAAAGTGAGAGACTTGTGCACTGGGTAAGACACAAAAAAAATTAATTATTGTATCTTTACTAATCCAATGAGGAGGTTAACATTCCTCTTTTGTTTAACTTTGGATTCGAGCCCATGGGGACACTTTTTTTTTTTTGGTTTATTGATTTGCTTAATGTTTGCTTTTGATTATGTGTTTTTGGCAAAGAGGATCAAAGAGCTTGAACAAGAAACTAAAAGAATGAGGAAAGAGCTTGAGAGTGAAAAGGTACACTTTGAAATGCTCAGTTATTGTGAATATGTTCAACTAGGCATTTGATTTTTTCAATAATGATGCATAGCCCAATTTGATGTGAGCTTTCCTCTTGGCATTGCGTTGCATGATGGTGTCCAAACCATTGTGAAGATGGAAGTTATCGACTAGTTAATCTTCATCCAACATATTTGTATTGTGACGAGTAATGTTGAATTTAACATAATAAAAGTTAAATTAATAGACATGTAAATTTTATTATGTTCATTTTCAAGCATGTCACTAGTGTATATATGAATGATAAAAAACTAAGTAGAATTTTCTTGTATTTAGATACATTTAATTACATAAAAAAAATAAAAAAATATATAACTAATAAATATGATAATTTTGACTTTTCATTCTAGTTGATTCATATATGTCTTTATACATTAAGATTAAAATAAAAAAAAATGTGTGCCTGATCCTCTTAGACTTTCATTAAAATATTTACTAATTGATCCTTAAATGATATATAAGTTATAAAAATTGATTTTCTTGAATTTTTTTTAAATAAAATGATTCAATCTCCTATTTTTTGTTATTCGTTAAATATTAAATTAGAAACAAAAAGTCTCACAGCTTGATAATTATAGGAAAGATTAATAAACAAATCTAAAATATAATTTGATATGTGGTATGTGTATAACTTAAATATAAGTAATGGAGGTAAAATTAATGGATCTAAAATTAATTTTTTAAAATAATAAATTTAAAAAATATGAATTTTTTATAAAAATTTACAAGTAATTATGAGTTTTTGACTAAGTATACAAGTATTGGATATTTGGATGTAAATTGATATATATATATATATATCAATTAAAATGGTTTTGCCTTAATATATTATGTCTGTTCATGAAAGATTATACATACATACATACATACATATATATATATATCATAAAATTGAGTGGATGCTCTAAATATTAAGAAAATCAACTTATCGACTAAATATATGATTCCAATAAGCTTACAAGTAGTAAATATTATAATATTATATTTTGATTTTTTACTCAATTTAAAAATAATAATCTGAAAGTTATTATTTTAGGAGATAATATTAGCTACAAAAAAGTTGCTTAATAGATTTCTGCTACTATTGTAGTGTAGTCCAACTAAAATATCAGTAATGAATCATACTAAATTGTCTCATTTTTATGAAGGAAATTCTAAGTCCAATATTTTTCTTCACATGTATGAGTATTTGAAAAACTATATCAAAACAAATATATATGAGATTCTTGAAAATTATTAGTTATATTAATTGCATAAATAATTTTTGATTTGTAAAGTTTTAAAATAATTAAATTTTTTCTATTATCTTATATCTAGTAGAATTAATAAGAGTAATTATGTCTAAACATATATTTGAACCCAAATCAATTGAACTATCAGATAGAGCACAACTCAATACTTCAAATTCAAAAGAAATAATTATTATTAACTATTGCTATCTATGTTGCACGGATATGCCTAGGAGCTGCCGTGTTGCCGTGTCCGACCCGTGTCGCCGTGTCCACGTGTCCGGTTCGGACACGGGTCGGATACGTGTCTGATACGCCACGTGGCGTATCGGATACGCGTCAGAGACATATCCAATGCGTTGTTCGGAAACAGTCGTCGTTAACAACAGATGCGTCGTTTACCTACAGACGCGTCGTTTACCAACTGACGCATTTTTACGATTCTAACGCGTTGGAAATACACTATATATTAACTATTACTCCTACATCTCCAATAAATTGAGGATCACACCGTCGACAGTGAGTTGCCGACAAGCCAATTGCGAGAAATAATTGTTAATTGTCATTGTGTCAAACGGGGAGGGGAGGACCACATCGTCGAGGCGCCGACAATACCTAAGGTAACCTAATTCTATAAAGGGAATGGGGGGTTTTGGAATCTGTATCGGGAGGGGGGAGAGTTCCAAAATCAAAACTGTAAATGGAGGGTGGTGGGGGGAGGGTGTTAGAGGGTTTAAAATTTTTTTACATTATTTTAAATTATAGAATTTTAAATTATTTTAAAATACAGGATTTTAAATTATTTTAAAATACAGAATTTTAAATTATTTTAAAATACCTAATATTTATAATTAATAATTTTTATTTTTATTTTTATTTTTTTTATCATGATGTATACTAGTCGTATCCGTATCCTAGTTTTTTAGAATTTGTCGTGTCCCCGTATCCTGCCGTGTCGTATCTCCGTGTTCGTATCCGTGTCCGTATCCGTGTCCGTGCAACATAGACTGCTATAATAAAATCATGTCTCAACTTGAATAAGTAATATTAATACTATTTTTAGTCGAGAAATATTCAGTAGACAATCACATGCTAATAATATCATCTATATAAATTATCAATAGAATATCTATAAATACGAATAATCTATAAATACGAATGATCTACTTTTAAAAATAAGAATAATAGTAACTAATTTGAAATAAATCTATAAATCTATAAATAGCCGTGTCCTATTTTCATCATAATAGTAAAAATAAGAATAATCTGAAATAAATCTATAAATACGAGATCTAACAATGAAAGAATTTTGAAATAGACTTTTAATAACTAATTTGCCTATGAGAAATTATAAGTGATAGAATTAACCTATTTGCGATCTTCTTGACTATTGAAAAACAATATTTCAACAATCAATCTCATATATTTGAGTAAATTCTTTTGCAAGAAGATTAGCATTTAATTGCTCTATATTTCAAATAAGTATCATCTTCACAATGAGTATCTACTTGCATCTAACTATAAGTATTCTAGAAGATCATGTTATATGATCTCAAGTCAAATTAATTCTAGTAGTATGTAGAGGTGTCAACCGGGCAGGGCCGGCCCGACCCGGCACGAGGCATGGCACGGTTCAGCCGTGCCTGGGCCGCCCCGGCACGGAATTTTTCAGTGCCCGGGTTAGGCACGAGCCGTGCCGTGCCGTGCCTGACCCGGCACTGTTCGGCACGCCGGCACGGGTTTGTCCCGTGCCGGGTGTCCCGTGAGCCTGACCCCGGGATGCCCCTCCCGCAAAAAAAGACCGCGGGCCGGGTTTGATTCGACCCGACCCGCGGTCCCCCGTATCCCGAACCGCTCGGACAGGCAAGCCCGAGCGGGCCAGGCAAGGCACGGTACAGTAACCGTGCCCGGCCCGGCACGATAGCACGATCGTGCCCTAAAAAACTATGCCTGCCCAGCCCGTTTGACACCTCTAGTAGTATGAATCATTTTTAACTTAATTTGTTGCCATCCTGATGATCAATAACTTCTATAGTAGAAGTCGGAATCTTGAAATTTTAAAGAGAGAATAAAATTGAAAATCAAAATACTTGAACAAGAATAAGAAAGTACTTGAGAGATATATATTGTATTAATCTAGTATAAACATATCGGAGTCATTTAGTCTAATACTATATGTCTCTACATGGGTCACTATTGGTTCACTTTTTTTTTCTCGACTCATCATTATCATCATCATTCTTAGTAGTTATTAGAAATGATGAATCATTATTAGGATTAGCTTAAATCACTTTTCTTGGGATTTATCTCTCATTAGATTGTTAGATTAGTAGTGGTATTCTATGAGAGTGATTGTTGAAAGAATGATTTAATATGTTCGAGGCAAAGGGTGTTATAGTACTAAATTGAGAGTAAATTGAGAGTATAAAAAATTAAGAGAATATAAAAATTAAAATATGTAATACTAAATTGAGAGTAAGATAGTACATATGATAGTGTGTATTTGATAGAATATTTTTTTTTTTTTTGTGTAGAGTAATAAGATAATCTAAGTTGACACTCTGAATTGGATTAGCTGACATAGCAGGTGGCTCAGCTGGAGAAAACTATGGAGGTATCTCCTCTTTTTGGGGAGACTCGCACCTTGTGTCCTCTAAGATACACACATTAGATTCATGTGCTTGACTAACACTCCCCAAAGCCTCAACACAACTATGGCCCACTAAGGCACTTGGTAGATGACCATCTAATTTCTTGAAGATCACCATTAATGGTAATGTAAGGTACAAGAGCAAGTTTAGTTGTTACTTTGTGAGGGATAACAATAAGATATATCAAAATACAACTGTGTCATTGGTCACAATAATGTCAAATATTCTACACTCAAAAGAAAAAATAGAGTAGCATCAACCAGCATGAGTGTTAGCTCCTGAGCCTATGATTCGAGCATCTTCAGTAAGATAGAGAGCAAAAAATAGTAGCAAAAGAAGCATCTCTCCAGGAGGTAGTAGTCCTTTAGAAAAATAAAAATATACAATATTTTACTCGAGTAAATGTAACAAAGATTCTTATAGGTATACACATAGTAGATCCAACATGAGTAGATCTCGTAGTCTATTGTGCAATCTTTGAATTCAATTAATAAAAAAAAATTAAAAAAAATTAAAAAAAATTAAAAATTTAAAAAAATAAAACAAATTTTAAACAAAATAAACCAAAAATAAAACAAAAAAAAAACAAAAAAAAACAAAAAAAAAACAAAAAAAAAATAAAAAAATAAAATAAAATAAAAAAAATAAAATAAAATAAAATAAAATAAATGAAAAAAATAAAAAAAAATAAAAAAAATGAAAAAATGAAAAATTGAAAAATTGAAAAAAAATGAAAAAAAAAATACCGAAAGCCATATTTTTTTACATATACAAATAACATCAAATACATCTCCTGCCACACCATGGTTTCACCACACACACACACATGTGCGCGTCCACTGAACAACCCACACATTGTGCATGTTTCCTACACCACAATCATGCACAAGCTACTATACTACACACATCACCACACATAGAATCCCATATGGAATATGTCAATGCTGGTGCATGGCCATCACTTTTCTCCAGCACTGCCACTCGGTGCACCACCATGCACGTCACCATGTGCCACTCACTTCAGCCTCTGATACTATGTAGAAAAGTTAGGCTTTTGAGTTTTTTAGAGAGAGAGAGAGAGAGAGACTATAATAACACACACACACACACACATACATATAGAGGCCGGGACAACCCAAATGTTGGGTGCTATCCTTTCATACAAAGTGAAGAAGAGAAAACATAGTAAAATACACAAGAACAAAATTAAACCTCAATGATGATAAAATGAGGACATTCGTTTTGATCATGATATATTAAATTTTTGATTTACTTTTTTTGAGGAATTTATTTATTTATAATAATACATTTCTGAAACTTTATCGATGACCAATGGGCCTTAGGCCCATCGGCACTAGCCTCTTTGGCCCAAAGTGGTTCAAACCTGTTGAGATTGTCTATGCTGTGCCATAATAAAATGGGATTATTAGGCACCTTAGCAGGATTAATTTTCAAAGCTGAGATTTTCTTTGCCTTCGGGTAGCAGGCAGCTCGAGAAGAAGCATGGGCCAAGGTTTCTTCCCTTGAATTTGAGATAAATGCTGCAGTCCGTGATCTTGAATTTGAGAGACGACGCTTAAAAGGGGCCAGGGAAAGAATAATGCTCAGGTAACACTTAGAAATCTTCAAGTTTATCATAATTATTTTATGCAAATTAATTATATTTATGTATCTTTAAACATGTAAATATAATTATATGAATGTGATGTTGGGGTGTCCATATGTTGCCGAAACTACTAGAGTGACGGAGATTGTGTTTCAAGTTTGTAACTCAAGGACTATACCTTTTTTATAATATGAATGTGATTGTAGAATTTAGTCTAAAAAATAGGGAGAAGTATATTTCAGGTAGTTAATTCGAAAATAAATAGAAATAAGATACTAAAAATTGATATTATATCAATTAGTATACTTGAAAAAAAAAATTATAATTAAAAAATTAAAATGATGAGTACTACCTTAATTTACTGTATGTACTATCTTCCAGTACTGTAGGTACTACCTTAAGAGATGAGTACTACCTTATTTAATGTAGGTACTATCTTAATGTACTGTAGACGCTACCTTAAGAGCGAAATTAAGGTAGCACCTACAGTAAATTAAGGTAGTACTTATCACTTTAGTTTCTTAATCACTATAATTTTTTTTTCAAATGTATTGACTGATATAATATCAATTTTTGGTATCATATTCCTATTTATTTTTAAATTAACAATCTAATTAATACTTCCCCTAAAAAATATCCAAAACTCAATAGGTTTAGTAGAAATTATTGTCATAAAAAAAGTTGTAAATTGTAATACTCTCCCCTCCCATCAAATTAATATGTAAATATCCAAATAATTTTAATTTTGAGGAAAAAAAATATAAGTTAAGGTATTTTCAGAGTTTTCATGAAGATATATGATCACTGGTATGCTATGAGAACATATGTGGTGGTAATAGTTTTATTTTTTATCACGAGAAGAATAATTTATCTATATGTATTATATTCATTTATTAAAGACTGAATCTAAGATTATATGTCTTGCTGTTTGACTGTTATGGTAGAGGGTAATAAGAGAAATAAGCAGATACCTAATTTTTTTAAAAGATGTTCGATCTAAATTATTTCATATGTCATCGTCGTTGTTTTGAATTCTATAACTATACTTAATCTCAAATTAATTCTCTCTCACTTTTTTTTACCAAGATAAATATGTCCAAAAAAATTACAAAAATATATAAAGAATCTTTTTTCAGTGCAAGTTGGTGGTGTTCGACTCAAATATGAAAATTAAGCTGACTCACAAGTGTCTGTGACCACGTAAAGAAATCAAGAGTCTATGAATTTTTTTTCTAATATCTCAGTATGTCAAGATTTGTGTTTAAATGAATCTTCCATGGAAAATATGAGATATGAATAATTATTTTGACTGTATAAATTATATATGATGTATAATAATTAAACAAGTAATATTTTATATGATTCTCTTTCTCCTGTATGTATTGTAGTTGAATATAAGAATCGTATCAAATAAAAAATTAATATATGACTCAATCAGAATATCTGCTGGAACATAAAGTAAAAGATCAAAATATGTAAGGTTATTTATTCAAATAAAATTTATTATTTTCCAAAAATCTCTCGTTGGAACTTTGACTGGAGGGATTCCTTGAGTTGGATGATGCAATAAGAAGGATTAACTTGTCATATGAGCTCCTCCAAAAAATAAGGAAATTGAGTTTGACTATGCTGCTCCATATATACCTCATCCTGAAGGAAATTATGAAGAAAAATATTTTTCAAGCATAGCTAGTATGTCATCTATCTATGAGATGCTATCTGTGAAATATGAATTTGTATGGAGATCATTTTGATTATCAAGGAGAAAGTATCTTGATAACCCATATGTGAATTTCATTGCTATAAGTCTTATCTCAAGGTGATCTATCTTATCAATTGGATCGGCCTTCATGGTGAACACTTGTGTACAATGATTAGCAGGCCTTCTTGAATGTTGATGTACTAGTTTCTAAGTCTTAATAAATTGTAGAGCATATATTTTTTTCCAATATCTTCATGTTTCATCTTATTTGAGATAATGTATTAGAAAGAAAATTGAATGCACTAGTATCATCAAAAGTTAAAAATAAAAAGTAAATGAATGGACAATACATAAGAGCATCTCCAACGGGCTCGCTAAAAATGCTCTTTTCGAAATTTTGTTGAGTGTGGTTAGAAAATTAGGGCTCCAACGTAACCCCCAAAAGGGTAGCTCGTTTGGCTTAAGGCTCTGGGCAATGTCCCAGAGGTTCCGCGTTCGAGTCCTCCCGGGGGTACTGGGGTATTTACCTGGTCGGCAGCTCCAGGGCCCCGAGGGATTAGTAGGGGGAATGGGCCCTAAAACCCTCGGTATCAAAAAAAAAAAAAAAAAATTAGGGCTCCAACGTGCTCGCAATCCCCCACTCACATTTTTGCCTCCCCGACTTCTCGCTCAACAAATGCAGCGAGCGTTTATCGCTCAGCAAATCATTTTTTCTCTTAAAAAATTCTTGGTTGTCTTCGATATCCACTGGTTCCAGCCACAGCAGCAGCAACAAAAACCCAACTTCGCACAATCCTCCGGTATTTTGCTGAGCTTGGTCGGAGTAAATTTTGAAGTGTTGCTAGTTAAAATATTGAATTGACTATTTAAATATCTTTTAATTAGTTATTTTGTTGAGTGTAGTTGGAGATGCTCTAGATACTATAGAATCTATGAAATATGATATTGAATACATAAGCACTAGTATCATCCTAACACTATGATAGATCCAACTGGCAGACACCCTGAGGATCATATCTGGCCTCTCTGGGGATTAAACTCATGACCCATGATAAGAACATCCATCCTATTTGTCAACTAGACTACTATATTATTAATATTTTATTTCGCTCTTATTTTTCAATGTTGTTCAAGGTTTTTAATAATTGTAGATTTAAATATGAAATGATTCATAAAGTGCTTTTGTTGTCATATAACACACACGCACGCACTGATTTTGATGTTTTCATAGTACATTAACACTCACACACACGAGCTATATGTTCAATCAAAATTGTTTCTTGTGAGTTGATAAAACATGAATTGGAAGTGTGTTAATGGGGAAGATGATGATGATGATGATCTTATTTGCATTTTTGTGATGTTGATGATGATGATATTAAATGCTATTTTGTGATGTTTTTCATTTGGGTTTTTTGGGGGTCAGCAGAGAGACGCAACTGCGGTCGTTTTATTCAACAACTGAGGAGATATCAGCACTTTTTGTTAAGCAGCAAGAACAGTTGAAGGCCATGCAAAGAACCCTGGAAGATGAAGAAAAGTACGATGGCGTGTCGGCTGAGATGGAGGTGAATGAGATTCTCAACACTAGATTTATGCGGACAGAAAGAAAGAATGGTGTCCCCAATGGGGATCGTGCAGAATCTGATTCTGACACGGCGTCGTTGCAGAGGTCCAACAGAAATTTGGGCGTCACGTCTAGCGAAGAAGCAAGCGTCACGGAAAAGCACGACGGGGGGACCTTTAGGAGCCAGGGAGAAGAACGGGCAACTCAAGAAGAAGAGGTCGCGAGCGCAGATCAGGATCTTCCTCCCAGGGGTGCGTTTGGTTCGGAGATTAATGGGGTCGTCGCAGAACCTTTTCCAGAAGGAGACGATGCCATTGGAACGGAGCGAGTTCATGGAACAGAAAGCCCCGAGGCCTACGGCGACAGAATTGTGGGCCTAAACCAGTACCGCTCATTAACGGGGGACCCAAACGGCGAGCTTGTTCAAAAGACTTGTGGTGCTCCGGTCTCCGTGCCCTGTAATCAAGCACGCAGCCCGACTGTGGTGGAAGATGATACGGAGCCCGTTAGTACCGTGAGAACGTCAGATCTGTTAGCTTCCGAAGTTGCTGGAAGTTGGATTAATAGCACTGCCCCTTCCATAAACGATGAGAATGATTCTCCTAGGAGTAGAGATGGTGAGGAAGATGAGGAAGATGAAGATGGTGAGAGAGTATGCCTGACAGAGACTGAAGATCCATGTGATGGAGGAGGGATAAAACAAGGTTCTCCTTCGGTCTCCAATGTGGATGGGCGTAATAAAATGGATACAAAATGGAGAAAAGTTGAAGAAAGAGAGCTGATTTCTGATTCAGAAACAGAGGCCAGTGATGAATCAGAAGATCAATGGGATGATAAGATGGAGACGGAAGAAGACAGCATGAATTTGTTAAAATGAGCATCTGCTTTGTTGTGTATAAACTTACACTTATGATTTTGAATTTGCTAGTTTTTTTTGTTAGTCATATCAACCAGTTTTTCACAAACATTGTGTTTCTGTGTGCGTGCCTGCGTGCGTCAGTGTCTATATAAATATAAATATATATTTACACACACACACACACAGACACATATACACATATATATGCCCACACACGTGTGTGTCTATATATATGAATGTATATATATAGATATAAATGCATGTTGGAGTTGATGTTTCTATATTTGTATTATATATATATATATATATATATATATATATATATATATATATATAATGATAATATAAATTATCTAGAATTTATTTTAGTATATGTAAATATAAAAAATTAATAGACATTTATATATAATTAATTAATTCGACAAAAATTGAAGCAGCACATATTAGATATTACAATTATAGGCACGTTGAAAATTCAATTTAGAATTTATCTTCGATTTATTTTATTTATTTATTTTTTGTCTGTCTCTGTTCCTTATTTTAAAATTAATTTTAAAAAAAATGCAGAATTTATCGCAGCAGTGGGGTGGGGTTATCAATCTGGCTCCGTGGGTTGGGTCATAATTATAAGCTGGATGGCAAACCAGACCATGATCGAACCGCGCAGACCAAAACCAGGTCAACTTTGGCTGTTGGTATTAGTTATAGTGATCATCGGTAGTTGATTTTGACAAGCCATCATTACATCCTGTGGAGAATGATGATTACCCCCGTTTGGCGCCACACACGTGACACGACACACGACACACACTAATAAAAATAATGATAAGTTAGTTGTTGGTAAGCAATTTGATGGATTAATATTTTGAATCTTGGGAGAGATTGTGATGGAGCTTTAGACTTTCACACCTCCATTCTCCATTGTTCTCCATGAGATGTTGAGAGGTAGGTCTAGGTGGTGGTGCGTATTAATGGGTTTTTTTCAATTTTTTTTTTTTTAACCCATGAAATTCTAGAGCCACACATCTTCATATTGGATGTGTGGCTAAATCATGATAGAGGCAGAGTAATAGTATGATAGTCTGAATGGCAAAGAGGCAAGATTGCTCGGTCCTAATAACACGAGTTTGATCCCTAGGCATGCTAAATAAGTGACCTGTAGTATCTTTGTCAAGCGCTCTATTCATATTACTGGGATAAATGTCTCGTATATGGGCCCTAAGGCCCATAAAGAGAGCCCAGAGAATAATATTGGATGGGCTGGAGAGGAAGGGTGTTTTAGATCGCAGCTTCATCATCATCACCATCAATCAAATACTCCTTACATCTTCAATCTAAAATAAGAATTCAAATTATTAACAATATTGCAGTCTGATTGATAGAGAGAGGAAAGATCATCAAATTCTTGAGGATAACATGAGTTTGATCTAAATGAATGCCAGAAACATGTTCCAGGGTGTTTTTACCAAATATTTTATTCATACCAATGGAACGGAGGCCTTGCCTGCTTCAATCCTGAGGCCCCAAGGCCCATATATGAGGTCTGAGAGATAATATGAGACCACTGAGTCTTGCCTAGACTCTCAGAACTGAGCCACGTGATAGTCAGCTAGAGAGTGCATGGCTCGACTTAGACTTCCATGAATTATCAACACTATATGTGTGGTGGTCAACATATTCAGTACCTTATTGATCAAACTACTAAGCTATTGGTTTCTGATATCTCATTGGTCAGACTACTAAGTCTGACCAATGAGACGAGAGGTTAAATTCAAAAGGGTGTATTTTTGGGACATTTTATTCAAATCTAATTTCAAAAGAATTGGGAGGAACAAGAAAGAGTGCATTATTTAAAATTTTTCAAATTTTGTGAAAATATTTTGTTTAAAAATGATCAAAAATGAGGGATTTATATTTTATCCTCTAGGTGTGGTCAACATTATGATTTGTTGGTCAAAAATTAAAGCACTTATCTCGTGATAATTAGTCCAATAAAGTAAACAGCCTTGAGCCCACGTGCAACTCTCCCACTTTTTGTAAAGCCACGTAGCCATCAACTCTTTTGACTAAATCAATTAGTTTAAAATTCTTTAAAATTTAGTATAATTATTACTAGCATGTGACAAGATTCTTTAGTATTATTATCTTACTATTGAATGAATTACACCATAAATTTTAAATATGATTATATATTTATAATAATGTTTTAAATGTATTTTTTTTATTTTTTAGTTTTTTTTGTATGATACCCATTTAGGAGAGAGAGGGTAAATTCAATAGTATATAATATATATATATATATAATTTCTTATAATAATTTCTTATATGTGACAAGATTATTATGTTGCATATAAAATTACATAAAATTAAACCAAAAGAATAAATAAATTGAATAGTTTTAGCCATGTGACTTAATTCTAATGGGTAGTAGTTTATGGAAGTAACTTTTGATGAAAATGATAATATTATTTATTTAAAAAAAATTATAAAATGAAAATGATAATGTTATGAATTTTATTTTATACAATCTATCCTAAAAAAAATAATATTTTAATGATTTTTTTTGAAAAAAATAAAGGGGAAAATAAAATAAAATTTATTTTTTATTTGTTTTTTTTTTTATGATTCTTCACCCCACCTCCTCGGCACTATTTAAATCAACACCTCTGGCCTCCTACCTGACACACTCTCTCTCAGTATCTCTCTCTCTCTCTCTATCAGTATCTCTCTCTCTCTCTCTATCAGTATCTCTCTCTCTCTCTCTCTCTCTATCAGTATCTCTCTCTCTCTCTCTATCAGTATCTCTCTCTCTCTCTCTCTCTATCAGTATCTCTCTCTCTCTCTCTCTATCAGTATCTCTCTCTCTCTCTCTCTATCAGTATCTCTCTCTCTATCAGTATCTCTCTCTCAGTATCTCTCTCTCTCTCTCTATCAGTATCTCTCTCTCAGTATCTCTCTCTCTCTCTCTGACCTTTCTGTTATTCTTTCTTGTTTGATCTTTCCCCAGATGTCGACGCAGAGGCAGATTTCTGAGCCGTGTACCTGCAGATGTCGCCAGCCACAGCGTTCATGGAGGTCTGCTCGCTACCCCTCCCACAGGTTGGTGGGCAATTAATTTTAAAAATATCTGAGGATAACAAGCAATATAGCAGTAAGTCAACGATTCCATTTTAACACTCTCTCTCTAAGGCACCAACTCAGCGATTCAAACCCATGGCCAATTAAATAAATCCAAGGATAGGAGCCCAAGAATCTGTTTCGATGTTTCTTTCTGCTTTCGATTTCGTTTCCATGTTCATGTGATGGCGATGAGCCAAGAAATGTATCAGGAGGCGAAGAAGAAATGTATCACCGAGAGAAACGAAGGAGAAGATGGAATCCGGTGGGGTGGAGATCGAAATGAAGAACCTGAAGTTGTACATGGAGAACAAGAACATCATGGAGGAGAACGAGAAGCTGAGGAAGAAGATGCTTCTTCTTCATCGGGAGAATCAAGAACTGCTGTCTCAGCTCCAGAAACAGCTCCGCAACTGATTCACTCTCGCCTTTGAGCTACTCCAGATGATCTCTGCCACCATCATCTTGCTGAGGAGCACAGAATCAGAGGAAAGAGAAGTCGCCGACCTTGCTTGCTTGTAATTCGTGCTGAATGAAACCAACCATCTTTGTTGTTCCCTCTTGTCATGCAGCCCGCGATTTCTTGCATGTTCTTGTTGTGTGTATTGTGATTTGCATTGATGTAAGATATAATTTTTAAATAATTTTTTATTAAACTACCGAATTAAATTTGCATGCGATGTGATCGAATTCATGAATTTGATCTTATAATAGTCAGTTTGTTCTAAATAATCTGTATATAGATACGTGCGTGTGCGTGTTCGTGCGTGTGCGTGTTCGTGTGTGTGTGATTAAAATTTAATTTTAATGTTGTTTAATTTTGATCTTATAATACTTTTTGATTTTAATGAAAATAAGTAATAAAACCTGTTGTAATTAATTAAACTAAAATTAAAAAAAAAAACGTAATTGTTTAGTAACTTTAAATTTAATTTTAGAAATATCTGCTTAAAAAATACATAAAAATTTTCAGGAGTTTATTAAATCCAAAAAAAAAAAAAAACACGTGACTTTAAAAATAAAAACATATTACATAATCATTATTATCATTATTAAACATATTTTTCATTTAATTAAAAATCAGTAATATAATTTTTAATTCTATGACCAATTTAATCCTCTCAGAATTCATCTTAGATTTTTTTTTATTCAAAAATAATTGTTTATTTTAAAAAATCCACGTTTGATTCAAATAACAATGGTGATGATCAAATCTTTACGTGTTTAAAACAGAAAAAAGCAAAAAAAAAAAAAAAAGAAAATAAAAATCAACAGCACCAAGATGCATCAGGAAGCAAAAACGTTTGAAAAAAAAAACAAAAAAAAAAAAAATCTAAAAATAGCGCGGAACAACAATGAAATCATCATCGTCAAGAACCCTAACATCATCTTCCCCGACAAAATGAGAACGCCCAATTCTGTTCACCAAACTGACAAATTCAAGTCTTTTCTCCTGCGGGAGGGGTAGGTACGGGAGTCTGAACACGGGCCTGACGACCCCAAGCTGAGCCAGAGCAGTGTTCACGGCAATGGGGTTGGGCTGGTGGAACAGCCACTGGATGAGAGGCGACAGTGAAGAATTGAGCTCGTCGTTCTTCCCCATCACGATGAGCTCTCGCATCAGCCCGGGGACGAGATTGCTAACGACGGAGATGACTCCCTGCGCGCCATGGCTCCACCGTGCGTCATGCGCCTGGTCGTCGTTCCCAGTCCACACGGTGATCCCATCTCTGGCGTACTGCTCGATCCGACTGTTCCCCACGCACTCCTTGACGCCGGCGAAGTTGGCGCTGTTCTCCTCGGCGAGGGCGCCGATCGAGCTCGGGGGGATGTCCTGTCCGGTTCGCGCCGGCACGTTGTAGATGATTATCGGGCCCATCGGCAGGATGGCTCCGAAGTGAGCCGCGAGTCCGGCGAGGGAAGTTCTGCCGTAGTAGGGATTGATTTGCAGAGCGGCATGCATTCCGATCCCGAAACCTTGCTCCGTCGCATGGGCCGCCTCGCCCGTGGAGTTGCTCCCGGTGTTCCCGACCACCCTGATCAGATCCCCGAAAGAGTTCACCGTGTGCGCGATCAGCATCAGGTGTTCGTCCCAGCTCATCAGGTGCCCTTCTCCGGTCGTCCCGCCCACGATCAGCCCTTCCACCCCATTGACCACCTGCATCTTCACCAACCCATCGTATGCTTCGAGATCCAATCTTCCGTCCGGAAGATAAGGTGTTTTAATGGCCGTCATCAACCTCAGGCTTTTGATATCCTCCATTGATGTCCTGCCAAACAAAATCCAGAGCTATTTATTTCCAGCTCACCACCATCTCAGCTTAAAAAAACTAAACATGAAGGCCACTCTTTGAGCCCTACTTGTTCTTTACTTCGAGACTGCGCAGAGGAGCGTGGAAATTTGGCACAGCAGCAGCACCCACAGTCCTCCACCTTGCACCTCCCCTGCCATGAACATTACAACTTGAAAGATTAAAACGATGATCTCCATAATAATCTAACACAGATGATCCACACGACCGCCAAAATCAAGAACACAATAAATAGCTAAAAAAGATAAATCATGAACAAAATAA
Source organism: Sapria himalayana (assembly GCA_029783825.1). Taxonomy (NCBI): domain Eukaryota; kingdom Viridiplantae; phylum Streptophyta; class Magnoliopsida; order Malpighiales; family Rafflesiaceae; genus Sapria; species Sapria himalayana. The sequence continues at coordinate 1,670,849 of JAREIK010002950.1, forward strand.
ATATGCTCGATAATTTTAGGTATGATATAGCAAAGAATCATCTGCTAGATACAATAAATATTATGTGATAGTGTGGTAGCTTGATCATCTAAATCAAATATTATGCTCAAAAAATATATAAAAATTCATGAGAAATATATTCTAAAATATGTCACATCATTAATAATTATTTCATCGGATTTACTAAAATCATAAACATTTCTCCTTTTTTTAGTATTTCTTTTCTAAGCATATATAAATTTGCATCTGCTTTTTATATTTTAATCCCTACAAATACTAATCTGATTATTTTCATGATCTCATTTTTAATATATATTTTGCACTCACCATTATCTATAATTCAAATATAATTGAAACTATATAATCCATCTCTGACGGATTTAAACTCACACCAACATCATTATCCATTCGATCTCACTTCTTATCTTTAATATTTTTTAGCTTTTTTCTAATTACTTCAAATTAATTTCTGTTATAAAATAAAACTAAACCCACAATAATTTGAAAGATAGAAAATTTAAAAACAAAGCAATAAATTACATAATAAAATAAAATACATTCAAAAGAAAATGAGAAATTAAAATACATGGGAATGAGTTTCAGAAAAATAGGAAAAATCCTTTATATAGGAAAAAGTTTGGAAATCTCCAAACAAATTTCCAATATGGGCAAAATGATTTTCACCTACTCCCATCAAAAATAACATTCTCCCACTTGAAAATTACTTTCTTTGCTTGTCAATACTTGCTTCTAATCTTGTTAAGCCACATGAAGTTCTACATCATTCAAACTTGTCAGTGCTTATCGGTTTGATCAAAATATCCACTATGTTTTTTTTGGTATCAATCTTTTAAAAATCCACACTTCCTTCTTCTACTTTCTCTCGTACAAAATGATATTGTACCCTGATGTGTTTTGTCTCTGAGTGAAATATTAGATTTCTTGCTAAATGTAGAACACTTTGACTATCACAAAATAAAGTAACCTTATTTTGTTTGTATCCAAGCTATTTCAATAATATTTGTAACCAGATTATCTTTTTACTGGCTTGTGTAGCTGTAACATATTATGCTTCTGTCGTAGAAGTAGATACAATAGGCTACAATTTCGAAACCCAACTTATAGCTCCTCCAGCAAGAGAAAAAACATAACATGTTATAGACTTGCTATTATCAATATTTCCAACATAGTCTGCATCAACATAACCTCTGACAATAAGATCTGAACTTTCATAGCATATTATAGTATTTGAGATTCCTTTCAGATATCTGAAAATTCTCTTCACAGTACTCCAATATTCTAAGCCTGGATTTGCCATGAATTGACTAATCACTCTCACTGCTTATACAATATCTAGTCTTGTACAAATCATTACAAATATTAAACTTCTTATTGCTGATACATACGGTACTCGAGACATCTTCCTCCTCTCTTCTTCCAAGCTAGGACACATACTTGAGGATAATTTGAAATTAATAGGAAGATGAATAAAAATTAACTTACTATCTTGCATGTTGAAACGACGCAAGATCTTGTTAAAATAATTTTGTTGAGAAATCCAAATCTTTTTATTATTTCTATCTTGATAAATTTATATCCCTAAAATCTTGTTTGCTAATCCCAATTCCTTCATATCAAATTTCCTAGCCAACTGTACCTTCAATTCTTGGATTCGACATTTGTTTGGGCCTGCTACCAATATGTCATCCACATATAATAGTAAAATGATAAAATTATTTTCTTCAAATCTTTTGTAGTATGTATAATAGTCTTAACTGAGTCTATTATACCCAAGACTCATGATAAAAGAATCAAATCTCTTATAGCAACAACTCGGTGGTTGTTTCAGATCGTATAGAGATTTATTCAACTTACAAACAAAATTCTCCATACTAATTTCAACAAATCCTTCTGGCTAGAACATATAAATTTCATCTTCAATTTCTCCATGAAAAAAAATAGTTTTAACATCTAACTGCTCCAAATACAAATTAAGTGTAACACATAGAATTATTACTACTCTAATTATTATAAGACAAACAACCAGAGAAAAAATTTTGAAGTCGATACCTTCTTTCTGAGCATATCTCTTTATCACCAATCTTGCACGATATCGTTCTACTTGATCATTGTTATCTTGCTTTATCTTGTAAATCGATTTGTTGCTAATAATTTTTCTTCTATTTCGTAACGGTACTAACTTCCAAGTCTTGTTCTTGTGTAGAGCTTTGATTTCTTCCACCATTGCTGTTATCCACAGAGATACATCTGAATTATTTGAAGTTTCTTAAAATGTTGAAGGTTCTCCATCTTCTGTTAGGAGACAATATGTAATGTTGCTCTCCGTAACATACTCTGAGTGTCAAGCTGGCAATCTTTTATTACGAATTGGCCGACTAACTCCTTGAGCCTCAGACATGACTTATTCTTGTGATTCATGCTCTAATTCTTTCTCTATTGACTTTGGAACATCTTGTACATGATAATTTTCTACATGAATAGTGGTAGATTCTGAAACTTTTTTTAAAGTGCTATAATCTTCAATTCTTTCTTTAAAAATTACATCTATACTGATAATTACCTTGTGGTAAGTGAGTTCCCACAGGCGATACCCCTTCACTCCTTCAACATGCCCTAAGAATATGCATTTTCTAGAATTTTAGATCCAGTTTTTCTCTTTCTTGGGTATTGTACATCACATATGTAGGACATCCAAAATAATGTAAAGTAGAGTAGTCTACTAGCATACCCGTCCACATCTCTATCGGTGTCTTCAAATCAATCAATATTGATGGCAATCGATTTATCACATAACATGTAATTTTTGTTGCTTCTGCCCAAAAGAAATTAGGTAGTCTTACAGTCCTTAACATTGCTCTCATTATTTCTGCAAGAATTCTGTTTAACCGTCCTGCTACTCCATTTTGCTGTGGCGTGTACGTGACTATGAACTATCATTTGATACCTTCTTGCTTACAAAAAATAAGAAATTCACCAACTGTATACTCACTTTCATTATCTGTCCGCAAACACGTAATTTTTTTCTCAGATTCAAGTTCCACCCATACTTTGAATTCTTTAAAAATTAAAAACACATCTGACTTTTTCTTGATTGAATATACTCAACATCTCCTTGAATAATCATTAATGAATAATATAAAATATTTTGCTCCTCCATAAGATATTTAAGGTGATCTCCATACATCAGAATATATCAAGTCTAGAGTATTTTTACTTCTTATATTTGATCTTTTAAATACTAATCTATTCTACTTACAAGTAACACAATGCTCACAAAAAGATAAATTTACTATTTTGAGCCCCGGAAGTAACTTTTTATTAGAGAGAATCTTCAAACCTTGTTCTAACATGTGGTGTAGTTTAAGATGTCATATCATTGTTGATTCTTCTTCCTTAGTAATTGATGCAATACATGCATCTGTTTTCTATATTATTTTTCCTTTAAGCATGAATAAATTTGCCGTGATCTTTTCTTCCTTCATTATCACAAGTGAACCTTTCATAATCTTTATCATCTCATTTTCAATATGAGTTTTGCATCCAAGACTATTTATTTGTCCCAAAAATAATAAATTTTTCTTCAAGTCAATCACATGTCATACCTCTTGAATGATACGAATCATATCATCAAATAATTTAAATTTAATAGTACCCATACTAATAATTTTTAAAGTATGATCATCACCCATGTGCACCGACCCACATGAGATTAGTTCATATTTGTGAAACTAATCTCTCCGAGATGTCATATGCCATGATGCTCCCATGTCTAGCAACCATACATCACTAAATTATTTTTTACTTTCAACCATTATTACCTCACGGTATAAAATATTATCTTCATCATTGATGCTTGCAATATTTCCTTGTGTCTTAGATAACTCATCATCTATATTTCTTTTCTTAAACCAACAATCTCTTTTTAAGTATCATTTCTTACCACAGTTATAATATTTAATATTTTTCTTACCTCGAGATTTTGATCAACCATAATTCTTACTCCCACTGGAGTCACGCTCCATTGATCTCCGTCGTATCATCGTCAAAGTATCTATTTGTTGTATATTTACATATCTATCTTCTTTATTTTTCCTTATATTTTCTTCTTCTAAGATGGCAGAGGCAATATTATTAAAAATTAAATTATCAGTCAATACACCATTCGTTAGATTGATGATGAGTTAATCATACGAATCAGATAAACTCTGAAGTAAAATCTCAACACGTTCAACTTCTTCTATCTTATGACCCAACGTAGTAAGTTACAAAAATAAAGTATTCAGAGTGTTGATATGATCAGTTACTGTAACAAATTCTATCATTCATAAAGTATAAAGTCTTCTTTTTAAGTAGATCTTTTTGTGAAGTGACTTTGCCTCGTACAACGTTGTGAGAGTATCTTAACTTTCTTTTGCCGTATTCTTTTCTACCACACTCGATAATAATCCATCAGCAAGTATCAAATACATGTCAGCTAATGCATTATAATCCATCTCATTCCATTTGTCGTCAGGAATTCTGGTGAACCTTTTTCCAATTGCATCTAAGCAATTATTCTTCCTCAAAATTACCTTAATTTTCATTTTCCACAATGAAAAATTACTTCCATTGAATTATTATATTTCAAATTTTGCTTCCATATTTTACTTTTACAGTAAACAATAACCGAGAATAATAATAACAATTTGTATTATTACACTAAACAAGTTCCAAGGTAAGTGGAGGGACACAATTACCCTCTTAAAAACCACAAACCCTGTGGCTCTTATCGTCATTTTGATAGAACTTTTCTAAAATGTATTAACTACAAAAGTTACTAACTAACCTCCTCTGATACCACTATTATAAAATAAAACTAAACTCGTAATAATTTGAAAAATATAAAATTCAAAAATAAACCAATAAATTATATAATGAAATAAAATACATTCAAAATAAAATGAGAAATTAAAATATATGAGAATAAGTTTCATATAAATAGGAAAAGTATTTTAAATAGGAAAAAGTTTGAAGATCTCCGAACTTCTATCTTCATCTTTTAGAACCAATAATGATTTTCATTGATCTTTCTACTTTGAACTTTACTATTATTTATTTTTAATTTTATAGTAAACATAATAAACGAGACAACATGTGCCACCTTCGATTGAGATAGTACTCCGACATGCCGCAAAAAATCAACATTATAGATAAATTTAACTAACCTCCCGCAGCGGTCTGCACAATCACGGTGCACGAAATGAAGGGCTGAATCCCTCACGATCGCACCATAGTTCCACAATAAGGCCATTGAAGAATAAACAACCTGCTAACCAGGAAAGAAACATGGTCATGTTGCATACTAATTTCAATGGATGAGGAAGATGATGATAGAAATAATAGCATCAGAGAATGCGGATTGCCATACTGAAACAAGGTTGACGGTGCTATGCCGCCAGAAACGGGCAAAAACGTCACATGGGAAAAGTAGCACGACGACAGCGAGACCGTGTCACTTTTATACGCGAAACCTTGATTAATAAACAGATTATGTTGATACACACACACACACACACACACATTAAAGTTTAAAAAAAAAATTATGAGAATTTAATGTGCACATAAAAATCATGAGAATATTTCTTATTCTGAATATTTATTTAAAAAATATTTTTGAAATAATTGTTTACAAAATATTTAAATAATTCTAAATTTTCGTTTGCTATAAAATTATGTCAAACTCAAAAATTATTGTTTTTTCAAATATAGTATAAGCCCAAGGGCACAGATTCATGTATTACATCAACATGTTACAATATAGACAATATATATGTCATGATTTGTGATATATGCAATATATATATATATATATATATATAATGATAAATATTACTATATATCATGATATATATACATACAAAAATACAAAATACTTATCAAATAATATATATATATATATATTATAAATTTCCATATAATATATATAGATTATTAAATTAGTTTGAATAATTAGATTATATAGAATTAAATTGGGTTAATTTAAAATATTAAATTAAATTAAATTTAATAAATGTCCACTTTTTTTTATTATGAGATCATTGTTTGGAGACTGGGGTACCACAATTTAAAGGGCGTGTCACAATAAAATGCAAGATAAAAGATTAAAAAAAAATAATTAGGAATATTTAAGGAAAAATCGTCTGTCTATGCCAAAAAAAATATATTTACAATTTTAAGTATCCAATTTTATTAAAAAAAAATATGGTGCAAAATATTAAAAAATATTAAGATTTTGTTGGCAATATACTGTAAATACTATAATACACGTTACAATTATTGAAAATTACCACCTTAGTCCTTGGCATTTAAGAAATAAAAATAAAAAATAAAAACATTTTTACCTAAAATAGACAAGTCACCACGATTTGCATCCAATATACGCTTTATATCATGATGCACATACATAATATATAACGATAAATATACACGGTCTAGCTGACAGAGATGTCGGACATGCTCCCTGCCCTACCCTAGGGCACGTGGCAGATCACAGAGAGAATACCAAGGCCCAGAGGCCCAGAGGCCCATAAATGGGCCCCCCCGAGAGATGCTATGGGTTGGGTTTGATGAGGGGATAAAAGGGGCCCACTTATTAAGATTGTTTCTATGAAAAATGTGACAAAAAAAAAATTAACAACGAGGAGCCTGAACAGCTTGGCCATGGAACATGTACATGATGTGGCAGAAACTAAAAACAAAGCACAGTTATGCTAGATCGAGCTAATTGAAGCAACAAGCTATTTAGACTTACATTGTTGATAAACAACATTAGATAACAACATAATCCAACCCAATGGGTTCTTGCTTCCACGGGGCACCCCTATCTGCCTATATCATCCTCCAGTCGCTGCTCGTGCTACGCAGAGACAATAAGAGAACCAATTGAGTCCACGTCAGCCTCTTTCCTTCTTCAATGAAGACCATTCTTGTTCTCTGCCAATGAGTTTAACATAAGAAATCTATTTCTATCCGCCGTACATATAGGCGCACACACAAACACCCCCACACCCACACCTAGGGGTGTGGCTGAACCAAACGGTTCATGATTCATTCGGTAATAGCTCGTTTGAATTCGTTTGTTAAGTTAAACGAGCCGAGCCCAAACTCCATTTTTAGGCTCATAAGTTAAATGAGCCAGACCCAAACTTCCTTAGGTTCAGCTCGTAAAAGGTGGCAAACAGGCTCGTTCAGCCGCTCACAAGCATGTTCGCGAACAGGCTCACAAACAAACTTCTTATTGAGCTCACAAACAAACTCCTTACCGAGCTTGCAAATGAGCTTATAATTGAGCTCACAAATGAACGAGCCCGAGCTATAATCAAACGAGCTTTAAAAGAACGAACTCAAGCCGAGCTCGAGCCGAACTCGAGCTCGAGCCTGGATTTTAAAAAATAAAGAAACTTGAGCCGAATCCGAGCCCTTTCAAAATTTTTCGAGCTGAACCCGAGCCTTTGATAATTCAGCTCGGTTATACTCGGTTACAGCCCTACCCACACCCCCACCACTACCCACACCCCCACACACAACCACACACCCAAATACACACATACCCATGCGCCCACAGACATGACAAACCTAAAATTTTTCAAAGAAGATTTAGAAAATAATCTTCTTAGAAAAAAATAAGATGAAGTTATAAATTGATTCATTTATCATGTCTATTTCAAACTATAGGAATATTACAATATCACGAAGATTTGTCTGCTCGATATTTATTATTCATCATTATTATTCCACGACATTATTCATTGTTTATTTTTACATGGCCTGAGTTTATCATCGTTATTATTTAATTATTTGTTAATATGTATCAATACATTCTTCTACTTCATCATGATAAATTAAATAATTTTAAATAAAAATATCTAACATTCATTTTATTAAAATTTAAAGTAAAAAAATATATTTAAGCTAACAAATAATCATTACTTATATTTATATTTTAATATAAATATAAGAAATAATTATTGATCAGTACATAGTTCACTGGCCAGGTCAACGGTTAGACCGCTATCAAACTACTATCAAACCACAATCGAATCAATGGCATCATAAATATTAATAAATATAAATATATAATACTTTAATTTTAGGAAAATATCAGGGATATCAATAATTGAATTATATGAATATATTATTAAAATTAAAATAATTTGAAAAAATTACACAGACACATATATATAGACAAAAATATCAATAAATATAAATATATAATACTTGAATTTAAAGAATATATTAGAATATCAAAAAAAATATCAATAAAAATATGAAAATTATTCAAGATTCATAAAAAATAATTGAAAAAGCATAAAAAATAATAAAATATACATTAAATTATTTTATTGAGTATAAATAACATATCATTTATTTAATTCAACATATTTAATAACATAAAATAAATAAGTACTGCGTCTGAGCAGCCTTGGCTGGTTCCCTAAAAGTAATAACCAACCGGTTCTACCCGTCCACCGGGCCGTGCTGGCGACCAGTTGACGGGCAGACTAGTCCGACCGGCTGGTCCGGTCTGGTTCTCTCACCGACGATACGCCATTAGCAACTACAATCGTAAAACTGGGCAATAGGCAAAGTTTAGCCGAAAAAGAAAGCGGGGGGGGGGGGGGAACAGTTACTCACCGAATTGGCGTGCACCGAGCCGAGATCAACACGAACGAAGCAAAACCGGACCAACAGAAGAACAAAGCATGTCACCGAGAGCCGACTGGACCTCATCCGAACCATGCTGGCAGCTTATCAAGCAAGCAAGAAGAGGGAAGAAACAGGGCAGGTTCCGCTCGAAGGAGGCGTCTTCCAAACTGGCCAAGGCCTGAAAGGTTGAGACAACAAGAGGAGCTCGGGCAGCTAGTTCTCTCCGTTTTCCCGAACCTAGAGGGATCATCGAACGGGGATGGAGGCCCGAAGGAAGGCCGCAGCTGTTCCCAGAACAGGAAGCCGCAATATACTGCTGCAAAATTTCCCGACAGAGGCTGACAAGAACCGACTCTACTCCGGCCACCTCCACGCCACTATTTGGAGCCGTATCCGCTATCAGGTCTTGCAAAAAAGTGAGGCAGATTTGGTAGGACTCGGTTTCCAGGCGAAGAAGGGGAGGGTCTTGCATCTGCGTCAAGGAACCGTAATCCTGTAGTCTTGAACGCAGCGTAGAATTTGAATTGATCTCATGAATCCGAGATGCCACCCCGTGCAAAGCATCAAACAATTCCAGTATATTTTTTGCAGATAGGTGCGGCCGATACATAATATAGATCTCCATTATCGCCTGCCAAACATGATATGTAGAAACTCATCAATCTCAAAACCATGCACTAGTAGTATATATGACATTAACAAAAAAAAAAAAAAAAAAAAAAAAAAAAAAACATGCATGTAGCATATATCAAAGCTTATTTTTTATTATGTTGTCTATTTTTTTTTTAATTTTTTATCTTTTTATTTTTTCTTTAATTTTTTATTATTTTTTATCTTTTTATTTTTTTTTTAATTTTTTTATTATTTTTTATCTTTTTATTTTTTTTATTTTTTTAGTTTTTTTGTCCACCCCTCCAACCAATCTCATATTATCACTTGTCCTCCCGAGTATGAGCAATAGGGTCTCAGGATCAGAGTAGGTATGAATCATGTCCCAATATTATGAATAGAATAATTGACAAAGATACCCTAATTACATATATGAGTAGGCACGACTCATCGATCTCATGCCACACACTAGTAGTATATATGACATATAAAACATAGACGAAGAACATATTGTTTTTTATTTTTTTTTAATATTTTTTGATATTTTAAATAATTTTTTTGCTTTTATTTTTTAATTTTTATTTTTGTTGTCTACTCCTACAACCCATCCTATATTATCCCTTGACTTCTTATGTATGAGCATTTTGGGTCACAGGATCAGAACAGGTAAGACTCATGTCTCAATAGTACGAGTATAACAATTGAAAAAGATACCATGATTGCATATATCAAAGTTTTACCATCATTTCCTACCAAACATTATATATATATATATATATATATATATATATATATATATATATATATATATACACACACACACACACACACACATATAAACTCATCAGTCTCACGCTACACACTAGTAGTAAATATGACAAAAAAAACATCCACGTAGCATTATATCAAAGTTTTTAAATTTTTTTTTGTTATTTTTTTATTTTTTATTGTTCACCCCTCCAACTCATCCTCCCATATTATCCGTTGGTCTCCCATATATGAGCAATGAGATCTCGGGATCAAAGTAAGTAAAGCTCCTGTCGCAGTAGTATGAGTAGAGCAATTGAAAAAAAGATACACAAATTGCATATATCAAAGCTTTACCTATCGATGATATAAATTGTAGTCTCTTATATTTAAGTAATATTAACTAAGAGTCATACTTAGTGCACAGGTCTCATGCTTAGTACGAGATATATGAGAGATAAATATCTCAAAATTCTTATCCTTGAAATTTGGAGACACTGTGTCTAATGAATCTCAAATATAAGACCTACTGCTCTTAAATAAATATTACTCAGACACTGTGTCTGAGTAATATTAACTAAGAAATAAAAAAGATGCTACCTAGTCTAAAAAATGCAACTCTCTTAAAATGTTTAGTGACGCCTAATAAATAAAAATTATTTTCTTTGGTCTCAACAAAAAATTGCATTGTCATTGAAACTCAATATAACAATAAAATTATGATTTTTTTTAAATGCTAATAATAATAAATATCTCCTCACTTGCTATTCTCATTCTGTAAAAATCTAATTTATAAATTTCGATTAATATTATAACAAACCAAATATGACAAAATAAAAAAAATTCAAGAGTTATAGAGCATATTTTTTCTAAATAAAAATATAATTTATTATCTTTGGAGAACATTATGATTGTAGGAGAAAATCAAAAAAAAAAAAAAAAAAAAGTTTAACTTTTATGTCATGCTTCTAAAATCAAAACTTAAAGCATTATGATATTTTTTTAAAAAACTTCATTTGAATGAAAAAATGTAAAAATTGTAATATAGTTAATATATACTTATATTAAATATAAATATATTGTGATCTAGTGTACCTAACCCCTATAACTTAGTGAGTTATAGGGGTTACTTGGCCGATTCATTTGAATAATATTTCTTTTAAAACTTCATTATGATATAAATATAAATTAGTAAGTCATAAGGGTTAGGTATGTAAATTAATATCTAGCCCCTATAACCTTGAAAACAAGAAAATGTAAAAATTATTGTGATTTAGTGTACTAAAAATGTACCTTGAGCCATTATTTTTTTTAATTAGATATAAATATGTTTAACATTAATTTAATAAAATGAGTTTTATATAACATTTCAAATGTATAAAAATAAGTATGGGCAAATACAAAAATAATTATGTTAAATAAAAAATAAAATATGAAAAAGTAAACTACAAACAACACAAATAAAAACAAATTAAAAATATATTACTTACTAATATTTGATATCTATAAGGGTTCCCGTGACAATATGGGGAGAGAGAGAGAGAGAGAGATGAAGGTGAGAGTGTTTACAATCTACTTAATGATAGATACGTACAAAGCAACAATGAACTTATCATTAATCTAATTATCATATTAAAACATAATCAACATTTGAATTGATAAGGCAAGTTCCTCCAAGAAGTTATTAATCTAAAGAAGATCACAAGTAACTAATTTTATAGTTCTAAATTTTATATTTGTACTATTCTGAAAATAATAGTTTATCATTTATTTTTCTATGAGACAAGATTATCGCTAAGAAAATTATAAAATCATATAGCAGATTTTCTCTCTACAATCGCCAGAATCCAACTAAAATTGAAGTATGACTCTATCCGACTATGCTCCTGATATCCGAATAAAATTTCATGACTTAAAATTCCCTTCGTATACTTGAGAATACTGAGAATTATATCCAATTGAATATAGCACAAGAATTTATAAAGTACCTAGGCCTAACTATACTAACTATATAATAAATAATTGATTTGGTCGCTATTATATAATTTTATTTTCTTTTAATTCATCTATATCAGATAAAATCAACTAATATATATAGATAATATCTACTTTTATATCAAGCGGTAAATCTAGTAGTGTATATCTTATCATATCAAAATTAAACACATTATTTAAAAAATAGCTCAAATAAGAAAAAAAAAATCATTTTAAAAAGATGTTTTAAATTATTTTTTTGAAGCATGATCTAATAGAACTTCAGTTGAGATATACTTTGCTGTATATGTAATTTATTTATATTTCTATTTTAATATTTTCATGTAAGTGCAGGAAATAAAATATTAAGAGGCTAAGGATACAACAATAACATAATAACGGAGGTCTTGTTGTCCGATTAGCATGTCAAAATTTTTGAAGCATAGCCGGACCCGTTCCATGATCAGACTCGCTCTAGTTAAATGAACCGAACGAATTTTTATTATAAAATATTTTATAATTTTTAATTTTGGGTTGATATTTTTGGACCCAGGGAACTGTTCATCGTCTTCTCTCTCTCTCTCTGCATGATTTATCGCGAATGCTCTGTGCTGCACATACTGTAAGATGTTTTATTGGTTTAATCCATAATGCATAAGCATTTTCATGTGGATGTAGCTAGTTGTACTAAGCAACTAGCGAACCACGTTATTTCTTGTGTTTTATTTCTCGTTTTTGATTCCCTCGTGGTTGAATTGTGGATTGGATATATATTATTTATTTTTCTGTTGTTCTTGTTGTCATATGTATCTTAATATTACTACCGTGAAAGCACAATTGCCCAACATACTTAATTGGTAATCTTGGGTAAATAAAATATCATAAATATAAATCACCAATATTACTTAATGTCCCTCTAATCCGTATTAATAAAAATCAAAATAATTTAATATACATCTATTAATGTTAAAAATAGTTTGTACTTAAAAGAAATTATTTAACCATGCTCTTAGAAATTACTTCATGTCATAAAAAATTATTTACGATACACACACATAGGGCAAATAGGTTGTATTGGCATGACCCAGTTTCAAAAATAGGGACCTCAACATGCCATTGGATTCAAGCATGGAATCCAGAGTAACTCGATCACATGGATCGACATGGGCTAAAGACTCGTGGCGAACAAACACAAGCCAAGCTAGGTTCATGCCTGCCTACCTGGGGTGGACGGTTGATGCCAGAGGGGCTGGCCTTGGCCAGCCACTAGCTGCCCAGAGGTCATATTGGGTCGTGGGACCGAGGGTCATGTTGTACAGCCACACTGAAACCACAACCTATGGATCACATGTCACACCACCACTCATTGAGAATCTCTCTTTTAATCAAATGGAGGTAAATGATCTTTATGGATTAATATAGGTAGGTGAAAATTTTTTTAAACTCGCTGTGACATCCCTTTGCTAGAAGAATACAAAAGAGCTTATCCTAGATTCTTTTATATGACTCTTAAAAATACCCATGCATAAGAAAATATTCTATATTCTCTAGGCTTGTAGAGAACCTTCAAATGTTCTACAAACTTTCATAGATATGTATATATAGAAAAAATGGTCATATTTAAGAACTAATAAATTATGAATTTCTCTAAATTATTGTAAAAAATAATTCTTTAATAAAGAATTTTGTTCTTCTTAGTATTCTCTTATGTTTTCTTCGCTTCAAGCCATGAGTAGAGACCAAGTATATTTTGCAAGGCAAATGAAAGACTGGCTTAGCAACATTTGAGAGAAGGGTTGTCAAAATTATGCATGAAAGTTTAGTGGAAAAACTAAGTACGTAACAATTAGTATCATAACAAGATTACATGTGAAAAGTAACTAAAAAAATGACTGTGAACTCTCATGTAGAAGAAGTCATCGATGAAATTCGAGAAATGAATCTTGACTCTTATGCTAAGTGAAGAGAAAATAATGAGAAGTCTCGTGATCATCTCAGGAGTTTAGATGGTTGGGTGACTAGGTTAGAAGTCGAAATGGCAAACATCAAAAAAGAAATGGACCTCAAGAAGGATCTCAAAGTGTAGATCCAAGACCTTCAAGCGGGGATAAAAGGCTCAACGATCTCAATTGTGTCACATGAAGAGCTCATAAGGGTAATGGAAACGCTCGCTAGCATGGGAACAAAGGTGGGAGTCTTGACTAAATATGAAGAAGAAATAAGACAAAATGTGGCCATTTATGATATGACACCGTCGACTCGAATCAATGGCCACCCACAAGACACCAAGGCTAAAAGTGCTAAAGCCACACACATTCAATGAACAATAGGATACCAAAAAGTTAGCATTGAGTTGAGGCACATGACGAGATACTTTGAGACAATCATACTAATTGATGAGATAACAAAAGTGTGCACTGCTATTTTTTACCTTACTGATAATAATTTAAAAGTAACAAAATTTATAAAAAAAAAAAAGTTGATCTCAAACACACCATAAATACATGGGTTAATTTCAAGAGAAATATCAAAAAATAGTTCTACCAAGATGATGCAACACATATGACAAGTGAAAAAAATAAAGCATCTCAAATATACGAGATCAATTTGTGACTATGTAAAGATATTCTCTTACATAATGCTTAAGACTCTTGATATTAGTAAAATAGGAACCTATTTCCAACTTTATAAATAACCTATAGAGCTTGGTTGAGTAAGAGTTGAAAAAATGTGATATCCTTAACTTTCCTTGAGGTTAGAATTCACAACAAAAAGATTTGTAATATGGTACTAATTTTTTGTTAATTATTTATTTGATTTTATTTTCTTTTATGTTCATAATTTATTTAAACAATATAAATAATTAAAAATATATCATATAATAATTTAATGATAATGAATATGATATTGACATATATGTAGATTATAATAATAACTTTAACCAAAAGATTGGAGGACAAAACTATATTTTTTCAAATGACTTTAACCAAAATCCATGTCACCTAAAAAACAAAAAAAAAACTAAATTACATCAGTAGCATATAAGCACTTCAAAATAATACAAACTAAAATTTTGAAGAGTAATGATGAAAAATTAGTATTATATATATATATATATAAAATAAAAAATATATAATTGTAAGAGTGATATATGAGACAAGAATAACTAAAAAGACATATTGATTAATATATTAAAAAATATGATGCATTATATCCGAGACAAACACAATTTAACTATTTGATTTTTCATACCGAATCTAGCTCAGTTTCGTTGGCCCCCTTCATATATAATAATAATTTTGAGAGAAAATATATAGCTAAACTGATTATTATTATGAGTCCAATTAAATTTTCTGAAAATCTTAAGATGATATCATATTAACTTATTTCAAGTTTGCTTATCGTAGGATTATTTTGTTCATATATGAATGACATTATAAAATATAATAAGTTAGAAAAATAATTAATAATTTTAGAAAATTTAATAAAATAATTTCTGTGATATACAGACTAGTTATGATGATGCATTATTTGTATGTTTCACTGCATATTAGATAGGCTCTATATGAAAACTTACTAAAAATATTTTATAATTTTCTTAAATTCGTCATTCTCATGATATCCCTATCATAAAGTATATGACATGGATTTAAAGGTGTCAACCGGGCCGGGCCGGCCCGTCACGAGGCACGACACGATTCGGCCGTGCCTGGGCCGGCCCAACATGCAAATTTCTTGTGCCCGGGTTCGTGCCGTTCCCGACCACGACAAAACCATGCCGTGCCGTGCCATGCCGAGGACAACCAGGCCTCGTGTAGTGCTTGGCCCGGCACTGTGACCCGTTAGCACGGTAACATACCGAAATCAATTTTTTTTAAATTAGGATTACGAGGGTCTCGAAACCCTAATTTTTTTAATTTAGGGTCCGGCCCGACCGGGCCGGACCTGGCTGATCGTGCCGCGGACCCATGCCAGGCTGAACCCCCACAAAACCGTGTCGTGCCTAGCCCAGCACGAAAGCATGTCGAACCAGAAAAAAATGGGCCGAGCTGGCCCAGCACGTCCTGTTTGACACCTCTACATAAATTTTTAAAAAATATAAAGTTCAAAATAAAATATTTAATATCACTTTTAATAAAATTTCTAATAATAAAATAGTTAATAATATATTTGTTAGGATCCTAATTATTAAATTAAATTTCGAATCGAGAATCAAAATTTTTGATTAGTGAATCAAAAATCAAAAATCAAGAATCATAAGATTCATTTTTAATAATAATTAAAGTATATGTAATTTCATATAATTAATAAATTTTAAGCTATTTAAATATGTTTAAATAAGCTTATAATACATAAATTTCAATTTTTTTTTCTTCTTTTTTATTCTTCTTCAACTTTTGATTTTATCTCTCTTTTTAGTTTCTTCTCATAAATTTGTTAAACTTGTAAAAAACTATGGGTGTTTTTTGCCCTTTTTCGTTTCTTATCATAAATTCATAAAACCAAATACTAAAGTTATTTTTTTTCACATTAATTAATTCTTATACTTAGCAATTTTTTTTTGTATTTTAATTTTTATTTTTATAATTTTTTGAAGATCCTGATACCTTGAGAATCAATATTAAATTAATTCATGTGAATCAATTCACAATACAGCAATTCAATCTTCGATTCATGCATATTTTTGATTCTTTTAAAGAATCGAATCATTTATCTCCTGAATCGTGAATCAAATCGTGAATTATATAATTTTGATAATAGTGATTATGACTATTAGAGATGATCAATTAGATAGTATATTTAATAAGAGCAAACTATTTTGATACTTAGATATTAATTATTATTTTAATTTATCACAAATTTAAATAATAATTTGAATATTTTACCATGATAAAAATCATAAGAATTAACTTATTTCGTGTTATCTAAAATAACACATGATCTACTGACCTCTTTAATTTCTAACATAACATTAATGATTTCTTTTTCTGTGGTAGTCTATGTTATTTTAGATAGGATATCAAAATTATGACTAGATATCATAGAGATACTTACATGCATAAATAACTGAAAGATTCGATATTGAACATTCAGAATAAAATACAAAAGATAATAACAAATGATAATTCATGATACTTAGAGATTGATGATATTGTGAGCACTAATGATATCTTCAGTAAAACATTCATTATGATGACGATCTATATCTCCATCTACAATATCATAATGCATATACCAATTGATCATTGATGATTTTTGATTCATATAATGCTTATACTATGCTACAGTGCTAGTGATTATATATTATTACCATTTTTTTATTTCATTATGATTTATATACTATTGGTACACTAGATATTAGCTTATAATTTTTATCATTTTCATCTTTATTATTTTTTCAGCATAATTTATGCATTATTTTTATTATACATTTTTTTCATTATAATTTATTGAAATTAAATAAAATTTTTAATCTTTTATTTGAATTTTGAGCCGAACAAAATATAATATAAAATCACAATAATATCATTGTGATTTAAAATTTAAATTTATATTAAAATTTAAAAGTAAAGCCCAGTGTCCCAAGATCAAGCCCTACAAAAGACCAAAAAAACTGATTCATAATGGCTCGAATCAGCCAGCTCTAAGCTTAGCAAGGCATAGTAGGACCATGCAATTTGCAAGCCAACCATGCCATGCCTGGCAGCCAATCTGATTCCAGTGACGTGCATGCCCAGCACGACATTACTCATTTAAAACCTCTATGACAAATCGAGTCTTAGAAAAGAACAACTTCTAGTCCTAAAAGAAATACATAATAAAATAAAAGGGAATATCAGAAAACAAAGCCAATTGAGAGCTAACGACGACTTTGTGATAGTTCCAAGAACAAATCAAACAACTTCTAATAGGGCGATCGATGAAGACGTCTACAACTTTGGTGGTAGTGAATATCACATTATCACTCATGAAAAAACCCCCTCTTGAACAAATGACAAATTGATCATATATCATTTTAAAAAACACAAAAAATTAAATACTAAATTAATACAAATATTAATCAGTATTTAAATATTTTGACAACGCACACAAATTGAACAAACTATCTCATGTTTACTCTTGACTAATTAAATAAAAATTTGATTAACTTCAAATTTGATTTTATTTGCAATACTCGAAGGCTTTAGAGTTTTTCTTTCCATCTCAATAATTATGATACTAAAATATAAGTGTTTTTTATATTATTTAAGTACACAACTCATGTTACATTTAAACCTACGTATAATGAAAGATATGACAATGTATACATATAAACATAAATTCATCACATTACAAATTTTTTTTTCAAATTTTAAAAATAAAAATCATAAATTCCAATCAAATTCATTTATTTATCTTACTAGCAGCAATATTGAATATAAATTATTTTATATGTTTCAGTCAATACATTAATTTAACATTAGGTGTGCTAAATTCCAATTATTTTACATCAAATTTTAATTTTTTTTATTTTTTGGGTTTAATGACTTAAATTATAAATGTCTTATTATTTGCTAACATATTAATGAATTTTTATATAATTTATAATGAATTTTAATGAGAGAGAAACTAATTTTAATCTTAGTTACACTATTAAGTTAATAATAAGACAAATATATCTACTATATATTTTAATCTTAGTTACAGATAAGTTCAAGATAGAATCGATATAGTAGATGATAAATAACGTAAAAATCATGTTAATCTGCATAGATCAACCAACACTACTATTAAACATATCAAAACTTACTATATTGTGCAGAATCTTAATGACTCCTCAAATAAGTTTATTTTTAAATATATCAAAATGAGTACATATTATATATTTTTTATTAAATTTACTATCAATAAATAGATAGAAATTATCCTTCTTCTTTTACAAATAATTATTATAATTAAATAGATAATATTGAATTTAATAAAAATAAAATAAATAATTTAGATATAAATAACTCGACACAATGATACTTTAAAATCTATAAATAACTACTATTTAATTATGAGGTATATGCATATTGTTATTTTACTCAACACAAAGATATTCATTTTAGCTATTAAAATAAGGTATATAAATAATTACTATTTAGATAATAATAACTTCAAAAAATATTTAATTATTTGTCATGAAAATTTTCAGGAGAAAATACCCTCTTACACATTTTTAAGGTACATGTATATTGTTACTTAATTTTATAAGGTATATGTATATTACACATTTACCACTGATGGCCAAAGTAGCCATCTAATTATTCTTAATTTAGTAGTTTCCCAAGTAAGAAATAAAGCAACAAATATTTGACTTTAATAACAAATATTTAGTAGTTTCCTATATTGACTTTACTAACAAATATTTGATTATTTTTCTTTCTGTCAAAAATCCAAACATATAGTATACAAAATCATAATAATAATTACATGTGAATTTTTTTAGATAAGTTATGTTAATAAAAAAAATAGATTTAATTTTAACATCAACACTATATTATTGTTAATATATTAATATATTCAAGGAAAAAAATATATTAATATTAATAATAAAAAAGCATTTCTAGATAAGTTGTGCTAATAAAAGTTTTTTTTTGGATAATTTAAATTAATATATTCAAAGATCACATATCTAAAATAATTTAGATGAGTTATATTATAATATGATATTTCATGATAAAATTTATATTCATTTCGTTTAAAAAAAATCATCATAATTCCCTCACTATTATATGTATTCGCATCATCTATCAGATCACAAGTATTTTTATAAATATTTTAGAGACCTAGCTTAAAAATATTGACATCCAATTTTAAGGATAATATTTTTGTACATATTATATTTCACTTTACATCTACACACATTAGATGTGTCAAGTGAGTTAGGTGGCCCGGAAATGGCATGAGGCACGACCTGACTTAGTAGTGGCTAGCCCAGCACAATCTGGTCCAGAATCATGCCTAGACCTAGATCATGCCAACCCACGGCATGGCTCGTCACTCATGTCATGCTGGGCCAGAGGCTGTCATCCCACGTGCCTGGCCTGTTAGCATAGTCCACCGACACGATGACTATGACCCAGGACCAAGAACGGGTCATAGAAAATCTGGCAACCAATTTTATGTGGTTTTGTGTGTGGTGGCGGTGTGTGGTGGCGGTGGCCGGTGGACGGTGCCTATAGTGGTGCAGCCCACAATACCAGCAAGATCTAGTAGGTTAGACACGAGCCTGCCCGGAATCATGTTGGTCACGCCGTGCCGAGCACGAAAAGGCTTCCATATCGGGCAGTGCTTGGCATGGTGGCCTGACTGGGCCACCCAAAAATAAGTCGTGCCGGCACAGCACGACCCATTTGACACCTCTAACATACATAGTGTTTTTGCGAAGATACTTATCATCACACCAAGACATGACCTCCAATAAGTTACGTTTTATAAATATAATCAAGTCTATGACTTTCAAATTTGAGCCTCACGATCAGAGTCGCACACTCGATATCATTACAATTATCATAATTTAAAATAATGTCGTTCATAAAAATAAAATAAATAAATTATCTGCTCTTCTAGGATCTTCTTTGTTTTTAATATTTTTTATTATTTAATAATCATTTATTAAATACAATTATCAACCAATTTATGCAAGATTTTGGCCATGAAATCGCAACAAATTTTGCTCCATTTCATCTATAAAATAAAAGCACCCGACGCATATAGTTATCGAAACAGCTATTTGACAATTCAGAGAGCTGGGCATACCTGAATCAACAAAAGTTGAACAGAAGCTCGGCATTTAGCATCAGATAAACTAGCGTGAAGGCATCGCAGGGGGGCATTTTCTGGATCAGCATCAACAATAGCAGAACTGGCACTTTCCCCGGCGAGATCGAGGCCAAAATTACGGGGAACGAAATCCCGATGCATGACACAAGAGAAGTCGGGAAGAGTTGTGGCAACTGCTTCTCTCAACGACAGAACCACGTCCAGCCACTTCTCTTCAGAAAATAGGTCCCCGGCACTGCTCATCAAGCGAACAAATGCTGCAATGCCGATGCCGGCCAGGCTCTGGTGAGGGCGTTTGATGAAGCTGACCAAAAGGGCCAGCACTTTCCTCAAGAGCGGATTAACAGTCCCGTAGAATTTAACAAAGAGATCTACAACTAGCTGGAGGGCCAGCGTGCATGTCTCATAAAGCCACACATCCTGATCGTGCTCACCCACATTGCTATCGATCCCCTCCCCGTGGGACTGGGAGTCTCCCCTGCTAGGGTCAATTGCATGCCGCACATAGTCAAATATTGGAAATAGGACTGAGTCAAAGACTCTTCCCCACAGCGGTAGGGAATAATGGTGCCCATGGTCACGTAACGTGTCGAATAACACCTGCAACGCACACTTCCTGATTTCGGGCCTAGGATCAAAGCTGAGTTCGGACAAACCTGAAAGAACCACAAATATATCACAAACGCAAAAACAAGAGCATGTAAGAAACATGGATAACCAAATGTTTTTTCTGTTGCAATATTTTATTGTAAGTGCAGTAATTAAAATATTGAGAGAGACTGCAAATGTAGCAATGAACAATAACGGGGTCCTGCTGCCCTGTTAGTGAGCCAAAAATTTTTTAAAGCAGAATCCGGTCCATTCGAGTTATCTGATCCACTCCAGTCTCTAATATTAAAAACCTAGAAACATCTTATATGTGTGTGTGTGTGTGTGTGTGTGTTTTTTTTTTTTAGTACTGTTCAGAGAGAGATAGAGTGCAATTTTTCTTGTTGCGATATTTTTTTTTCATGTTTTCTTCGATTCTCTCTTCTGATTCTGTAAATATTTTAGTTATTAATCTATAAGTATTTTTCTGGTAGATGTAACTAATCGTGTTGAATAACTAGTGAATCATATTATTTCTGTGTGTTTCTGTTATGGTTTTAATATTCATATTTGTAATCATAATTGCAAGCTAAAACTAACAAAAAATATAAATTATAATATCTAATAACTAAAATATAACTACTTATACAAGATTATTGTATCTATATTTTTATGATTAAATTTTAACTTTTAAGTATATTTGAACAAGTAACATAATATATATTTTTAAAGCAACATAAAATTAATTTAATTTTTTATATTTATGAAAAATAGTTGAGGATGCATGTATCATAATATCATGTTTCATATCATGTATCGAAAGATATTTTTTTATAATAAGATATCAATTTCAATACAAATCTACTTTTCTATTTTTATGTATGATTAATTTTTAACTTTTTAGTATGTTTCAACAATTAGCATAATATATTTATTAAAAAAAAATAATAATAAATGAAATTATTTTTAATTATGAAAAATAATTGAAAATGTATGTATCATTGTATCGTAATATCACGTATCATATAGTGTATCATATCATATATGTATCGTAAGATACATTTTACAATAAGAAATCAATTTCAATAAAAATCTATTTTTCTATTTTTTTTTGTATCATAATATATATGTAAATATCTACGAAAAGTAAAGTAACATAATTAATTTTTAAACAAAAAAAAAAATTAATTTAATTTTTTATGATTATGGAAAATAGTTGAGGGTGTATGTGTCATTATATATAATATCGCGTATCATATAGTTGTATCATAATTCGTATCATGTATCATAAGCTTCTAACAACAATGAGTGGTGCGCAACTTACCAGCCAGCAAGGTGAACCAGAAATAGAGATGATCCTCCCTGTCGGTGTTCCTTGCCGAGGATCCAACATCACCTTCGGCAAGTTTGGTGGCGCAGATACGTAGGAAAGCAATTGCATTGAGGCTGACGTCATTGTTGAATCGACTATTGGTGAACGCAATCAGGCAGTTCACGCAATCTGTAAAGGTTGTTGTTTCCGTCTCCGTGATGTAGGGAAAATAGTCCCGAATAATCTTCTCTATGATTTCGAAGGCCAAGAGGACGATGCTCTTGTGGTCGTCATACGCTGCAGTTGTGAACACCATGAACATGCTCTTCCACCCGGACTTAACATTGCTCACCCGGCTCAACACCATCTGCGAGATGCACCTAATTATTAACTCCCGGATTTCCACGGCACAGCTCTTGCGCATCACGATAACAAATGGCTTCATGAATTCATTCTGAAAATTGTAGTTAGCCAGCTCTTCCCGTTCCAAGAACTTCATCGATAACTGGCGCAACGAATCCATGGCGAAGATTGCGATTGAGAGATTGTCGGAGCACCCGATCGTAATAAAGAAACCGGACAGCACGTGCCATATGCTCGACCAGACGAGCCTGATGCGGTTCATGTTGTAGTGCCTGCCATGAGAATTCATCACAGACAAATACACAAATACGAGGGAGAGAAGTGTTCGGGAACAAAGCGTGACGGGGGAGAGAGAGAGAGAGAGAGAGAGAGAGAGAGGAGGAAGGCTCGTACGCAATCTCGACTATTTTGGTTAAGCTGAAGACACGCGGGCCGCATGTAGATCGCAGTTCCTCCATCGAGGCCTTGCAGAGAGCCTTGACGAAGTCGACGATCGCTTCGCTGTTCAGCTTTTGGCTGCGGGTGAAGATGCGGCCCATTTCGGAGCTCCCGACCTGCTCCAGCATCTTCAAGTTAGAAGCCAAGTGGGCCATCTGTTCCGACGTGATCGCTCCTGGAACGTTACCGCCAGCTCCGGCTCCGTCATATGAGCCTCGCATCATGGTAGCAGCAGCGTACTGCATCCTCCCGGGCCCCTTCTTTTTCAGGACGGGGAGAATGGCCTGTCTGCCCTGCTTTGAATTTTCAGGATCGGCCTGAGGAAAAACAAAAAACGTAGCATCTGGAGGAGCACCTTCTCCCAGAAGATGCAGATGCTCAAAGCGTGACACGCATGTCAACACATGTTCCCAAGCTTCTTGCAGATAATTCCCATCTTCATCTGCAATCGTAATTATTGTCTGTTAACAAACAAAACCCAATCATATGTTAGGTTCTCTAGAACAAGAAAAAAGTTACTTAACGCAGAATTAAGTGCAAAATTTTAACATTTTCAATGACAGAACAAGAGGAACTCAGGAAAGGTCTATAAATATTCTAATCATCAAGCAAACATCATCATCAACCGAGTCTTATCTTAACTTGACTATTTGGGATCGGCTAAATGTTGCACACAGCACTAGAGGTGTCGATCGGGCCGGGCAGCCCGGGCACGGCCCACGACACAGCACGGCACAATCCAAAACCATGACGAGTTCTGAACCGTGCCGCCCCATTGCCCAGTTTGTGTCGTGTTGTACCGGCACGAGCCATGGCACGTGCCGAGCTGGGAATGACACATGTGCCTAGCCCGGTGACACCCTCCGCCGGCCCGTGGACTCGGGACTGGCTATGGGTCACGGATCAAGTCTCATCGAGTAACTGCCTGATGGGGTGAGTTATTTTTTTAAAAACAATCAAGCCACGTAAGTCTGATCTTGCTTATATGGTCAATTGCAATTGGCCGTTTTGGGCCACATAAGCCGACCATCCATTGTGTTTCGACATGGATGGTCTGGCATGGTCTAGCACGGTCATGCACTCGACCGTGCCCCATGTCATGTCTGGCATGGCACTGTGGCATGGTCATGTCTCGCTCAAACGGGTCATGCCAACACAACACAACACTGCCCGTTTGACATAGTGGTGTCAACCGGGTCAGGCACGAGCCCTGCCGTGCCGTGCCTGACCCGGCACGGTTCGGCCCGTGGCATGGCACACCAGCACGGGTTTGTCCCGTGTCGGGTGTCCCTTGAGCCCGACCATGCGATGGCCCCTCCCACAAAAAAGACTGCGGATCAGGTCTGATTCGAACCGACCCACGGTCCCCCGAATCCCGAACCATACTGACAGGCCAGCCCGAGCGGGCCAGGCAAGGCACGGCACGGCCCACCGTGCCTGGCCCGAAGGCATGATCATGCTCAAAAAAATAGGCCGTGCCAGCCCGGCCCGTTTGACACCTCTACCCAGCACACAAGAATTTTGGTTAGCACAGAATCTGAGAGAAATTAATATCTCAATAACCTTACTCTCATAAATTTGAGAGACTGTGTCTGATAAGTCTCGAACCTGCGACCTAGTAGCAGGAGACAAAGACATTTGCCATCAAGCAAACAAATACCCAAAATTCATTTTAACATACATTAACTAGATCGAACAAAACACGAGTTAACATCAAAGGCATACACCAACCTTGATAGCATCAATGTGTTTCTGCTTGAAATCGGTAGGAGAGTGAAGAGAAGTAAACTTTGCTAGAGATGTGACAAAAACATCTCTATGAGTCTTCATTGACAATACAGCAGTAATATGAATTGCTTGATGGAATCCTTCGAGGCACGGTGTTATCATTGATTCATCATCGCTTTGATCAAGAGGTACGCTGAAGGCAGCCAGCATAGGAGCCCAACATACCTCAGCCATGAACCTGAGAATCACTACATCTGTTGCCGCATAGTAAACTGACCTACAACAATGGCAATGCAAGTATAAAATAAGAAAACTAGTCGTTTCATTGAAAATAAAAGATGGAGACTTTCCAAGTACAGATTTCAATTGTATGATGATGCACAGAATAAAAAAGTTGTACTAAGGAGATGTTTGATACAGAACTTAATTTGTCCAAACCAATGAAAATGAATATTTTCAATAGTTTTTAATTTTTTATGGGTTTAATAAAAAAAATTTGAAAGCTGAAAATTAAAAATTTTTAATGAAAAAATATTAAAAATATTAAGTAGATAGAGACATATTTAAAGTTGAAAGCTGAAAATTATCAAAAAAAAATTTTAAGTTACTATTTTTTTTTTCCTTCTTTTTTGTTTTCTCATTCTCGCTACATTGCAATTTGTGAAGATGTCTTCTCCTCCTCATTTCCCCGCCACCATAAACCATAACCCTAATTCTCTTATCATGATTAATTTAAGAGAGAAAATAATAAATCAACTAGTTATTCATTAATTTTTATTTTTATATTAAAATTTTAGATAGTTTTAAAGATTTTAAATTTATTTATGGATATGTTTTTAGTGATTTTATTTTTTATAATAATTAATAATTATAGTGAAAAAAAATTAATTAAAATTCTATTTATGTTAGATTATATGTAATATAATGATAATAAAAATAAATATGTAAATTACATCATTTTCAGCATTTATCATTTAAGTTATCAAACAATAAATTTATCTTCAGCATTCAATTAATAATAATTTATCAAACAATTTTTCAATATAAATTCAACACATATAAAATTCAGCACTTAATTCTAACACTTATTTTTCAATTTTTAATTTTTTCTATTTTATCAAACGGGCCCTAAGTACACAAAGCTTCCGCTTATTACAAAATCTGTAAGATATTAGTATTTCAACAATCTTATCCCATAAAATCAAATAAGCTGCGTATGATTAGTCTCAAACCCGAGAAATTTTGCTTTTTGACGAAAACATTTATTATCATACCAAGACATAAACTTTTTACATATGACGATGCACAAAATAAGTCACCAAGCTAAAATTCAAATCATGGTTCTTCCACACATATTACACTTTGTGTAATGCTACTGTCATAGTTATGCCACGTTACATAAGAATAAGAGCTTTTGGCATAGAGTTATCAAATGGGTTGTATCTGGCCAGCTTGGCCCATTTTTTGTGAGCACGTCCGTGCTTCCGTGTCGGGCTAGGCACAGAACAGTTACTATTTCATGTCGTGCCTAGCCCGACATGATTTATTCAAGTCAGGCCCATCACATCCCATCGACCCAGCAAAAATTTTAGCATGCCGGATCATGCCCGTTCGGGCCTGTTTAAAAAAAAATAAATTTTTTTTCTTTTTAATATTTAAATTTTTATATTTAACTATTTATAAAATATATATTATATATAGATAATGTTTAAAAATTTTAAATTTGTAACTTAAAAATTATTGAATGGTTATAAAATTTAATATTTTTTTATTATGTTTTAATAAATTTAGATTATAATTTATTAGAATTAAATTATATAATTTTTAATGAAATTTTTAAATACAAAAATAAATTAAACACAAAATTTTGTTAAAAAATTACAAAAAACACCAAGCCAAAAATAAACCAAACGTCCAATCGGCCAATCCTGAATCAAAGCAAATATAACGTGATGTAAATAAAAAAGCACACAATCAATACAAAATAAAACATCAAAATCAATAATAACACAAATCAACTATCTTTGAGACATCAAAAATAAAAATCAAGTGGCAATAACATGTGGCGTGGCATTGGTAACTGCCAACGGGCAGGAGCAACCGGCAACCACGTCAATCGTCAATCAGCATATCATGATCATCATCAACCACAATATCAAAATCACTATCATATGAATCATCATCATCATCAATCAACTCAGTTGCTTTCATGGCGAATGCAGTCACTGTCCCAACACGATCCTAGATGCTAAACCTCAAATCCTCCCAGTCCTTCATGCATGCTAAGACATCAACAATATATGAACGTAATCTTGATCTCATATCTAAAATTATATTAACTACAATATAAAAAGTAAACTCCGATGTTATGCTCGACACCGAAGGAATCAGTAGATCTCGTATCATCTTAGATTGCTCAGGAAATGTGAATTCATATAATTTTTACCACTATAATATATCAAAAATTTTAGTATCAGAATGTGATAAGATTAAGTAATAATTAGTATATAAGTACTGAGAAAGCTCGCTCATATGTGACGATTCATCCGTCGTTTTCCCCTTGCTAACTAAATAGAAAAATCATCATCTCTGAAAATGATATCTATGTCCGTACTCACAGTTGCACTACTACTACCACCATACCTAGTATTATAATATATGAATAGGTTAGTCAGCTTTTCGTGAATGAATCATTTAGGTGGATCTTCCAGGTACATGCACGAAAAAATATAAACCATAAAAAAATGGTTTACATTTTGTCAAAAATTTTTTATTGATAAAAATACAATCTACTTAAAATATATTTTATTTTATCTGACAAAAAGATAAACATTTAGACAATATAACTTTACATCCAAAGTTTATCACCTAGACTTCAAGAAAATAGTCTATTTACTCAAAATTCTTCACATAAAATTTTGTATGAATAAAATATTTTGGTTGATAAACATTGAATTCATTAATGCATATCATAGTATCATAAATAAATTGATCTTATAAATTATATTTTTAAAAATTAGAAAAATCTAACATATACATATAAATCCCCAAACAAAAATGGACAAAAAAATTATGACAAAGTAAACCAAAGAAGAATGTTTCGACTTATATAAATCCTTATGCATGATGCAAATAGATCGTACATCCTAGTCTAGCCTGGCTCGTGACTTGGTTCGCCAAAAATGGACCCAGCCATCATGACCCGCCTCCACAGTCATGTCGTGCTTGAAGAGTGGCTCAAGTGCTAACCAAGTCATGACATGGGCTACTCGGGCTTGCATAGTGGAACCTATGTCCTCGACTAGAGGCGGAAAATCGACTAGAGGCAGAAAATATGTCATGCCATCATAGCAAGTTTGTTAAAGAGAGCAGCAGAGCACAGTCCAATAGACCGCTGACAACTAGGATCACATCGGGCCATGCATAAACCTGGTATGATAAGGCACTAAACATGGGCCAAGTCCTATGTTTAGCCTAGCACAATTAAAGCCATGCTAGATTGGGTTTGTAGCATGGTTCAGTCCAAGCTAGCCTGGATCTGGTATGGGATAGCCAAGGTCCAGTCCTGTCTAACTTGAATTCGATCCAAGCTAGCATTGTTGCAAGCATACGGCTAGCCTAAGCTAAACCTGGCCCAACCCAACACCAACATGCCTTTTTTTTTAGATAGCATGTGAGATTCACACGCCAACTCAAATCAAAACAAATGCCCAACCCATGACACGACCCAGGCACAACCTGAGACAATTTGTCACTCAAGCAAAATTTAGCTCACACAAGTAAATTTATCAAGTCATGTCGTGCCACATACTATTGTGACATGTGGGCCAATCCCTCGACACTACACATCCCATGCAATGGGCCATGTCAAAGCCCCCAACGCATTTGCCACCTCTACCCTTTCACAGGCACGGGTCTAGCTCAAACACAGATCAAACCCAATAAAAAACTTTTCCCTAGTGGGATAGATAGCATATCATGGTGTCACTTTTTGAAGCATGCCAGCACAACACGACTTATTTAACTACTCTAATCTATGTATCCTAGAATATTATATATATATATATATATATACACACACACATATATTACATATTATGTACAACTAATAAATCAATATATTGTAAAATACTGCAATTGAATTAAGCATCTTCGTTAAGACTATCTTGGCCAATATAGACCAAGTATTCGGATTTTTTATCTTATAAGTTCATAAAAAACCATCCACTATAATTATATCCTTAAGCAGATCTACTTTCATATTAGAATCAATCTTCCAAAGAACATTCACTTACAACCTAACATGAACTTTCATGAATATCAAGGAATAAGATCTTAAGCCTCATAAGCTATAATAGTATGATTTATAAAACTCTTCTAGATGCATTGTGACTTAAGAAATGACACAATCAAGTAAAAAACCATAAAACTACAATATAACTGACAAATAAAAATAAGATAATACTAAAAAATAAGATGAAGTATACTATGATCTTAATCTTTTTCATGAAATAATCAAAAGATCTAAGTCAACTTCCTCCGTCAAACTAACTTGCATCTAAAAACACATCTAAAAATTAATTAGGACCACATTGTCTCACACATACGCTTAAGTCAAATATATATATAATTTTAAAAATTGTATATTAACATAAGTTGATTCGTTACACTAAATTAGACAAATCTCCAAGCATAGAGTTATCCAACTATCAGTTTCTTCAACCCATGTGCGACGAAAAGGAAGCGAGATATCACATCTAGAAATAGCATTGTATTATTTCTAAAAATCAAGTACTTCCTCAGTGTACAATGTCTAACAAAGATCATAGAATAAGTGTCACTCAATACACAAATCTAACAAGAATCATGTGTCATTTTAATTCACCAATCTCAAAAATGTCATCAGCATCATAATTGTAAGACAAATTAAAAAATGTAATCACAGTTTTTAAAAGCACACCAAAGTGAAGTCAAAGCAAAGGTTAGTCTAAACCCTAAGGAGAGCCATGCAATTTTCTAGCACCTAATTCCAAGCAAACTTCGGCCCAGTGACACATATAGTTGAAAAAGTTGAATTTAAAATGTTTAGAATATTTAATAATGGCTTGCACATATAAGGAAAGAGATAATTAATTGTATGAATGTGGAGGTCAAATCCAGTGCACAACACTCCTGCTTAATGCGGGGTTTGGGTTTGGGAGAGGAAAATAATTGATTGTATAATTTCAAAAAAAATAAAAAAAAAATACATAGCAAAAAAAAAATAAATGAAATAAGAAAATTAATTGAATAGATAATCAAAAAATAATAATAGCATGATATTATTTATAGAAATGAAAAAAAAAAAAATTTCCTATGGATCATTTTTTATGACTAATCCATAAAAAATAGCTAAAAATCTCATAAAAAGTGGTCCGAATATATGGTTAAAATTACGACACCATGTTATATTATAATTATTTGAAAAAAATATATAATAAAATAAAAATATGAACTTGATATTATATATATCATCAAGCATGTTACTACCTATATAAATGAAAAAGAAAAGATAGGTATACCATTATACTACAAGCATTTAATTGGTATTACAACAAAGAACATAGCTGGTACACAATATTCTTGCTAGCGTGAAATCAAGAACATATTAATATCTGGACAATTTTGCCCCTAAAAATCAAAAAAAACTACATCTAATAAGTCTCAAATCTAAGATCTATCATGCTTGGATGTCAAGAACATATTAATATCTGGACAATTTTGCCCCTAAAAATCAGAAAAACTACAACTAATAAGTCTCAAATCTAAGATCTATCATGCTTGGATGAATGCACTTGCTATCGCACCAAGACATAGCCTCTCCATTGGTATTACAAATAAAGGCAAAAATATAAAAAAAGAATAAACCCTAATCTAAACAAACTCAACTTTAAAATGCTGCTAAAACAAAGTGTGCTCTACTAAAGAATATGAAAATTTGAAAGCATATTGAAACTAGACAATTAAAGTTCGTACTCAGATTTGCGAGCTTTTTCTTTGAATTGTTCTTGCATGTGGCGTATGAGGTCTTCACTCATCTCCATCTGGTTTTCTTCTCCTCGCTTGCGGATTACAATATTCAGAATAGCATCCAGGCTCAAAATTCTGTTGGAGCTCATGGATTGCTTTTGTTGAATTGACAGATCATCCTCCTTCATTTTGATTTCATGCCTCGATATCCTATCAAACAGCGATCTTAGGTATTCTTCGGGCAGATCTTTCCCATCATTAATCCCCCGATTATTTCTTATGAATTCATCTGCAGACATCTGCATCACACAGTAGCGGAAAATGGCAGGTGATGGACAAAACATAAATCATTTCATATAAAGGAATGGGCAACCTAGAGGTGTCAACCGGGCCGGCCCGGCCCGGCACGAGGCACGGCACGGTTCAGCCGTGCCTGGGACGGCCCGGCACGGAAAAATTCCTTGCCCGGGCCCGTGCCGGGTGCCCCGTGAGGCCGACCACACGATGCCCCTCCCGCAAAAAAGACCGCGGGTCGGGTCTGATTCGACCCGACCCAAGGTCCCCCGTATCCCAAACCACTCATACAGGCAAGCCCGAGCGGGCCTAGCAAGGCACGGCACGGCCCGCTGTGCCTCCGGGCCGTGCCGGGCCCAGTTATTTTAAACCGTGCCTGGCCCGGCACGGCGGCACGCTCGTGCCCTATAAATTTGGGCCGGGCCGGGCCGGCCGGTTTGACACCTCTAGGGCAACCCAAGCAGGCATTAAAAAATTTCAACACACCTTGGTCTTCACCATGGGGTTATGAGCATCAGTATTGAGCATTACGACAGAATATGCAAGGACATAGGCAGTATCGGCACTGATGAAAACCTTAGGGTTGCACTTGCAATAACGCTCAGCAAACTTCTCCATTATCCGATCAATCTTTTGTGCTTCACCTGGTAAGCGAAACCCCTGGAGCAAGAGCCTGATAGCCTCGTCAAACTCCATGCCTTGAAAGTCAAAAGAATCGACATAGGAATGCATTACTTTCAGGGACAGCTCTTCCCTCTCTCCTAAATAATCTCCAATCTGGCTCTTGTTCAAACCAGATGTATTTTTAATAAACGTAGCTATTTCTTCGGGTGAACTACCAACCTTATTTGCATTGATTAGAAATTTAATTCCTTTTTTAGGTTTCTGATTAAAGAGTGCCACACCTTCCTGCCATAAATCCAAAATTAGATACATTTGACCATGATAAAATTACATGCATCAAGGAACATAAACATGGATATTTCTTTATGCCACATGATTTAAAGAAGTGACACATACCCTAGAATGCATATAACTTCTATAAAATATATTATGTGTGTGTGTGCGCGCGTATGTGCGTGTGTGCATCCAGAGCCAATGCACAAGGCTCCTCCCACCTAACACAAGGCTTGGGAGTGACATATATCTTGGCAAGCCATGCCCAAGAAGCTCGCTCGAACTCATTTATTAAGTTAAACGAGTCAAGCCCAAACATCATTTTGAGGCTCGTAAGTTAAATGAGCCGAGCCCGAGCATCCTCAAACTCGGCTTGTCAGCTCGTAAACAGGCTGGTGAATAGGCTCATGAGCAAGCTCGTTAACCAGACTTGTGAACAAGCTCGTGAACAGGTCGTGAACATGAAGAAAGCTTGATGCACAATAAATTTTTCCTACAAATAAACATGATGAATATTTCAACTCTTGAACTTCAATCAAATTAATTGAACTTTTATTATCTTATCTTTTTAATTTAATTGTATGTTGGCTATTTTAGATGAATATTTTCTTTAATTCTCGAACATCATTTTGAGACTCGTAAGTTAAACGAGCCGAGCCCGAGCACCCTTAAACTCAGCTCGTCAGCTCATAAATAGGCTTGTGAGCAAGCTAGTGAACAAGCTCGTGGACCAAGCTCGTGAACATGCTCTTAAGTTAAACGAGCCGAGCCCGAGCACCCTCAAACTCGGCTCGTCAGCTCGTGAACAGGCTCGTGAACAAGCTCGAGCCTACTCCTTTAAAACCGAGCCGAGCCGAGCCTGCCTAATACTCGGCTCGACTCGGCTCGGTTACACCCCTACCCAAGACCTATTATGTTTAGGCAAAGATATTCATCAATGCATCAATACATGTTTATACCGATGGATTATCAGTACAGTTAGATGAAATCAATATTATAAAATATATATGAAAAATTTAATTAAATGAATAAAAAACAATAAAAAAATATAAATTTTAATATACAAATAAAATTTTCAAAATCTAAATATTTAAAACAGAAATATCATGTCTGACTTCCTTGAAACCAATACCTATCATCTTGGGAGTGACATACATTTTGGCAAGTCTTACCCGAGAAATATCAAAAAGGCCATGTTTGACTGTCATGAACCCAAGATTGATCATCTTTGGGCGAAGACATTCATCATTACATCAAAATATGTTCATATTGATGAACTATTAGTAAAGAGAGATTGAATCTATTTTATAAAATATATGTGCAAAATTTATTTAATGAATAAAAAACAAAAAATTATATAAATTTTAATATACAATTAAAATTTTCAAAATAAAAAATATTTAAAAAAGAAAGATCAGATTGGACTGCCTTGAAACCAAGACCTATCATGTATGAGCAAAAACATTCATCATTGCACCAAGACATGTTCATACCAATGGATCATTAGTATATAGAGATTGAATCTATTTTATATAATATATATACCAAATTTAAGTAAAAGAATAAAAAACAATGAAATTAGATAAATTTTAATATATAATTAAATTTTCAAAAATAAAAATATTTAAAAAAAAAAAAAAAGTATAGAGTCTACTGTCGACGAGACAATAAAGTGCAAGTCTTGGCTAGCAACACAAGAAAACAATGGAGTGATCACTCCTTGAGTCTGAGCACACCTAAAGCCTGCCTTTTTAAAACTCATGAAAAGTTGAAGCTCAAGTTCAGAATTACTTACTTGAAGCTCGAGTTTGTATGCTCTCCGTTGCTCTACGGTATAAGCATCAGAAGTTTCAGTTGATGATTCAGAGTGAGAATCTGATGCCTCGGAAGCCAGATCACCATTTCCATTTGTTATGGAAACACTCCCAGGTTCGAGCAAATTGTCAGATGCATCAAGTTTCCTGTTATGATAAGGGTCTGGAATCCGCAATTGTTTGTTCATCCAATCACCCATTGATTTCAAAATTGCCACCAGGCATTTCAAAGCTTCAAGCTTCACAATCCCCTCTTGGGCTGGCAACAGCGTGGTGGCAGTGCCCGAAGGAATACCTTGGGCAGTCTTAAGAAGCCCACTGACCATTCTGAAAGTATCAAGATGAGAGAGGCATTAATGATTAAAATAATTTTGGTTTCTTTCTACTTAATCCAAAATATCGTGTTCTTTATGAAATTTGAATTTTTTTGCTGATAAAAAATGTCAACTGACGCATAAAAACAGGGCATGCCTCTCAAAGATATTTGACGAATTGACATCGCAGTCATAGTTCACAAAAATTTCTACCAAAATTTGTGAATCAGAGCAGAGCTTGTCTAAAAATCGAAGAACTATCATCTTCTGCTGGAAATTAGGTTGAGCAACATTTTCTAGAACTCTAAGAACTATCATGGGAAAAAAAACTCCAATTTCTGCTTTCAGCCCTGCTCTAAACCTTGAGACCAGACTGATAAAAATGGAGCACGAAAGCTGGAAAACAATCACGAGGCTTGAAGCACTGTTCTTCAGTAGAGACAAACACAAATACTGCTTGATGGCGCCCAAAAACCTGTTTCAAGAAAACATGAAAATCAACAAAAAATGGCATCACATTAACAGAAAATTTTTAATTATGATATTGATAGAATATAAATGAACAAGAAAAGAAGGAAATATAGATCACACACCATGCACAAGATTCTCACTTTGGTGCGAGATCTAAGAAAAATTAATATCTCAACAATATTACTCTCAAAATTTAGAAAAATTATATAAGATGAGGGTCAAACCCGAGAAATATTAACCCCGAAATTATTATATCATATACATGTAATATAAGAACTTCACAAGTAATCAATCATTTAAATATTATTTTCACCTAAATATATTTAATTTCAAAATTTTCATGAGATTCAATATGTTAGTATTATCTAATCACATACAAGCACAAACAAAGCATGCAAACCCAAAATAAAATAATAAAGATATAAAATAAGTAAACAAGATTTATAAATTCATAAAAAACTTTGTACCCAGTGCACAAGACTTTTTCTTAATGCAGGGTATGTGAGATATTAATATATCGACAATCTTATCCTCAAAAATTAAAAAAATTATATCTGAGAAATTGTAAACCAAAGATACGTATTTGAACAAAGTTATTTATTACCATACTAAGATATATAAATCCATTATTATTATAAATTGAAATTTGTTAAAACAATTACATTATCTTTTTTATTATTTCCTTATTATTACTTATATATGAAAAAGATCATATTTTAGTGTGATAGCAAATATCCCCACCTTCACTATTCCTTATACATGTGATGTGACCACACTATTCATCACAGTATATTGAAATAAAGAATTCATATATTCCTAGAAAATATTAATATCTAGATAAACTTATCCTCAAAAATTAAAGAAGATGTGTCTAATAATTTTTGAACCAGAGATCCATCACATTTAGACCAATACACTTATCAACACACAAAAATCTATAAATACATGATTATGTAAATAGAAACTTGATGAGACAATTACGTTGTCTTATTTTATTCTAATGTTATTTCTTATACATGTAGAAGATCATGTCTTAGTATGACTAAAAGTATCTTCATCTTCATTATTTCCTATACATATGACATGGTCATAAAACAAGTGACATCTTTTTTATGATGCACTCATATCTTATACCATTTTGCTTGATATATTGAAATAAAAAATTCATACATTTGAAGGAGAAATTAACATCTCAATAGTATTACCTCTATAAATCAAAGAAATTATATCTAATGAGTCTTGAACTCAAAATATACGATACTTAAACTGAAACACTTGTAATCATGCCAATATCTATATACCTATAATTATTATAAATTGAAACTTGTTGTGAAAATTACATTATCTTAATTTTTATTTGTTATTTCTTATACACGTAAAAAATTATATCTTAGTATGATGGAAAATAACTTCATCTTTGTTATTTCTTATGCTTGTGATCGAGAATTAAAAAATTAATTTCTACGTATATATCAATGCTTAGATTTTATGGATATATCAGATAAATCAAAGATACATTTGTGTGTATTTATATATGAGCACCAATCAATGATAAATATATCAATCTTGACATATATATCGATAATTAATATTTTAGGATATTTCAGGGATATATCGGTGAATATATCAAAAATTATTATCAATGCATGTGATGTGTCCGTAACAAATAAGTGACATCCTTTTTATGTTGCACACATATCTAGTACCATTTTTCACAATATATTGAAATAAAGAAGTCATGCATTATATTTATTTTTTATTTATATAAAAAATTACATTTAAAAAAATGGTAGAGAACTAAAATTGTCGCTCTCACTTCTACATGAGGCTTTATATACAAGTAGTGAATAAACAAAAGCTTATATATGAAGTTGTCACCCAAATTATGTTTCTCATTTATTGTGGGATGTCATCAAGATAAATCTCATCTAATGCAATCTAATGTTATCATATCCAATTACCAGTTCTTTTTTGTATAGTAAATTCTAGTCGACCAAACATCAATGACATATGTTTTTATTGTATCCAACTACATTAGCAAGAGTATTAGACTATAACAAATACTCAGTTCTTAACACACATTGCCAGTCTATACTGCAAAATGTCCCAAACATTTTTACTTGCATAGCTTGCAAAAAAAACAAGCTTGGGCTTTGCAAATTCATTATACAAATTCAACAAGATCCATATCTATGATGTTATCCATCTTGGAAGGAAGCCTAAATATTGGCAGTGCAGGATAAGAATACTCATCGTGTATAACCTTGTGATATAGCTGACCAACTTATTGAAGATAATTTTGATTGACACATAGTTAATAGCAGCTACCAAACAAAAGGATCGGCTCATAGGAATCTTTTATCTTTGCTTATAGACCAAACAAATTAGGCAGTTCATCATAGCTTGGAATAGAGGCAGGCAAAGCCCATGATAATGGCAGGCACAATTCCAAATGTTTGAACTACTACTTTTACATAAAAATATTCCTAGATATTATTGATATTGTACAAATATAAACAAAAATTATTTAATCAACCATATATATTCTTTTATACCTTCAAACCATATACCTTTTTGAATACTTCTTACCACACAAAAAAAGTGATATCACTTACTAACACTTATCTTTAATTATATATACTTTGTAGAAGTTCTCTCTGCCAAATGGATAAAATGACAGTGTGTATTAACAAATATTTTTTATTGACTACACTAATATCTAAATTAAAACTTCCTGTAATAGAATCAATGTCATATTAAATTAAAACCATATTGTTAAATCTTTCTTTGTAATTGATCCACAATTCGACATTAATCCAATAATCTTGTAGGATATAATTTATGAGCAATGAATATGTTTGTCTTTGTCATAATATTCATAATTTCCTATGACTATAGATTTGATTATTATATCATTAACTAGCCATATGAGAATGTGAATCGTTTATTAAAAAGTAGAAAAGAGACCGGACAATTCAAAATATATTTATGCAAATAGGATCAATCATGCTACCCCAAATAATTAGAATAAGGTTTAATTAATGTTACTGATAGAAATGAAGAAAAATGCAACGACATCTTCAACTACAATAAAAAATAACTTGGATCTGATAATTAGCATGTAGAAGAAACCAAGAAAATATTTTACACAATAACTAGTTTTATAGTTATTATTTTATTATCATTTAAATACTTT
This sequence comes from Sapria himalayana, assembly GCA_029783825.1. Classification (NCBI taxonomy): domain Eukaryota; kingdom Viridiplantae; phylum Streptophyta; class Magnoliopsida; order Malpighiales; family Rafflesiaceae; genus Sapria; species Sapria himalayana. Next base: position 1,709,117 of record JAREIK010002950.1, read on the forward strand.
CAATTTTAATTTTATTTCTTCTTTTAGAAATTTTAGTATTCTTACTTTTACGTTACAACTTATCGACCACACATAATAATGAAAAGCTAAATGTTATGAAATATATATCATTATTAGGATATTTGAGAATTTGTATATAAATATTTTAGGTAATCAATAATTAGTAGCAAGAAAGTATTCACTATTTAAAATTTAAATTTCTTTTGTAAAATTTTACTCAAACATACAAGGTTAATTATTAGGATATTTTTCTCTATTGAACAAAATAAACTAAATCAATTAAACATGAAAAACATTATTATTCAAAAGGATTTAGAGAAAAAAATTTATATGGAACACATTAGATTTTACAAATCAAATAGATCATAATGTACTTGTAGATTACAAAAGGTTATATGTAAATTATAGTATTAAAAAATCTCCAAGAATTTGATTCAAAAATTCTTGATTATTACATTGTTTAGATTTAATAAATGTGTATTATACGATAAATATATATTGTTAATTCATATGAATAACAATATTTATATAAAGAATGAACAGCTGAATATTCTACTTTGAAATAGTGAATGTGTATTATATGGTTGTGTTGTGTTGTACAATAGCACAACTACACAAAGTGTATCATACAATGAGTGTACAAGTTGTACTTGTGCAATTAACAGAAAAAAAAACAATTAAAAAAGATTTTTTTTTAATTTGAAATTGTACTTAATACATTCAGATTTCTTAAAAATATAAAACAAATAAAAATTATATTTTAATGATCAATGAATACAAAATATAATATATTATTAATCGATCTTGAATCATAATTATCATCTATCAAGTTCTAATGTCGACTATCAAAAATTCATTTTTTTCATAGAATTTAACTACCAAGACTAAAAAAAAAACATCCATGCATCTTCCTATTCATTCAAATATTTCAAGAGTTTAAATATATTTGATGCAAAATTTATTTTTAGTCTACAATTATATTCACAATAATTAAAAAGACTTTGATACTATAGTAAACACATGAGAATTCAGTAGATCATATATCAATTTAAATAAGATGGAATACCTGAATTCGTAATATTTTTACTAACTCAATTTATTTAATTTTTTTAAATCAATCAAGGATAAGTATAAATAGTAATCATTATTTAAATAATTTCAACAACTTACACCTATTAGATTGATCACCTCATCATTTATCATTGACTAATTAAATAAAAACTTCATCATCTTTAAATAAAATTTCATTCATGATACTAAAAGACTTATTATCATTATTATATTTATTTTTTTAATAATTATATAAATTATATATCTGCTTATGAATTGTATCCTCTTGTTTTGGTAGTTGATTCATGTAATTAAATATGAATTTTATAATATTTTAGAACTATTCTATTTTAACTCTAGAATCCATACATACATCTAAGTAATAGAATAGAGAAATGATAATCAAATTTTTTAATTTTATTTTTATCTCAATAGTTATGTTATTGAAATATGAATTTTCTTTAGATCATTTAAATACATTATTAATATTACACATATACTTTTATGTGATATAAGATGTGTGAGTGTATATAATCAAATATCAATTCATTGTATCATATAAAACTCTTTAAGAATTTTAGAAATAAATATAAAAAATACCCAATGATATTCATTTATTATGAACATTATTTTAACTATTCACAAAATTAAATATAATATATTAATATTCATTAAATGAATCAAATATCAGATGTATTAAATTCAAATGATATTAAATATTATTGAGATTTAATTTTATTCTTTCTTTTTGTTGTTCACTTTTTTTTATTTTCATTTATTATTTAGTAGCACACAACATCTAAGTTATCTCAATTCATATATATAATTGATGTATTCGAAATACTTTTTTGATAATTAATGAAAAAAAATTCGTTATTTTCCTTTACTTCTCTCGCCCCCCTCTCCTACCATTTGCAAACTTCATCCTAGTCAAATCCTAACTTGGATGTAACGTGAAATCATAGACACATTTATCTCATACTAACTTGTAGAGATAAAACTCTTTTACCTTCGACTCAATATTTTTGGATGTACTTATTTTATTTAGAATTTTTATCATTCAAAGAAAAGATAGATGCATGTGTAATCAAATACATATTCGTTGGATATTCTAGTACTTATAAATAAAACAAGTATTACTTACTAGAGATCATGCAAGTTATTATGTATGTCAATGTGACATTCATCATGAACAATTTCTTCTTTAAGAAGTCAATCCAAGAGAATGCATCTTCATACACAATAATAATAGGCTCATCTATATGTTCATTAGTTACTCATCACATAGGAGTAAACATTAACCCTACTCTTATGCATACAGTTGATACTACAAGCACAACTAATTCTAAAAAAATAATAATGATACCTCACCTATAGTATTGGGCCATAAAAAAGAACCTAGAGTAAGGAGACTTGATAATTCTAACCTAAGAATATATACTAAACAAATACATCCATAATTTTTCCTAGAAGAGCTTTGATGTATTAGTCTATCCAATTTAGCATATTACATGAGGAATCAATGACATTTTTTACTCAACATCTAATCACTCAACATCTCGAGTACTCTCTTATATTCATTTTGATATTATATATCCATTTTGATACTATATATTCAAGTTTTTTGTCATATGTTAATAGTTTCATTATCTCTAACTCACTTTTTAAAAAACTTAATTATTCGAGATGATGACAAAATATGTTTAATAAACTTAGAATCATATCTAATCATACTTGCGATCATATTCCAAAATCTTAGATAAGCTAGTAGTAAGATGATGAGTGTACATGATGAAAACAGAACGCAAAGAAAAGGTTAATCATCTCAAAAATAAATTAATAACAAAAGAATATACATAAACTTATATTGTTGATTACTAAAATATTTTTTCTCGTGACCAAATAATCATAATTAGGTTGCTTCTTTTTATTATAGTATCCCACAGATAAATTGTGTATTAGCTAGATATAAAAAAATTATTATTTCATAGTAATCTTGAAAAAAAATTATTTATATAGTAGTTACCAACATTAATTATTCCTAAGAGCTTGAATATTGTGTGTAGATTACATAATGCTCTATATAGCTTAAAACATTCTCTTAGAATATTATTTAGTAGAATTTCTTTGATGCTTAACACATTTAATCTTATGAGATGTTTGTCAAAATATCCTTATTTTTGCGATGAGGATAAAGATAAGAGTATTTGATATTAGTAGTATATATCAAGAATATTATTATTATAAGAGATAATCAATTGAGCATATCTCAAATATAATTACATAATGTGCACTTGTTGATTCACCACATGATGCATATTCTCAGGATTTTCATATCAACAAATAACGATTCACTAATTGATTCCTTCACATATAAGAGAATCATAAAAAAACTAAACTAACTGACAATGATCAAGCCAAATATCTTATAAACAATCAATATAATTAATCATTTCTTAAGTAAATAGCCTCTTATAAACATAATTCTCAAGATTTTCATATACATGAAGAAAACTCCAAAATATAAGATTATATTCAGAGACATTAGCATATTCCTCATGTGGCTAAATTAACTAACAGTAAAGGCACATGAAGATTACACTTGGACTCTAAAAATCAAATAAAAAAGACCTACCACAGTTTTTTGAATTTTTTTTTTAGAATAATCTAATGATACTTTATTGGATAGAGTATAAACCTAGCATTAGCTACTTGTGAGGTTTAGTAGATCAGTAATTTCTAGAAAAAACTATCTACTAGTTTATAAATTAATAATACTTTACTATGACAGCTAAATAGTTCAATAAACTATTGTAATATAATATTTCACAAGTAAATAAGATATTTTAGATTGATTATTAATTTATATAAGAGAAAATTCAAAATAATTCGATAATCACAATATATTTACCAATCAGCAAATATACTATAGACAATTTAATATAGACTCTTATATAAACATAAGTTTTTTTTCTTATATAATGTGTGCTTGTAACATGGCACCAACTTGATAAGAAGTTTTGAGGTTTAGTTTACTTTTCTTTTTGTTATTTTTTTTGTTGTTTTCTTTCAATATTTGAAAGCACCAGATATATTAACTACCTTATATCATATATATAATTGGCATGGTATTTTTAAAATATTTTTTTGGTAATTAATAAAAAATATTTTTTTCGCTTCTCTTCTCTCTCCCTCTTCTCTCACACCAATTATGAACTCCATCTTGCCCTACCGATATAACATACATCTAAATATAATTTTTATTTTTTTAGACTTAATAATGTATACATTATTAAATTTTTATTATTTGCTAGTTATATTAACAAATTTAAACAAATTACAAATATTTGATTAATTAATTTTAAATTATTTATATTATTAAATTTATTATATGAAATATTATATATCATAAAATATCTTAGTTAATAAATTATATTTTTACAAATAAATTAATTATGATATTTTTATTTATAGTATCATATTATCAAATATGATATTATATATTTTATTCTAAATTTTATAGGTGATCATCATACACTCATATGATGAAGTCATTAGAATCATAATAACAAATAAAACTCTAATATTTTTTTAATTGGTCTTAAGTTAGAATTAATATAATAAATAGTAAAAAATACAAAATGCATGTTATTCTTGATAGACAATATATTGGATTTAACATATATTGCTCAACTAGGTTTTCTAAAATTTTAATTTAAGTTTTTACTAAATTTAAAATTTTTATAGTATAAGTTATATATGTTAATCTAGAGTAACTACGATATATGAGTTAGACATATTTTATAAAAAATATATTAATCTAGTATTTTTCACAAATTTAAATATAAGACTAATACTAATAATTACTTTTTTTATTCCTTCTCTTGTAAACTTATAGTTATAAATAAACAAATTAATTAAATATGGAATATATTCAAATTCAATGACAATGATTAAGGTGAATTTGCCTAAGATCTAATATAATATATTTTTGATACATTATTCAATATATCTCATTAAGTAGCCAATCTCACTATTAATTTTACAACAATATATTATTTATAGTATTTACCTTAAGTAAAATTATTTCAACTCTTCTAATATTTTTTTTTAATAATATTTATATAAATCCATACTATATAAATTTTTTTATTAAATATACATTTTTTAGGTACATGAGAAGACTTAGGACTAAGAAATAAACCAATTTTGACATTTGAGTTAGATTATCATTATCAAAAATATTAATTTCATTTTTATTAAATTCAATTAAATTCATTTTATTAGAATGAGAAATAATTGAAAACAAATATTATATTATTTCTCTATAACTTCATTATAATATATATATATATATATATAGTGTTCCTTGCAAAATTAAATAGTAACAAACATAGTACTTTCGGAGTTCATTATTTCATTGTTTGCCAGACTCCATCATCAATCAATCAATCATGAATTGACATAAAAATAATATTACAACTTACACATTTAAAATTTTTAATTTTACAAAAAGTTAATAATAAAAAAATTGAAAAAACAATTTCAGGATGAAAATTATTAATATTTGATTTTGAGTATCAGGGACAATCAAACAAAGAAGATTAAATTTTGAAGAAAAATATGTGTTTGAAAAAAAAAACATATGTTTTATTTTTCAAATAATGAAAGCAAACTCCTCAACAGTGTCTATACAACCAATTGTTGCAGCTGAATTGATGTAAACTAAATAGATATAAAATTATTGTAAACATAATAATAAAAAATAACAAAGGAAGATATAAATATACAAGGCAAATCTACTTTTTAAAGCCTATTACAAGTATCAAAACCATTAGAAATTCTATGTGATATGGAACAATTTGTGAAAGGTACAATAGACATTGATAACTTGCAGAATGAATCCATTGCTTAAAATCAAAGAAATTCATGATAGAATGTTGAGGTGAAAATTCATACCTTTCACTGGTCCTAAACACAGCACCAGCATTCTCCAGCAGAATCTTTAACAACTCCAAGGCCACTATCTTTCCTCTCATTGATTGAGGATCAACAGATGCATCTCTCGGAGGTGTTTTCATGGATAATTTACATAGCGCCCTGAACACCAAAAATGCATCTCTCCTCAACTTATTCCCAATCTGAACTTCTAGATCATCATCTCTCTCACCTTCCCCATCAGCCAACTCCCCTTTCCTACCCTCCAATGCAGTCTTGTACATGCTAATCTCCCAGTACTTAGCATCCAGCATATCCCTATCCGTGGAATCCAATAAATCAGCCGGATTCGTAGTTTCCACAGTAGTAGTTTCAAATGCACCATCATGGGCCCCGAGAGAAATCTTTTTAGGCGTACCCAGATACAGAACCCCATCAATATCCTGCATTATTTTTGTGATAAACCCTTGCACAAACATCGATATAGAAGCATCTGAATCAGATTTATCAACAGGTTGCATCAATTCAGCCACAACAATCGGTTGAATAGGCACCGTAGAAGAGTCTGCTTCCATTCTCCGAAAAATAATCACCAACATCTGTATCAATGACGCTCTGGCAGTCGTCTGGTTCACTGTGTTCTTGCTCCCCAGGTAAATATCATAGCAGGTCCTAACTATTCGCAACAAACAATCGCCATGTATCCTCACAAAAACAGACGTAACTGCTGTTAGAAGAGTTTTCAACACCAGAAGTTCCATGACATCATCGGCAATATTAGAACATTTACAAACCGACTGAATCAATTTAGAGAGAAGTCTCGCTTCGACACCACCACTAGGATCTGCCTCACCACGCAAGTAGCCATGAGCAATTAATTTCTGGATGCAATCCACTGCCGGATCCACAATCCTAACAAACCCTGTCTCGCAAGCATTGATCAGCGGGCTAAGAATAGATTCTGATTCGACCAGTGAGTACTCGCTCGTAGCGCCATCATAGAGCGGACCAGGTATCGATGCATCGGGATCAGAATCAGGAATATTAGACGGGTTTTTTTGCGGTGACGTAATCCTATCCAAAACTGACTTGCATTCATGTGCCAGTTTAGCGTGTTTCCGCCATGATGCTTTCTTCGTTATCTTCTCGAGCGCAGGGGCCACTACCTGGCTCAGGCGGGAATTGGCTTCCGAGGAAGCCATTCCCCGGCAAATGGAAGCTCGCTGGACTTCGAGTCAGATCGAAAAAATATAATGGGCGTAGAATAATGCCTGAACAACACTGAATGGTGCCGTGCGGCGGGGCCGGGGAGTGGCAGCAAATTTCAAAACAAGGGAGACGAGAGGCCGAGAGGAAGAAATTGAAATACTCGTGTCTCGTCCCGATTATTTTATTTATTTAATCACCTTTATGTATAAGCTTACATATAAATTGTATTGTAATTACAATAAAATTTTGTAAGCTTATACAATTTGTAGCCTCATACAAATTTGTTTATTCTGCGTGTTGCAGCATTTGTTCATACGCGTCGATTGCTAATCACAAATAGTCACCATTTTAATGGATAATTGGTTAGATTCTAAATATTTCTTATTTATGAGTGTTTGGATGTGTTTTACAAAGTCCAGTTGCACATCCACAATGCACAAAAATAGGCCCTGAGGGTAGAGGTGTCAAACGTGCCGGGCCGGGCCGGTTCGGCCGTGCCTGGGCCGGCCCGGCACGTTCAAAAACTGCGCCCGGGCCCGTGCCGTGCCCGGGTGGATTAAATCCCGTGCCGTGCCGTGCCCGGAACGGGTCCATCCCGTGCCCGCAGGCACGCGTGGCACTGGTGGCGTGCCACGAGTGCCGTGGCGTGAGTCGTGAGTCGCGACTCACGAGTCACGACTCACTGAGTCGTGACCCAACCGGGCCCCGCCCCCGGTAAAAAGACCGCGGGTCGGGTCCAAACAGACCCGACCCGCCCCGCCTGCCCTGCCCCTGCCGTGCCCGAGCGGGCCGGTCACGCGTAGCACGACCGGGCACGTGAAAAATGGGCCGTGCCGTGCTGGGCCAGCCCATTTGACAACTCTACCTGGGGGCTCAGTGTTGATTAAGAATATATAATAGTTTTGTTGCGATGTCAATCATTAAGTATCTTGAAACTTTGCCAGGAGAAATTTTCAAAGTAAGATTTATGAATTAGTATTGTGATGAGGTCATTTCTCGTCATTATGTAGAGATAAGTTATCATATAAGAAATGAGGTGAAATTAGTTGGAATACACCATTTATATCTCATATTGGCTCATGTAGAGATATCGAACGGGCTGGGTCGGGCAGGACACAGCACAGGAATTTCCGATTCATGTGCCCGCGCCGAGGCCAACCGTGCCTCGTGCCATGCCTGGCCCGGTACCTCGGCATGGGCTGAGGTAGCGCTACCATGCTGGCCTGTCGGGCTGAGGCTCAGCCCGATGGATCCGGAAACCAAGCTGGCCAGGATTTGAACCAACCCCAACGGCCTGTTACGACCAATGAGTCAAAACTTCAAATATTTTAAAAAAAAATATTTGAAATTTAGCCGTCAGATTTCGCCTTCTACGACTATGGGGGAGAATTCGATAGCCCACATGATTCTGCCCCAAAAAAAAATTATTAAATAATTCAAAAAAATAAAAAATACTTAAAAAATCTAAATTTTTTTGTCCCCCCCCCCTAATGTTCATGTTTTTCAAAAACAAAAAATCTCACATTCTCACTCTCTCTAAAATCTATTTCCTAAAATTATCTCTCTCAGGATTTCGGCTCGACTTTTCAGGACTCACAACTCATGCTCGTCTTTAGTTGGTCTTTGCATTGATCTTTAAAAATTGGATTTTTGGTGCACGTGCTTTTCCTTTACACTGCTTTATGGGTATTTCTGTTTTTTTTTCTCTCTACTCTTAAATATATCCTCTTGTCTAAAAAAACCAAAAAAAAAAAGATAAATACAAATACTAATAGAATCAATTTAAATTTAGAAAATAAAAATCTTACACAAATGTCTGAGGCTGCAGAAACTTTGGTTTCTCCAGTCGTCTCAACCCAAACATCTAAAATACAAAAAACTAGGAGGACTTTTATAGTTTGAACTCATTTTAATATAATAAAACAAAAAAAATATTTGGGGTGGAAAAGAAGAAATGGCACTGTGCAATTATTATAAGAAAAATTTAACTTGTAAGAGTGCGTTTGGGATAGGGCACCTTAAGAGACATACTGAATTATGTATCAAAAAATATGATGTATTAAATCCTAAGCAAACTCAACTTAGCACTGCATTTTTTGAGACTGGATCCAGTTTATTCTCAAAGTTTACCCCATTCATATTCCAAAGCGAATTGGATAGGGAAGACATGGCCAAACTTATCACATTAATGGGTCTTCCGATCAGATTTTCGGAAGATCCAAAGATATTGAGCATCATGCGAACATATTTTCAGCCTAATTATCATAGGATTCCTAGATTTATATATAGGAACGACATACTAAAATATTATAAGTTAGAAAAATAATTAATAATTAATGAATTTGTGGCATATAGTGGAGTAGTACCCGTGACATCCAATACTTGGACTAGTCACGATGATGCATCTTATGCATGTCTCACTGCCCACTATGTTGATTCTAAATGGACTATGAACAAAAAATTTTAGAATTCTCTGAGATTCTCCATCATCATGATGGCCCTGCCATTTTTTAGTGTATGATGAATATCTTTAGAGAATATAAAATTTAAAATAAAATTTTTAGTATCAGATTTGATAACATATCTAATAATGGAGTAGCGATTAACATGTTTGTTAGGAATATTAGACTCACCATTATGAGAGATTTTCAATGTCAGATGCATGTGTCATGTAATTAAGTTGATTGTACAAGCGGGGATGAAAGTGTATTCTCCCGCTTTGGAAAACATACGTAACTCACTAAAATATATTCGCACACCTCACGGATAATAGGAGTTCAGTAATATTTATTTGTCTGTCGAATCTTAAGAAGAAGAAATTTCAATTGGATATGAGATACCATTGGAATTACACGTACCTGATGTTGGAGTCATGAGTTAGATACAAACATGTGATATTTGATTACATCAATAGTAAGAGTGACATACTTTTTATTGACGACACTAACTGGGCTTAGAAGTGTAAACCGGGCTGGGCCAGCCCGGTCTGACATGAGGCACAACACGATTCAACCGTGCCTGAGCTGGCCCGGAATGAAAATTTTGTGCATGGGTCCGCGCCGTCCCATGCCAAGGCCAACTGGGCCTCGTGCCGTGCCTAACCCAGCACGATTCGGTGGCCCGTGGCACGGCCAGCCGGCACGAGACATGTCCCGCACAGCCGCACCCCACCCATCTCCAGCGTAGTGCCATTCGGATAGGAAGAATGTGCGAGCACGGGTTCGATTCCACTATAAACCCGACCCACGATCCCGCCAGAATCAAAATCCCCCCCCCCCCCAACAGTAAAAAAAAATTAAAATATGAATATCAGCCGTTGGATTTCGCCTTCAATGGCTATGGGGTAGAATATGATGGCCCTCATGATTTTGTCCTCTAAAAATTCATAAAAAATTAAAAAAACATAAAAAATACTTTTTTTAAAAAAAATTTCATTTAATTTATAAAATCCCCCACCACACTATATCATTTATGTTTTTCATAAACATTTATTCTCTTTCTCAAAATTCTCTCAAAGCTCATGCTCTTCTCTCTCTCGGGACTGGGGATTTTGTCATTCGGCTCAACTTTTCAGGACTCTCAGCTCAGGTTTGGAAGTTTGAACAAGACTGTGATGCACCGTGCACGTGATCTACCTCACTGCCTTATGAGATTTTTAAGTTGTCTCAACCTAAAAATCTAAAATCTATGTAAGAGTTCATGCACCGTGCACGTGATCTAATCCTAAAATCTAAAATCTATCATCTAGGCTCTACCCCCTGTTTAACAAAAATCCTAAAAATGACTTATACTAATGAAACATATTTAAATTTAGAAAATAAAAATCTTACGCAGAGGTTTGAGGCTGCTGAAACTTTGGTTTCTCTAGTCATCTCAACCCAAACAAAAAACTAGGACTTCTATAGTTTGGACTCATTTTAATATAATAAAACAAAAAAAATATTAGGGATGAGGAAGAAGAAATGGTACTGTGTAAATATTGTATGAGAAAATTAACTCGTGAGAGTTCGTTTGAGATTGGGCACCTTGAGAGACATGCCGAATTATATACCAAAAAACATGGTACATTAGATCATAGGCAAACTCAACTTAGTACTGCATTTTTTGAGACTGGATCGAGTCCAGTCTCAAAGTTTACTCCCTTCTTATACTACAATGAGTTTGGTAGGGAATGTATGGCCAAACTTATCACATTGATGGGTCTTCCGATCAGAATTTAGGAAGATCCAAGGGGAGTGCGCATCATGTAGACATATTTTCAGCATGCTTATGATAGGATTCCTAGGTCCACATCTAGGAATGACATAATAAAATTTTAAAAGTTAGAAAAATAAATAATAATTAATGAATTTATGGCATATAGTGGAGGGGTGTCCGTGATGTGTGATATCTAGAGAAATCACCATGAATCATCTTATGCATGTCTCACTGGTCATTATGTAAATTCTTTGAGATTCTCCATCCTTATGATAGTCCGGCCATTTTTGAGTGTATGATGAAAATCTTTAAAGAATATAAAATTTAAAATAAAATTTTTAGTATCACTTTCGATAATGCATCTAATAATGGAGTATTGATTAACATGTTTGTTATGAATATTAGAGACGTACCATTAGGAGAGATCTTTCATGTCAGATGCATGTGTCACGTGATTAACCTGATTATACAAGCGAGTATGAAGGTGTGTTCCCCCACATTGGATAATATATGTAATACACTAAAATATATTCGTACTCCTCATAGACAACAAGAGTTTGGTAGTCTCTATTTGTCTATGAATCTTAAGAAGAAAAAATTTCAATCGGGTGTGAGACACTATTGGAATTACACGTACCTGATGTTGGAGTCATGTGTTGGAGTCATGTGTTGGATACGAACATATGATATCAAATTACATCAATAGAAATAGTGAAGAACTTATTATTGATGATACTGATTAGGCTTCAAAAATTTCATAAATGAAATTACTGAAGATTTTTTATGACACGACGAACATGTGTTCGTTGGTTTATACTCCCACGACTTGCATTGCACTCATGTATATATGCAACATTAGTAGCATATTTAGGAAGTATCGAGCTCACCTGACACTTAGCCATATGGTTGCAGAGATGGAAACTAAGTACTAAAAGTATTGGTCCACCGTTCCATCTCTTTATTGTCTCGCTGCATACATTGACCCTAGGGTTAAGGTGGAAGGGGTAGATAATACCCTACCTTACATTTCCTCATGCATGAACCTGGAAGACCCACTTGAAGGGTTCATTCACGAGAAGTTGACTGACCTATTCACATATTACGATACTAGGTATGGTGATAGTAGTAGTGAGACTGAGCTTACGAACATGGATACATTCTTCGTAGATGATGATTTTTTCCATTCAATTAGTGATGGGGAAATGACGGGGTGGACCGTCACATAGGAGCGAGCTTTCATCGGTACTTAGATATCGATTACTACTCATTCCTATCATATTCTGATACTAAGAATCTTGATATTTTATAATGGTGAAAATCATATTAGTCCACCTTTTTTGTGCTATCTAGGATAGCACGGGATCTACTTACTCCTCAGGTGTTGAGCACAACATTAGAGTCTATTTTTTTAGTTGCAGTGAACGTGATTTCATATAGAAGATCGAGATTATGTCTAGATATTGTTGAGGCCTTGGCCTGTTTGAAAATTGAGAGGATTCGAGGTTTAGCATTCAAGATCATGCTGGAGCTGGGACGGGGACTGCATCCGCTGTGAAAGCGGAAGAGTTGATTACTGATGATGATGATCTATATGATAGTAATTTTAATGTTACGGTTGATGATGCTCATGATATGCCGATTGATGATTAATGTGGTTGCCGGATGCCCCTGCTCATTTCTAGAAGCCAGTTGCCAATACCACACCACGCCATGCCACATGCCATTGCCATTGATTTTTAATACCTCACGGTCACGGACACAGTTGATAATTTGTGTTATTTATTTTTGATTCTACTTTTTGATTTCGATGTTTTGTTTTGTATTGATTATATGCTTTTTTATTCATGTTACGTTGTATTTTCTTTGGTTTGATATTTATCGGCCGATAGGACATTTGGTTTGCTTTTGTTTTTGCTTTTGTTTTTGCTTTTTGTTTTTAAAAATAATATATTTTTTTAATTTTAATATATAGTCTAATATAAAACTTTAAATTTTTAAAAATAAAAAAAAATTATTTTTTTAACCAGGCCCGTACAGGCCTGACCTGGCATAGTACTTTTACCGTTTGGCCGGTGAGCCGTGCTAGGACTAGCTTGAATAAACCGTGCCGACATGAAAGCACGGTTGTGCTCACAAAAAATGGGTCGGCCATGCCCTACACATCCCATTTGACACCTCTAACTATGCTTAAGGAATTTCATTTATGAAATTCCTGAAGATTTTTTATGACATGACAAACTTATGTTCGTCAGTTTATACTCCTACAACTAACATTGCACTCAGGTGCATATGCAATATTAGTAGTTTTTTAAGAAGTATCGAACTGACACGATACTTAGTCATATGGTTGTAGAGATGGAAACCAAGTACTTAAAGTAATGGTCTACCATTCCATCTCTTTATTATCTGGCTGCATGCATGGACCCTAGGTTTAAGGTGGAAGGGGTAGATAACATATTGACTTATATTTCTTTGTGTATTAACCTGGAAGACACACATGAAGGGTTCATTCACGAGAAGTTGACAGACCTTTTCACATACTACGATACTAGGTATGGTGGCAGTAGTAGTGAGGTTGTGAGTACGGACATTGATACGATATCCGGAGATGATTTTTCCATTCAGTTAGCTAGGGGGAAACGACAATGTAGACCATTGAATAGGAGCGAGCTATCTCAGCAGTTAGATACCGATTACTGCTCAATCCTATCATATTCTGATACTAAGAATCTTGATATATTATAGTGGTGGAAATCATATGAGTCCACTTTTCGGGTGTTGAGCATAACATCGGAGTCAACTTTTTCTATTTCAGTGAATATAGTTATGGATAGGAGATGGAGATCAAGTCCATATATTGTTGATGCTATAGCATGCATGAAGGATTGGGAGGATTCGAGGTTTAGCATCAAGGATCATGCTTGGAATGAGAGTGAGACTGTAGCGAATAAGGAGGAGTTAATTGCTGATGATGATTCATATGATAGTGATATTGATATTGAGGTTGATGATGATAATGATATGCCGATAGATGATTGATGAGGTTGCTACTTGATGCTTGACGATTGATGATTATGGGATTGTGACACGCCGACAATGACACTTATATTATAGTTATGCTTTTGCTTATGAGTTATGCTTGATTCTGAATTTTTGATTTCGATGTTTTATCCTTATTTTTATTTACATTGTATTTGCTTTGGTTTAGCCATTTTGCACTTGACTTTCTGAGTGTGACTTTGTTATTTTTGTTAAATAAATTTTGTGTTTGTTTTATTTTTTTGTTTAATAATTTCATTAAAAATTCTAAAATATAATTCTATTAAATTATAATCCAATCTAATTAATACATAATTAAAACAAACAACATAAAAAAATATACTTTATAACTATTCAAATATTTACAATTTACAATTTAAATATTTTTAAACATTATTAAATTTATATTTTATAATTATATAAATATTATAAACAAAAAATGGAAAAATAAATTAAAAATTTTAATTTTTTTAAACCAACCCATACGTGCCTGACCCAGCACGGTCAAAAACTGGTCGTGCCAACTGGGCCATGTCGGGCCTTGCTTGAATAAACATTTTTATTCAGGCAATACGTGCCCGTTTGACACCTCTAGGCCCATGTGCTACTCAATGTGAAAATGAAGTATAAAAAATCATTTTTTTAGAAGATTTTCAACCATTTGGCTCATGCATTTATAATTACAAATGAAGTAACTACATCCTATATACTAGCTATAGAGATGCTAGCAATGATCAATACGCCAATTATAAAAATTACTATAACGGCATCTAATGAATCATCTATGATAAGCCTAAAGGATGGATGACCATTGTGATCAAAGAATATAATTCATTAGAAAAAAAGAAAATAAAAGTGCAATAAACCATACATCTTAAAGAAAATAGCACTCCAGAAGAGGCTATTTTCACAATTTCTAAAATAATAATACCCAAAGAGAAAAGTATCATTGAATTTACACATGCTCCTAGGGAGACAATAATCTATAAACATATACAAAATCATGAAGATGCACACGTACTTGCAAAATACAAATGGTAAAATATTTATAAATCATGCATTCATGGGATTGTACAAAAGTGGTTAGTAATGATGTATTTTGCTTTGTATTCGCCACAAAAAAAATTATAGAAAATAATAATCATGAACCACACAATGTTGATGAATATTGTAGTAAACATAATTGGTTAGAATGGAAATAAAGCAAACTAAGTAGAATTAAATTCTCTAGTAAAACTCAAAGTATTTGGACATGTAGTCCTAATAGCCATTGATGTGAAACTTGTAGGTTACAAATAGGTATCTGCAAGAAAATATAATGATAAAAATGAAATTGCTAAATACAAAGCATGTATTGTGGGCCTGTGGCACAAAATTTTTCACAAAGATCTAAGATTGATTATGAAAAAATATATTCACTTATAATGGATATTATTACATTTCAATATTTAATTAGTCTATCTACCTCAAAAAGATTAGACATTACTCTCATGGATGTAGCTAGTGCATATTTGTATGATATGCCAAAATATGATATTTGTCTAAAAGTCCCAGAATGATTTTAGTTGTCTCAAGTAAATATATCACAACTATAAAATATGTACTCAATTAAGTCTAGATGATCATTATATGGATTAAAACAATATGAAAGAATGTGGCATAATCATCTGAGTTAGTATTTGATCAATGATAGATACATTAACAATTCTATATACCACTATGTTTTATAAAGAAATATTAATTAGGATTTGACATAAGTAAATGTTGGTGATACAAATTTATTTGGGACTCTTGAAGAGCTCATAAAAATAGTTAATTATTTGAAGGATGATTTTGAGATAAAAGGCTTAGATTAATATATAAATTGTCTCGGCCTACAAATCGAGCATGAGGCTAATAAAATTTTTAAATACCAGTCAACACATGTTAAAAAGGTTTTGAAGCAATTTAATATTAACAAAGCTCAAGAGTAGAAAATGAAGCACCACTTGGTCCTGAAGTATCATATCTTAGTACAATTGATGTTTTGTTATACTTAACATAGTGTGTAAGGTTAGATATTACATTTTCAATTAAATTGTTGGCAAAATTTAGTTATACACCAACTCGAACATACTTGAATGACATTAAACATATCTTACATTACCTTCATGGGAATAGATATTTGTATTTATTTTATTCAAAAGAATTCATTTTAAAATAATATATATAGATTCAAAATACCTTTCTGATCATCATAAAACCCACTCACAAATAGGATATGTGTTCAAATGTGGTAATACTATAATTTCTTAGTGATCAACTAAGGAAACTCTGACTACCTCTTCTTCTAATTAATTTGAGATAATTTTAGTGTGTTGTAACTTTATTAAGTTGCATAATTTTTTCAGTTAGATAGTTTCCCTAAAACTTATTAGAAAGGATCGATCATCAACAAAGATCCATAAGTATATGAGTTATACAAGTAGTAAAGTGAGATTTCATCCATATATCAATCCTACAAAAATTATATTGACAATTCGATCAACCAATAATGAAACAATACTATTGTTGTAGATAAGATAATTTAGGATTTTGGTAAAATCTTATATCTATTGATTTGTCTACTTTGTATTCGTATGATGCATGTTTAAATAATTCGGTTTGCATTGAGTTTGGATATAAAATAAATATTAGGCTATTATCAGAAAGATCATTTTCACTAATGGCATACAAGGTGTTTATTACCATTGAGCTCATCTTAATATTGGTCCACTCATAATTGTCCATTTAGTATATTACCAATGAGATAGTAAATCATTCATACTCGAAGGTTATTCATAAGTCTATTTCTTTTAGGCAACTCGTCAATTGTACTTGATGGTTACTTTGTATATTTTAAAGACTTTGAACTAATGTGGTCATAAAGTATTTACACTTTCGACTTCATAAATACCATACTTATATAATTAACATACATCATCCCTTAAATCTCACTAATATGAACCATATTAATGAAAGCAACTCAAATATTATCACCACCTTGTGAGTCATAACTACTCATGCACATCTGATAGATTACATATCATTATCTTCTATAGTGACAATGTGATTGTCATATTAAAGGTAAAACTCATAAGAGAATATTTTATTAAATATACATATCAATTGAAAGATAATTCTTCTAAGACATGTACAATTGATTAACATGTTAAATTATTCATGTCTTGAGATTCATGATTATCATACTCGTAATGATTAATATATCTCAATTTTGGGTTTAGATGTATATATTTACCATACACATCATGGTCGGAAGGACTATCAATTCTTTTCTATCATATGCAAAAGTAAATCTCATAATTTATCTTTATTATCATCCACCACCACAACATGCACAATCATTGCCAGTCAAACACTAATATCTGTCCTATATAAGCATCAATTCTATTAATATCCATTCAATAATATAATCTAAATATAATATTTATCATCAAATATTCATACATCAAATAAATCAATAAATGAATCATAGATCTCATATATCAGATTCAAAATCTAATTTTTCATGTTATTTCAATTAATTTTTTAAAATCTAATTTTGAGGAGGAGGATTTGAAATCTAAGGAAAAATTCTAGGTTAATAAAATAATAGAAGCAAAAAATTCAAAAGAAAACCTCAATATCACAATTTAGAAAATCCAATACAATGAAAAATAAAAGTCTAAATTACTGAAATATCAAATCAAATAATATATGCTAAAGACTTCTTCCACATACAAGAAATCCATAAAGCACACAATACCAAAAATTATATTTTGTACTATAATATATTTTGACGGATATAAAAAACTATAAATCTAAACTATAGTACAAATACGTAAAACTAGAATTTTAGGGTGAATGTTATGAATCTCTTTCAACATTATTCTTTAGGCAATAGTATTGACTCATCAGATTTATAAGACAGAATCAAAAATATGGTTGCATCTCAATTGCTGGACCAAATAAGCGATTTCGACCATGGGTTTTCAAATCTTCAAACTTAATCCAAGCACTAATTCCTCATGGCACTCAATCCTGAATACAAACAAAAACAAAAGTAATACCGACAATACAAAATATATATTATACAAGCTAGATAATTAAATTAAAAATTTTATAATATGCACACATAAAAATGGGCACATTATAAACCAAGAAAATACACTGCATATTTTAAGTAAACAAACCATAATTATATAGTATATATTTCTATAAATTAATAATTAAATAGCAAGTAATATTAGTATAAACAATTGGTTCATAAATAAGACTCTCACGAACTAATAACTAGCTGAGATAGAAAAGAATAAAAGAGCCACAAGGGAGAAGATCAAAATATCTATACAAAAACTACTATATAAAGAAAAAAAGAAAGAGAATCACCCTAAAAAGCTGCACACTAGACAACCATCAAAAAAAAGCAAAACACTAAGCTTAATTAACTCTAGAAGAAATTAAATGACACCACAAAAACACAAAAAAAATTCACAAAAAAAAACGACACCACAAAAAAAAATACCACAAAGAAAAATGCAAAACATTAGTCAACATTACTTTTTTTAACATCTTAAATGAGTTTAGATGGGGGCACTCCCCCATCAAAGAGGACACACTACACCATGCATGCCTCTTGAGAAAATTAGAAATTTTATATTTTCACATTTTTTAATTTTGTTTAGTTTTTTTTTTTTTGAAAAATTAGAATGTGAGATTTTATCAGATGTTTTTGATCTACCGTACATCACACTTTCAAAAAAAATAAAAACAAAAATTATGCATTATCTACCCAATTCAGGCAGACCCAACAAATCTTAATTTCTTATAGTTAGAGGTATCAAATGTTATATGTCATGTTGGTACAATCCAAAATTTTGTGGGCTAGCGAGGCCATCATGTCGTGACGGCATAACATGAGATCAAAATCACTAAGGATGGCATGACTTGATTGGCCCATAATTAGGTACTTCAATGCCAAGTTGATTCTGAGTCATGCATGTTTGTGTCGGTTATGGTCAGGGTAAATGCCTAATTACAAATTTTTGAAATTTTAATTTTTTTTTATTAGAAATATTATTTTTACATATCAAAATAATATAATTAAAAGGTATATTATATTGCATTAGAAATTTAAATTAATCAAAATGAAATCAATATTTAAAATAAATATTTTTATATTAAACTAAACCCAAAAATCAAAATATCATATAAAAAAATACAATCTAAATTATAATATATAACATAAGATAAAGTAGAAATAAATAAAATATGCATCACCATTACAATAGTCATCAGTTCGTGCCTATAGTATGGTAGTATGTATCATAATATGTATGATTTTGAAGATAAAGCTAATTGCGGCCTCTATATCATTGATGTTTCATGAGTTATCATCACTCAATAACTCTTCTATTTTATCCTGAATATCCAACCTTATATCTTTCCAATATATATATTATTTGGCCATAGTTTAGATTTCCTATATAAAACAATATTGGCAATTATAGAAAAAATAGACTTCGATATTATGGTAGATAGCGAAGAGGTCAATATATCACATGTCATCTTAGATAGCAATGTATATTAATATTATTTTCATCAACTCAAAATATTCAAATTCTTATTATCAACATGTGATAGGATGAAGCATAATTGATATCTAAGTACAATGGCCACTCGCTCTTATTTAATGGAACCCTATCATGTGACGATAACTAAGAGAATGAAAAAGTCATTATTTATGAATATGTTGTTACTAAGAGTCTCAGTATAACTACTATACCAAGTGTCATAATATATAAACATATTAGATAATTTTTCACAAATAAAATCTTCAGGTTTTCCTATTTAGTTCATATAAGTGAATATATGTATTAACATATTTTTTGCTCATTCTACCTTAACCTTAAGATCCATATAGGCAACCAAGCAATACAGAGTTAAAATAGAAGACTAATATTTTAAATACTTAGTTTTTATCTCAACATCAATGATAATAAATGTAGTGTATTCTCTATACTTACTAAATATGCTTCTAACATGGCATATGTATCCAAGGAAAATCCAAGTATTATGAGTATATACTCACGAACACATATTCATCATATCATAGAAAATCTTTAGTAATTTCATAAAATAAATTCCTATGTTCCAATTTGAATTATCAATAATAAGTTCATCACTCTTATTATTGTTGAATTTGGATATCATGTGTTGGTAGCCTAAGGTATTTCAGGGCACTATTAGGTTAATTATATGACATATAGATCTAACATGAAAAATTTTACCTAATAACCCATCTCTAATGATTCTGACAAACATACTAATGATGAATACATTATTTGAAGCATTATCAAATATAATATTAAAAATTTTATGCTAAATATCATATTTCCTAAAGATCATCATCATATACTCATATATGACATGGCCATCATGAGTGGAGAATCTCAAAAAATCTTAAATTATTTTTATTAAGTTTCTTTTTTAAATCAACATAGTAAGTGGTGAGGAATGCGAATGATACATCATTATGATTAATCCATATGTCAGATATCACAAACACCACTCAATTATATCTCATAAATTCATTAATTATTAATTATTTTTTAACTTATAATATTTTATGTTATTCTATTATTTGATAATGCTAACTATTCTAAGATTCTTTAAAAACTAATCGAAATACTCATGATAGTACTTGATTTGGTCATATTTCATCTCCCAAAGTTATTGTGGTAAATAAAAGGGGTCAATGAAGTTAATCCAATTTCAAAGGCCTTACCACTAAGTTGAGTTTGTAGGAGATCTAATTCAATATATTTTTAGTGCATTGATTAGCATTTCTCTTAATTTGGCCATTATCACACACACACACACATATTTATATTATACTGATTCTTCTTATATACCTCTAATATTTTTATTTTTTATTATGTTAAAGTAAATCCAAACTACTAAAGTTCACATCGTTTTAGATTTTATTGGTAAATGAGTCGAGACCATTAGATAGAACATAGTTTCGACCTCGAACCTTATGGTCAGGTTGTCATTATTATTTATATCTATGTTAAAATCATCATAATTAAAATCATTATTTTCTATTAATTTATTTTATTTATATTTATAATTTTAATAATTTTAAATTTTTAAAAATTATTAAAAATAACATGTTACATGAATTAATAAATAAAAAATAAATATATACCACAATAGCATAAATTTATTTGAGCAATAATTCTTAGTCATAATTCATCTCTTTTTCTAATCTGCATAGCCTAATGCCAAGAATAAATAGTGAAACAACGCACACAACATAGAAGATGAGAAGTAAGAAGAAATATATATATATATATATATATATATATTTGATGATAATTTAAAAATTTATATTCTATATTTATACAAAATTTTTATATTAAATTAAAATTTTTTTTTATTTTTTTTACTATAAATGAGCAAAATTTTAACAATCATAAGATTTATGTGTGTAGCTATTAGAATTAAATCCAACAGGCACACAAAAATAATTTTATTTTTTTATGCAACATCGAATGTAACAAACATGCCATGTTACTTTCGATTTCGACACCTTTTACATAAAAATATAATGAGCAAAAAATGTAGTTGCGAAAGTCAAAATGGGATCAAATTTTTTAAAAAACAAAAACTTGGCCTTGACTTGTGACCCATGACCCATCACAGCTAACCATGCATATGGACCATTTTGATTGGCTATGCACATGGGTTGTGCCTAGACTAGCATTTGCATGGCTAGCCTTGGCCCTATCATTGCACGGGCCCTATAATGGGCTGACACAACCTCGGTCTATGACCTAGGCACGATTCTAGACCATGTCTTGTTGTGCTAGGCATGACTATTTCATGTTGTGCCTTATGCCATTCCCAATGGCATATCAAAGTCTGCAAGAAACCTTTTTATCCATAGTATTTCTTTGCAAGTTTCAGTAGCTACAATGAACATAACCTTAGTATTAGATAGTGCTATACACTAATACACTTATGCAACTTGGATTGCCATTATACAGTTTCCCCTCTACAGATTATTAAATAACCTAAGGTAGATCGATGTGAATCTAAATCACTAGTCATATCAGAATCAATATCCAAGAAGCATTGGGTTTAACTTGCCCAAGCACATAGATAGATAAGAAGTCCCCTATAAACACCTCAGTATAGATTTTACTATAGCCTAGTGTTATATGCTTGAGTTTGAGAGAAAATGACTGACAACACTAATAACATGTATTTTATCTAATCTAGTACAGACCATGGGATACATAAGACAATCAACTACTGAGGCATGAGAGACATGACTCATGTCTCTCATTTCCTCATAAGTTTTGAGACTATGCTCAGCACTCAGCTTAAAATAATTAATTAAGGGAGCTGAGATCGACTTAGCCTCTTATGAAAAATCTCTCAAGAACTTTAGTGATATATCATTCTTGATATATCCATATATGCTTAGAAGGTTTTATCATGGATGACACTCATTCCTAAAATTTATTAGATTGGGTTAAGTCTTTCATAGAAAAGACTTTTTGAGTACCCCTTTAAGTTTATTAATCTGTACTCTATTATGGCTAATTATTAGCAAGCCACCTACATATTATAAAAGTATAAGTCTGTCATCACCCAATTGATGAATGAAAAATACACACAATAGTCATATGATATATATATAAAGTCATGAAACTTTATGAAATACAATAATTTATTATATCAGTGCCTAGGAGCATATTTAAGATCACACAAGCTCTTATTCGGTTTGAAAATAAGAATTTCCTTTCCTTCTACAATGAATCTCTCATGTAGATCCATATATAAAATCTCATGAAGGTCACCATCAAGAAATATAGTCTTCACATCATCAAGTTAATCAATTTCTAAGTTCAAGCTAGTAGTCAAACTCAAAACTATTCGAATAGAAGACATCTTTGTCATATGATAAAATATTACATCAAAATTTGATGTCTTTCTTTTGACTAAACTCTATCTTGAATAGTTCTAGCTGGAACATGGTCCCTCACATCCTCAATAAATATAGTATATCATGGAGCTAAAAAATATCAGGTATATCTTCTAGGTTTAGAAATATCATGTATATCATGAGGCTCAGAAATATCAAGTATATCTCAAGGCTCAGAATCATTAGGCATCTCCTGAATTCTTTCTCCTTTATCTGACTAATCTCTAAAAGGAACCAGATATATGAAAATAGGAATCACTATGAAATCAGTTTTCTCTTTACTCTAATGACTCTGACTATCATCCACAAATAGGTCATCCAGAAAAAACACATCTCTTCTTTGAATAAGCTTCTTGGTAATTGGGTCCCATAATTTGTACCAAAATTCCTCATGTCAATAGCTAATGAAAATATATGGATATGCAATATCATCGAGTTTAGATCATTCATCTATTGAGATATGAATGTGAGCTTGTAGTCAAAAACTTGTAAATGGTCATATGAGATATCTTTCCTAGTTTAAATTTTATTGAGAATATCACCATTTAGACCGATGACAAGGCACACATTGATTACACTGACAAGTATATAAATAGCTTTTCCCTAAATTTTCTTAAGAGACCATTATTATCATTTTGATTAATAACATTTACTTGATCTCCAGACAAAATGACTGCCTTATATTATGTCATCTAGCATTCCAATAAATATCATGTTCGCTCGAATATCTAGTATTTATCAGATATCTCTAAGCATCAACTGATGTACTATATACATTTTCATACAAATGTCTCTCATACATAAAATCTCTGATGTCTCACTATTGATCATCTTTACTCTAACCTTGTGTGATGTTGTTAGTATTTTCTAAAAATATTAGTCTATCCTCATGTGTTCCATCTTATTACAGTGGTAACACTTGACTATTTTTTGGCTTTGCAACTTGTCTTTGGAAGAATGAGTTCTTTCATTATGCTTTGTGAACCTTGTGATGCTCCGACCATGTCTCTCAAAAATGAGAATATCATGAGAAGCTCATCCCTTTTTATTTCTCCTTGCTTCTTTTGACAATAATTTTTTTGAGATGACTTGCATTGACATGGCACCTCCAAATGATGACAAGATCTGGAAGCCCACAAAGTTATCCAAGATATATGGAAGTGAGATCAGTATGAGAAATGCTAGTAACTCATCTTTTAGAACCATTTTTATGGATGAAAACTAATTCATTCATTCCTTCAAATATATTAATATGCATTGACATTAGATTATTATCTTTGAATTTTAGGTTAACTAAATGTTTAATAATTAAAGTTTTATTTCTAAACATGTTCTTTTCAAACATAGACATTATTTTCTCTTATAACTTATTTGCCTTCATTTCATTGGCAATATGTTGATAAGTATCACTATATATTCGTTTCCAAATTGTGGATGCAACCCTAAGGTGCGGGTCATTTCATTCTTCTTCATTCATCCCCCTTGTCTCACCTTCTTTCTCATTGGATTATACAACTTTTTAACTAAAAGGTAATCAAGCATTATATTTTTCCAAATATAGTAATTGTTCCCAATTGACTTTATTATCACATAATGATCCTCCATAATAAGAAATCATAAATATGGACTACAAATAATTAATATGAACAAAATGTCTATAAATATGACTAAGATTATTATATTGATATCAGAATAATTGAAATCAATATAATGACAATGAATGGACTAAATATTATCTCGATATCAATGAAGAACATCCTCCTCCACATTCGGATACCACTTTTTGAGTAATATTGAGAACCTCCCTCTAATACTAGTTGTTAGGGGGTAGTACATTTGGATAATAATTAATTTAAAACTATAGAATATCAGGGATAATGCTTGGTTAATAAACAACAAAAGCAATAAATTCCATAACCCTGAAATGAAGAAAACCTTAATATCATAATTCTGAAAATTCCAATATAGTGAAACACAAGTCTAAATTATAGAAATACCAAATCAAACAATGTGTGTGAATGACTTCTTCTTATATATAGAAAGACTATAAGGCATATAATGCTCAAAAATATATTTTGTACTAAAATATATTTTTTATGATATAAAACTCTAGAAATCTAAAATCCAGTAGAAATACTAAAACCTTAGATTTTGGGATAAATATTTTTGATTTATTTTTATATTATTCTTTAGGTCATAATAATAATATTAGTTCGATGGATCTTTATCTTGGAATCAATAATATTATTGCTTTTCTATTGCAGGACCAAATAAGAGATTCTATCAATAGGTTCTCAAATCTTCAAATATTGTCTAAATTCTAATTTCTTGTGGCATTCAACCTTGCACACAAAAAAAAAAAACAAAAGTAGTACTCACACAACACAGAATATATTATATAAGTTGGATAATTAAATTAAAGATTTTATAAAATGCACACGCAAAAAACAAAAATTCTAAACCAAAAAGTTACACATGATAAATTTTAAGTAAACAAACTATAATTATACAATAAATATTTCTTTAAACAATAATTAAATATCAAGTAATTAAAATGCAAATGATTAGCTCTAAAATAAAAATTTCATGAACTAACACCTAGGCGAGATTGAATAGAATGAGTGAGCCACAAAGGGGCAGACCAAAATAAATCTCCAAAAATGACTACACAAAGAAGAAAAGAAAGAGACTTATCTTGGAAGCCACATGTTGGACAACCACGACCAAAAACACAAAACACTAAGCTTCAATAACTCCAAAAAAAATGACATCAAAGTCAAAAAAAAAAAAAAAAAACACACGCACTCGTTTTTATTTTTTCATTTTAAATGAGTTTGGATGGGGATACCCCTCATCAGAGAGGGCACCACATGTGCCATCTTGTGAAAAAAAAAATGTTCCCATTTTAACCAAATTAATTTTTATTTATTTTTTTTTTTAAAAAAAATTAGAATGTGAAATTTTATCTCATGTTCATAGTCTGCCATAAATCACACTTAAAAAAACAAAAATAAAAATTAGGACTAGTCTACCCAACTCGAGTAGGTTGCAAACCCAACATTATTGTATCAAAACACATACCAAAATCATATCACACGCAATCAAAACATATTTATATATTGTTACAATTATATTTAAGTATCTTCTTTATGGACACCTTAATCACATATTTAAGGAATAATATGCGACATCGGTTAAGAAAAGAAATATCATCAAATACATATTATCAAAGACAAATTTTAATTTTAATTTTAATATCATAAAGAACCATTAATATTACTAATCAAGTAGTTTTTGTGTGTGAAAGATAAAATGTACAGTTATCAACATTAAATGATTATGAGAATTACGATAAATTTCATAAAATTTAATGTTATTCATGTTTCTTTAATTATTATGATACTTACTAGAAATCAGGCAACACAATTATAATTAATTTTCAAACTTATATATCATTTATCTTAGTGTTGGGTCTGCCCAGGTTGGGGCAGACTTGAATGTGTGCGCGTGTTTTTTTTTTCTGGTTTATTTGGGTTGTCTGGGGTGTCTGGTTTGTCTGGTTTGCCTGGTTTGCCTGGTTTGCCTGGTTTGCCCGGTTTGCCCGGTTTGCCTGGTTTGTCTGGTTTGTCTTGTTTGTCTTTTTTTTTTTTTTTAATTTTATGATAATGTAAATGAAAGTGGGTACTCTCATTTAAATTGGGCGTGCTAAAAAATTAAAATGGCTTTTAAAAAAACTTAAAATGGCTTTTTAAAAATTAATATTTTGGGGAAAATGTAGTTTACTCACTTATTTTTCTTTTTATGAGGGTTGCAAGATTCATGCAATATTTGTAAAAATTTTTTGCAAGGTACGTGTGGTGTTCATGACCAGTTCATGTGGCTTTCAGAAAAAAATTGTTCGTGCAGTTGTATATTGCGCTTGTGCATAATTCATGTGGTATATGAAAAAAGATTATTCGTGCAGTTATGTATTGTGCTCGTGTGGTGATAATAATGCTCCGAATTCTTCAAAAATTCTAAATACAAAATTGAAATTCACCCCTAAAAATATTTTCGATTACATTTATATTTTGCTTGATTTATGTTAATTTTGACTCTTAAAATATTTTTATAATTATATTTTAATCATATAAATATTTTATCAATTTGAGGAGCATAAAATTGATTGTGATTATGTGAAATTATAATAATTTACTATTTATATATAATTATACATATTCAGGCATAATTGAATAAGCATTAATATATATTTAATATAGTTTAAAATAAACATATTTGCCTAATTTTGATAGAAATTAAAAAAAAAAATAGAAAATCAAAAGTGGCAGATTAACCAATTTGTTGGACTAAAAATTTATATCGAGACTACTCTTGATTTAAAAAAATAAATAATTATTTATGTCAGTTAAAAATAGTTTATTATAGAAAAATCAATATTGTAGAAAAGAAAAATGTGATCAATAACGATATCTCAATTAATATTTCCATAATCTTAGCTCATAAAATCAGAAATATTATGTTTACTCGGTCTCAAAACCAATAACTTACCTCCTTTAAACAAAAATAATTATCATCAGACCAATAAATAACCTATGATTTTTAAAACTAAACATAATTATTAGGTTTTTTTTTTATTTTCACCCTGAAAGAATGATTTAAAATAAAAAATATTTGTCAGATAATAATTCACAAACATAAATAAAAAATGATTTACATTAAACAATAACAAATATAAATTCCATTTTTTAAAATTATGCTAGTTTCATTTTTAGCAAGATAAAAATATCATATTATATACTTCACACCTATTTTGGAAAGAGCATTAAATTAATTTAAAATTGAAAATATAATTTTAAATAAATACATTTAGTACAATAATATAATGTGCCATAAAAAGATTCCAAAAATTATAAAAATACACCACCACCACCATAATCATCATCATCATCAATCAAGCAAACAGAACGGGAACACAGACACAGCAGGAACGGAAGGGTTGCGCCATTTGGGTGGAGGAATTAGCCTGCATGATTAACAAAGTAGAGCTTGCCCAAGACATGAAGAACGGCAACAAATGCTATGAAGCCGATGCTCATCATGAGCACCACGTTGGGAGAGATCTTGACACCTGGCACGTCGTCGGTGTAAAATTGAAGCATGGAGCCCCCGGGAGCCCCTCCCGACGCCCCTGCACTGGATGATCTCCTCCTCCGCAGGCTCGCAGCTGCTGCGGCAGTGCCCCTCTGGTTCGCGGGTGCGCCAAAAGCCATTTCTGTCACCACAACAACATGCAATATCAAGGCAGCCGCAAGCCGGTGCAAGACACAAAACACGCGGTCATGCTTTTTATTTTTGTGCGTGTAAATAAATAAATAAATATATATATATATATATATAATTATATAATTAAATTGAAAGCATAGTTATTGGGGCTCGGGCACGGCAAAATCCCAGGCAAAAGTGGCTCGTAATCTTATAATTAAATTGATTATATTTCATTATTATATAATCCCAAAAATTATAAACAACATAATTTTGCATGTTAAATTAATAAAAATTTATTATTTTATTTTTGAAATCTGAATAATTGTAATAATAAAAAATACTAATTGTATTTTATTTTTATATTTCATATTATTTATTTGATTTTTATTCATTAATAAATAAAAAATATAGATAATATTTAATTCACAAAAAAAACATATACTATATTTAACTAAGAAGGGCAGAATAGGAATAAAGAAAAATAATAAACTTAGATATTTTCTTGAGTATAAAATTAAATTGGTGTCCGTTGAATTAAATAATCAAGTATATAATTATACTAAATAAAAATAATTTAGTATGATATTCATGGCATATTAAAGAAAGAAATGGAAGGGTGAAAAAAAATTTTGAAAAAAGAATAGAAATTTTAATTTTAAATAAAAATGGATCTGCACGGAGGAACTATGATATTCACGGCATATTAAAGCCAAATTAAAAATAATTATACTAAAAATATAACCAAATTAAGCTTGAGCTCGAATCGAGCTTACTCGAGCCGAGCTAGAGCTCAAGTCAAGCTTACTCGAGTCGAGTTTGACTGAGTTTTAATCAAGTCGAATCCAAATAATTCACATGTTATCTTGTTTCATCAACATTCCTAATTATTATATATCCAACTCTATGAGAATCAGTGTATGAAATATATATATATATATATCACATTTATAATATTAATTTATTAATATAATTTATAAAAGAATATCCCATTCTGTTACATCATTTCTTTAAAGAAAATTAATTATTTTTAAAATAAATATATTTATAACTAGATAAATAATAAAAATATATGATTATTATATAATAAAAAAAATAAAGACGTATTAATTATATCAAACCCTAAAGTAGAGATAAAAAATTTTTTTAAAAAAAAAAAACTTTAAAAATTTTATACACAAAAATATTTGAGTTTCTCGTTAGCTTTTCAAGTCGAGTTACAAGTTACGAGTTACTCGACTCGACTACTTAATATATCGAGTCGAGCTCGATCTCGAGCTCGAGTCGAGCTCACACGAGTTGAGTTTTGACTGAGTTATGACCGAATTGAGACCAGGGTATCTCATGAGTTATCTCGTCTCATTAGCAGCATGTGACTGACTTGCTTATGTTAAAATCACAAGCACAGATGAATCACCATACTTCACACAATAAAATCTAATCTTCCATAACATATTACATAATTTTAAACACTCTTGATATATCTCAGGATTCTCTTTCTAACACTTCAGTGCTCTTTACTAACAGTTTACTATTACTATATGCAGACTGAAATTAATAATAATGAGAAAAATTAAGTTATAACCATACAAATTGAAGCGTCGCAAAATATTCTTTCGAAAATTATTTAGTAAAATTTAAAACTTATTGAATGCCTAAAATCTTACTTATTGGTCTCAAATCCTCCATATTAAGCTTATTCACCAAACATTAGCACTACTAAATCTCTTATTATACACAAGACTTATGATAAAATCAATTTGTATAAGAATTCAAATTGATTTAATCTACAAATTATATTTTTTCTTTATTTTTCTTCAAACCCAAATTATTTAATTATATATATATATTTTAAATTCTACATTAAAAAATATAATTTTTACATCTATACTCTCTAATTGTAGATGACATTTAGTACACATCACTATGATCAAATAAAATAGTGAAGTGTATAGAAATTAGAGGTGTCAAACGGGCCGGGCCGGCCCGGCCCGGCACGAGGCACGGCACGGTTCGGCCGTGCCTGGGCCGGCCCGGCACGTTAAAAAAACGTGCCCGGGCCCGTGCCCGGCACGGCACGTCGGCCCGCGTGCCTGAGTCGTGACTCGTGAGTCGCGACTCACGAGTCACGAGTCACGAGTCACGACTCACGGTCACGACTCACTGAGTCGTGACTCGTGACCCAACCGGGCCCCGCCCCCGGTAAAAAGACCGCGGGTCGGGTCCAAACAGACCCGACCCGCCCCGCCCCGCCTGCCCTGCCTTGCCGTGCGCCCGTGCCCGAATTTTAAAAACCGTGCCGTGCCCGGCACGGCACGGCAGCACGGCTGGGCACGTGAAAAACGGGCCGTGCCGTGCTGGGCCGGCCCGTTTGACACCTCTAATAGAAATTCAGAGTACTAATGCAAGCTTAGCTTCATACATATTATGTTCTCTCTTAATAGAAATAGTGATGTGCAAACAAATAATTATTCCTTAAATATTAATAGAAATTTCTATTAGCATTGTTGTCAAAGTAATAATGATCATATTCATGAATCAATAAGCCTTTAAAATGAAAATTTATCATTTTCTCTCTCTTTTATATTATGTTCATTTTAAGTATATTTTTTTTTTCATAAAAAAAAAAAAGATTCAGACATTCAAAGAATATAAATTTTTTTAAAGAATAATTTATTATGTGACAACCTAACTTCATAAATATTATTTATTTATTTATCACTATGAAATGCATGCTTGCATCATAAATATCATTTATTATGCCACTATATCGTGCCCGGCACGACAAGAGAACCATAATAGCAACCCAACACAGCATGAGAACCATAATAGCGGCCCAACATAACATGGTTGGGCCACAAAATGTCCTGGCTATGTCATACTTGGTGAGGGTTGTGTCGGTTCAAGTCAATACATGCCAGCACCAACCGGATCATTTTTTTTGTCAATTTTTGGTATTTTAGGTTGAAATTTTAAGTTTGCTTTTTGAATAAAAGATTTAGTTTTTTAAAAAAAATTAATTGGTTAACTATTGTTTGTTATTTTATTAATAATTAAAAAAAAATTATGAAAATACAAAATTAAGAAAAAAATATGATATTTTGGTAATAATATTTTGCTTCAGCAATACGCATTCACATATCATAATGGTGACATTATGTTTGATTTGACTCAAATAATAAATTTATAAAATTTATTTTAATAATAAAACAAAAGCAAGATATATTGAATGGGTAAATGATAATGATTAAAAAAAATAACAAAAATAATAATAATAATAAGTACAATTCAAATCCAATATATCAAAAATATATAAATATTAATGAAATAAAAAAATAACAAAAATAAATACGGCCGAAGTATCACTATCATATGAATCAAAAATTATCAATCAATAATTATTGTGCATATATAAATGCAGAATTACAGATTATCATTATCACTATCATACGGGTGGGGTGGGCGGAGCACGACCTAGTTTAGTTGTGATTGGCCGGCACGGTATGATCGAAAATTGTGCCTCGAGCTAGCATGCCACCCCTAGGCAGGGCCCATGTGCCTGGCCTGACAACACAATAAACATGTTCGGATGACTACCAACGAGGATCCCGTTGGGCGGTCACCCAAGGAGTAATGTTATTTTTTAATTTGACCACCTCATCATGAATCCATTTTTTAAAACAATCAGCAAAATGACTAATTGTAATTGGTCGGCCCACATCTGCCATCATAGAAATGCACTCAATCGTGCCTCCGTGTAACGACAAAGATGCACGACATGTGCATCTTCAGAGTTTGGCACGGGCAAGAACAACAGTACACTAGGCTATACCCATTGTGCCATGCTAGGCTAGTAGACCGTGCCTTGAATAAATGGGCTAACACCTCTATCTCCATGTCCTATGAATTATTATTTATCATCTATTATATTTTATCCAAAATGCTCAATTCCGAATCTTATCAATCATTCATGTAACCAAGTATCACAATAATATTTGACCTTAATTTCAATCTCCCATATGAAATAACATTAGCTATCACAAAAAAAAAAAAAACAAATACCAAAGTTATGCTATATACCAAAGGAGTTTGAATATCAAGTGTCATTTTAAATAATACAAGATAAATAATTTTATATAATTTTTATCATAATAAAATATCCAAATTATTATTATTATTATCATATGATATGATAAAATAGTAATCGATATCTAAATAAAAAGATATCTCGATCTTATTCGAAAGATCACCTCTTTGTTTGCACCTAACTAATTAAATAAAAAAATTATCATCTTTAAATATGATATCCATGTCGGTACCCAAAGCTTGACTACAACAATCATTCCTAGTATCATAATATATAAACAAATTAGCTAATTTTTTATGAATAAACCTTTCATGTTGAAGTAATTGATTCATACACGTTAATATGTATATCAAAATATTTTCTATACTTTCTACATTAACATAAGAATCCATACAATCAACCAAGTAATACGAGATTAAAAAGAAAGACTAATATATAAATATTTAATTTTTATCTCAACAATCATGACACTAAATATAAAATAATATTTATATTTGCTAAACATGTTACTAATATTATATATGTACCAGAGTATAATATAAGTAGTAAGAGTTTACATAAATAAATACATATTTATCATATCACACAAAATCTTTAGATTTTTTATAACTAAAATTCCTATATCAATCTTAAAATTCAATAATAAATTCACTACTTTTACTATTTACGTAATGAGATATCATATATTAATAGCCAAGACAAAACTCTAATATAATATATGTATAATTTCAATGATTTCTCACAACCTTTAAATTTTTTTTTTACACTATAGACAAATATATGCAGCTAAATTTTTTGTTTGCTAGGCATCTTAAGATATTTTAATAAATTTCTTATTTTTTTAGTGTAAAATAAATAATTTTCACGTCCACTTATACTATGAAATTAATCATGACACATGCAACAAATATAAAATATCTCACATAATGCTTATCTCTAATAATCCTAAAAAATATAAAAATAGTTACTTCATTATTAAAAATATTATTTAAATAAATAATAATTATTTTATTTTAAATTTCATATTTCCTAGTGATTTATGTCATACACTCATATATGATAGGATTATCATAAAAATAAAAAATCTTAAGAAATCGTAATATTTTTTTATTAAATTTACATTTAGAGTCTGCGTAGTAAGCAGTGATATATATAAATGATATATCTCACTATTAGTCTATATATTGAATATTTCAAATACCACTTAACTATATTTTTTATAATTTATAATTATTAATTATTTTAGTAACTAATAATATTTTATTATATCATTTCTACATGTGAACCTAAGAATCTCATGATAAGTAGACTAAAAATAAGTCTACACAATATTGACTATTATAAAATCTTTAAAAAATCTAATTGAGAATTCAATGATTATGAGAAATTTTGTTATATATTTCCTCACAAAATTATTATGGTATATGAAAGAAGTCAAGAAAATTAAACTCAGCTTAAAAATCCACACCACTGAGTTAGATTTGTTTTTGATTTAATTCACCATATTTTTTAAAGCATGATTAACATGCTTTTTATAGTATATACATTTTGTAAATTCTTTATTAATACTCATAAAATTTTTAATTTTTATTATTTTAGAATGTGTTCATACAACTAATATTCGCCTAGCTTTTTATTTTTAGGTATCATATGAGTTTTACTCAAGGCCATTAAAAAAATTATACTTTCTGCCTTGAACCTTTTTTATAGAATTATTATTATTATTTATATTTACATCAATATCATACTCATTATTATTAAATTTATTATGTGTTATATTTTTTTAATAATTTTATTTTTTAAATAAATTATAAAATTAAAATAAAAAAAATCATAAACAAATAATTAATAAAAAAACTAATACCATATTATAGATCATTTTATTATAAATTCTAACATCAAGGCTATTTGGGGTGTGGCACATGCACATCTACACCATCATCTTTCCCGTATGAGCAAACATAAACCATAAACTAAAATTAAAAGATAATATGTAATATTTATATTACAAGTAAAAAATTAGAAAGAGAAACAAAACTAAGAGAAACTGAGATATTCAGATTGATCAAAAAAAGTATGCATGAATTTTTAATTACTTATTATTTATTTATAAAAAAAAATTCAAACTAATTAAAAAAATATTCTTTTAAATTTTTTGTAAATTTCTTTTAATAAAATAATAGCCAAAATCACAACAACCATCAGATTATGACCATGGTATCCATTGGAATTAATATGATGGTTACTATATACTCACATTAAAATTAAATTTTAAATTTTTTTTATTAAATAGACCAACAAAAACAGAGACAAGCATGGCCTGTTGCAACCTTTTGCAAGAAAACTCAACCAGTAACAAAGAATGCGTGACTGCCAAAATGCAAATGAACATGTAAGCAATATCCAACTAACGTGGCTTATTTTTTTTTTTTAAATCCACTTTATCATGCAGTCACCCAATGAAACTTGACCCATGACCCATGGCCCAACCATAGCTGATCCATGGTCCTCAGGCTTGTAAACCATACCATTGAGCCATACACATGAGTCATGCCTAGTCTGACACAAAACAAAGCTCCCACCAGCCCAACATGGCAATAGTCATACCATGTGCTGTGACTATCCAAAACCATGCCTGATTCTGAACAATGTTATGTCATGCTGCAAGCCATGCCTATGCAGCTCAAGTCAATTGACATTTGAACAATAATATTTTAAAGAATTAAAAAATATAATAAATATGATATGATTACTGAAAATATGAGTATTATATCACATATTGATTATTCAATAATAAAATAAATATTCAATGAAACAAAAATTAATAATTTATTGTCATAAATAA
Organism: Sapria himalayana; assembly: GCA_029783825.1. Taxonomy (NCBI): domain Eukaryota; kingdom Viridiplantae; phylum Streptophyta; class Magnoliopsida; order Malpighiales; family Rafflesiaceae; genus Sapria; species Sapria himalayana. The sequence continues at coordinate 1,744,757 of JAREIK010002950.1, forward strand.
AAAAAATATTATTTCTCTCTAATAAATATACATATCATAGTGGATGAAAGTCACAAGAACACATAATTAGCTTTGATAGTCAATTTATCTCTCACAATATCATAAAGCTCTTGGTCTTCTCCCTATAAATAAAAACCAATAGATATTTTTTGGTGTGCCTTATTCACCTACTATTACTATACTAAACTAAAATTCTCTTTTATATATCTCTACAATGATAATCTCTCTTTATATTGTATTACAAAATTATAATTCATTCAAACAGAAAATAAAAAACTACACCATGCACCATCATGTGCCAATATCACATACAATTAAGATTTCTAGCTAAAATGCCACTACTGGCAACCACCAGGCATGCCTAACTATCAACCCCACGCCCATTGTGCACACTACCATTCTACAAGAACACACCTCTATGTATTAGGTAATAAAATAAATATAAATAATAGTAATAAAAAATATATATATCAAATATTATTATAAAATAGGCAACAATAATTAGAACAACTTACAAATCAATACTCTCATTCAAAAAAAAAAACAAAAAAAAAAAACTACAAAACTAAAATTTACTATTTTGAAGATTAATATACATATTAGTTATGCTATTTTCAAAAATAGTGTACCCAATGAATGCCTATGCATATTGTTCATTGCATAACATTATTTTAATATTGTTTATGCATGTATAAACATGACGCACCCATAAATGTTAGGCATAATGTTATGAATATATATATATATATATTATGCATAAAAATTTATGCATTTAAGAGTATATATATGCATAACATTTTACATATGGATAAACATTATGCACATTTATGCCTAACATCATTTCATTAACTTTTTAATAAGTTTACATTTGTAATCATACGTAATTTAACGTAATTATACGTAATTTAACGTAATTAAACGTAATTATACGTAATTTGTAAACATAGATAGATTTTTCTCCATGTTTCCAAGGACGGGCGCACAAAGTCAAATGTGAGCATGAACAGTAGTTGAAACAGTATAAAAACAAATTAATCCCAGAACCTGTCTCCGTCTGCAGCATAAACATAAAAAAACAAACAAAAAAGAAAGAACAGCAGATACGAATCGTTCACTTCTGGAAATTTACAAAACTCACATCAACCGAACGAGGATAATCTACTAATCAACAATCTTAGATGAATGAATCAAGAAAAATCACCTCAAATCAGCTGCTAGAATAATATTTAATGCAGCAACCAACTTATCTCGGCGATTATTGCAGCGACTAGCAGAAATATCGTCGAATTCGAGAATTAGGGTTAGTCGATGCGAGAATTAGGGTTAGTCGATGCGATGCGAGGAAAATATGAGGGGTTTACTGTTTACGATTAATTTACATTTTCGAATTATCAAAAACCAAGCTTCTTTGATTTATTAAAGTTTTTCGTTAATTTTAAACTTAAGTGGTGTTTGTTTTTTTTTTTAATTAATGCTGAATATAACTTTTTTTTTTTTTTTGGATTAATATTGAATGGTACTTAATAATATTAATTATTAAGTTATTTTTTTTATATATTTTATCTCTATTGAGTATTAAGTTGTTTATTTTTTACATACTAAAAATTAACATCTTAACTGTTTAAAATATTAATACATTTTAATTACATATTTTCAAATATCTAAATATATCAAATTTCATAACCATTATAAAAGTTAAAAACATAAATTATAATTAAATTTAAAATATTTTAATTCAAATACATATTCATATATATATATTTAAAAAATAAAATAAAAATTTAAGTATTAATTTTAAAATATATAAAGATATAATATTTGATACTTATTTTTAACATCACATTTTATAACATGATAAAAAGTTAAAACAACAAACATTTGATACTATTATTTAATATCTCATTTTATACAATAATAAAAGTTAAAATCACAAGTTAATTGAATACTTGAAATAATTTATTTGCAATATGGTCTTGAAATTGTAGCATAAGATCTTGATTGGCAGCGGTAAAAAAGTTAAGTATAGTTGAGCCTTGTTTTTAGTTTTCACTATCACTTCTCGATTCCTCTTCAGTATCATGTTCGGAAAACAACATGATCTAGCTGCAACAGAGACTTGTCGAACAAAATTGTGAATCGAGAAATATGTCATAATTATTTTTGTTTGTGTAGCATGTGAATAAGGTGTCATAAAACATGACTTAACAATACAAAATGCACGTTCAATGATATTTCTTAATCTTGCATTACATAAGTTAATCTTGCATTACCATCATTATGAAAATCACTCAATCAATTACGTACATTACGATATGGTATCATAAAATCTTTAGTGTATGTATATGCTGCATCCACTAAATAATAATTTTCTGAAAGAGATAATTTAGTATATTATAATGTTATTAAATAAAAATAACAATAAATAAAATAGAGCACAAATAAAATAATTTTTGAACGGGAAGGAGAAAAATACTGGATTGAGCATTTTTCGATCCAATGTTTTTTGAATAGATTTTTCTGAATAGAAAAGGCCAAACAATTTTGCTTAATCATTTTAGCATTTTTAAAAATAATTTAAGTGATGAGTTAAAAAAAAATATTTCGGCTTAACATTAAAAGTGATTTGATTTCAGTGTTAAACTTAAACCAAAAAACAAAATTATGCTCTTCTTCAAGAAAGCACAGACATGGCTCCCTACAGCCGTGTCCACGTGTCCGACATCTGGACACGTGGACATGATACGGATACGGCAAGGATACGTGTCCGATACGCCACGTGGCGTATCGGACGGTTACGTCAGCTGTCGTATCCAGTGACCAAAGTCCGACGATGTCCAGTGGCCAACGTCTCCACATGGGCGACGTTGGCCACTCGACGCAGGTTGCAAGCGCGAATTGAGGGGAGAGGCAGGGGGCAGGCACAAATTGAGGGGGGGAGGCAGGGGGCGGGCGGAAATTGAGGGGGGAGGCAGGGACGGGCGCGAATTGAAGGGGGAAGCAGGGGCGGGTGCTAACTGTGGACGCGAATTAAAAATAATTGTGGGATGTGGGGTGAATTGTGGGGATGCATAAAATAAAATAAAATAATATTTCTATTTTATAAAATAAAAAAATATATTTTATATAATATAAGGTAATTTTAAAATATTATTTTATAAAATTAAATAATTATAAATATTATCTTATAAAATAAACTAAAATACAATATTTTTATTTTATAAAATAAAAAAATATATATTTATTTTATAAAATAAAATATTTTAATTTATTTTATTTTATAAAATACTTAATATTTATAAAAAAATAATTTTTATTTTTAATTTTATTTTTTTTATCATGTCGTATCCTAGCCGTATCCGTATCCTAGTTTTTTAAAATTTGTCGTGTCCCTGTATCCTACCGTGTCGTATCCCCGTGTCCGTGTCCGTGTCCATGCTTCTTAGCTCTTCTTCAATCAATTTATAGATATTGAGTAGTGGGTATATCCGAGATTTAGGCTGATTGATTTTCTTTTTTATTTTTAAGTTTTATTTGGTTTATATTTAACATACATGAAATTTTTTAATGCTAGTTATTTAAGTTTATCAATATAAACTTTAATAACTATTTGTGGGTGTATGAATATTAAAAATTATTAATTTATATATTTTATTACTTTTAGATTTTTTGTCATTTTGAGGCAGATAATTTATTTGTGTGTATATTTATATTCTAAAAAGTCTGGGCAGAATCTAATTAACATATGCTTATGGTTAAATTAGATATATAAATAAATATATAATATAATATAATATATATATATTTATAGGATAGAAAATCTATAAAACCCAAAAATAGTCCTGATTTATATATTCAAAACAGAATATAATTTGTGTGATGAATAAATAAATGAATTAAGTTACACTATTTTAAATATTCTGTGTTTGAAATAATTTTAAATAAAAATAATTTAATTGGATTAGATTTAAAAATTATCATGAGTTTTAAAATTAAAATTTGACGAAATTTTAATTTATATATAACAAAAATTATATATTCCAAATTGCAAAATATAAAGAGTTTCATTGCATTTGTACGATTCAAAATATTACTTAAAATGATTTAATCACAAGGAAACTAATAAACTTAATTATTGGATTGAGAAATAGTTCTAGAAACATTTTTAACTTAATATGAAATAGTGATGTTGTAACATACTCACTAAAATTATCACCTAACTTAATGTGAAAAATTCAATATTATAATTATTGGTGTTAAAAAATGGGTTGATAAGACACGTGGAGTATAAATTATATCTAGTGTTATTCATGTTTCATCTTTAAAATAAATCTGGCTATTGATGCAAAAAATAAATAAATAAAAAAAATAAAAAAAAATAAAAAAATAAAAAAATAAAAAAATAAAAAAAATAAAAAATAAAAAAATAAAAAATAAAAAAATAAAAAATAAAAAAATAAAAAAATAAAAAAATAAAAAAATAAAAAAATAAAAAAATAAAAAAATAAAAAATAAAAAAATAAAAAATAAAAAATAAAAAATAAAAAAATAAAAAAATAAAAAAATAAAAAAATAAAAAAATAAAAAAATAAAAAAATAAAAAAATAAAAAAATAAAAAATAAAAAATAAAAAATAAAAAATAAAAAAATAAAAAAATAAAAAATAAAAAAATAAAAAAATAAAAAAATAAAAAATAAAAAAATAAAAAATAAAAAATAAAAAAATAAAAAAATAAAAAAATAAAAAAATAAAAAAAATAAAAAAATAAAAAATAAAAAAATAAAAAAATAAAAAAAATAAAAAAATAAAAAATAAAAAAATAAAAAAATAAAAAATAAAAAAATAAAAAAAATAATTTTTCTCAAGATATTTTTATTATATTTCTCTTGATCATCTTCCATATCATTAATTATATGGTCTTGTTTCCCCAGATCATGCTAATTATTACTCACTCTTTCATTTATGTAATAATCCAATCACGCACACGCACGCACGCGCACACACGCGCACACACGCGCGTGTGAAATTATGCCCCCCCACTTTCCTAACAACCGTGTTATCTCCATCTGTTTCTTTTTGAATCCATCTCAATTCATACATAATTCATACTTGAAACCCAAGATTGCCATTCATGCAAAGTCATTCAAAATAAGATCATGTTAAATTGAATCACAGATATTATTCCCAAACAAACACTTCATTCCATCTCATGAAAACTTGTTAATGTCATGTTGTTTGCATGACAATATTGATCATCGTGACAATGTCATAATCTTTAGGATTCCTTAATAATATTTGTAGGACTGCCATTTCATGAGAGCAGTGTTATTTTTTGTTGAGTATTTCATACATCCACGAGTTTGCCAAAAAATAAATAACTTTTTTTTTTTTTTGTATTTTTTGTTGAAATATCCAACTTATTTTGACTCTGAGTTATAGAAAAAAAAAGCAAGAATCACAAGAAACCAAGAACATGATGCAATATAAATTAGAATTGTGACGAATAATACATACTTTCTTTTTTATGATTTTTTGCAACTTGAAAATATATTTATTTTCTCTTTATTTTTTCCAAAATATTTGTTGTAACTTGAATATATGTTGAAAATAATCAATTACTACAATTATATTAGGTTCTTCACAAATTTATCTCTATTATAATTTTTATTTATTTAATATTTATTTCTCTGTGTGTGTGTTGTGATTCTGATTGTTCAAATTGATTTGAGTTCAATTGGTATAATTAATATCAATGACACTTGAAATAATTTTTTTGTATCCCCTCCCCACTCATCCCAGCCCATCCCATATTATCTCTCAGCCCCATATATCTATTAGGCCCCTGGGTTCGAGCAGGTAAGTCCCCCATCCCAGCAATGTGAGCATAGCGATTAGCAAAGACACCTTAGGAAAATGTACTTGGCAACTATGAGGATCAAACTTATATCCTTTAGATTTCAAATTATTGCTCATTTATCAATTAGACAACCACATTATTAGTTTATGATAATTTTTTTGATTAACCATGCTGATAGATTAGAGTCTTAAGGTCATACATATTAGTTCATTTAGGTCAAGTTCCATCAACATTTAGTAAAGTGAATATTGAACACTCAACTCACCAAAAATTGAAAAAAAAAAAACTATTTATACAAGATATACGCGCGTGCATACACATGCGTGTGTTGCAATTGCATGTTTACTAGAAAATAAATAACTATGATATGAAACATTATTATTATAAAAAAAATGGATTAGAAAGAGTTTAATTTCCCAATAATGTGCAATATGAAAATCAAGTCAGTGATATGAGATTAGTAAATGATACAACAATAATCTCTTTGGCAAATTGCTTGTTAATAATAGAGATCAATCTCATTTGTACCAGTTGGTGGAGAATGCAAATGCTAAACTTTCTCTCTCATAAGAAGCTCGCAAGATAGAGCATGAAGAGCAGTATATGTTCTATCATTGATGAGTAATTTCATCATAATCATCATCATCATCATTAATAATTTCTGACATGTTATTTCTTTTGAATTGGGGATGCGACATCAGTGATGAGTTGTGCACCGTAGGATCAAAGAGCAATGACAAATCATACTCGTATGTTGTGGATGAAGAAGATGTCGTCTGTAGGCTTAGGCTATTGATTGATAATGCTGTTGGTGTAACTGTAGGTGGTGGTGGTGGTGGTGGATATGGAAGTTCTAATGCTGCTAAATGAGCTTGTAAGTAAGATAGCTCCGCTTGTAAATTCACCACCTGTGTGTTCGCCAAAATGTCAACTAAAAATAATCAAAATTACGTACTCGCTCATCACTTAAATGGATTTTATTTGAAGAAATAAGCTTTTTAAAATTATTTTTAAAAAATTTTAAAAATTCCATTTGAATTATGATAGATACATAGCCATTTAACTGTTTGATAAGCTACAAACAGCATGATAGCATGATCGACAAAAGAGGATGAATACTCTAACTGTAAGAACATGAGTTCGACCCTTGTGCCTATATATGGGCCAGTGGATAATATGCATAAAGGAAAAAAAAACTTAATTATAAGCTACTTTGCTATACTTCAAATTTCAATCAATATTTTCATAATTTATAATAAATTAAATCACAAATTATTACATATATTAAAATAAATATGTTTTATATTTGAATTTCTACTTCTCGATTCATTCAATTTTTTTACAATAGGAAAATAAATATTTTTAAAATAATATATATTTTATATGATATTTATTTTAGAATTAAATATAATTTCTAAATGTATTTTTTATTTTTTGTTCATATATATATACATGGGAATTTAATAATGATCATGCAAAATTTTGAAGAGAATATCTAAGAAATCTAAAATATGAGAATTAATATTTTAATATAATATAATATTTAATTTATAATATCTAAGATTATATATAATTTAGAATAAAATATATATTCTAAAAAAATTGTATCCACTTTTAAATTCAAAATGCATTTATTTATTTTGTTTACAAGTTGGGATATAGTGTTTGTGTCTGGTGACAAAGCAGTACATAATTCAAAATTAACACTGCTCAGTCACGTGATTGACACTGCCCACTTGCATTGACATCCGCTTCGACATGGATATCCACGTGATATGTGATTTACGGAAATGACCACACACAACTCGCCCATCCTGCCCACGCTACCCACGCACGCATCTTAACTCGCCCTCACGTTTGTCTACAAAATATTTAACAAAACATAGATGTTTTACTTCAATATTATTATCATAAATTAATTTGACAAACAAACTTAGTGACGTTTTTATATTTTATAAAATATAACAATATTTTATTAACAATTAATTTACCATTTATTTATTGAGTTTAAAATTATGATTATCAATATATATATATATATATATATTTATATAATTGACATAAATGTTTTTGTAAAATACATATATATGTATTTAAACCTATTATTTTATTCCATTATTTCAATCTTAATCTAAAAAAAACATTTAGCATAAATTAAAATTAAAAAAAAAATAAAATGTGTTTTGATAGTTCTACAATGTTTGCTCATACACATTCTCACCCGCACACGCACGCACACATAAATATATAAAAAATTATATAAAAAATATAATAATATTTTTGAATTATGCTCGTAATATCTAAAAATTATATTATATAAAAAATATAATATAAAAAAATATAATAATGTTTGTGGGGGGGACCAATGAAATTAATGGATATGGACTGTAATGTAAGTCCACCAGCTAGTCATGTCGACACGCACATAATATTACGCAAACAGGCGGCAAAATCATGCTCGTAACCGTCGGCTGCCGATCTCGAAGAGGAAACTGTTGTTTCTAAACTAATAAACACATCAGTCGAGTCGAACCAGTGGCAAGAATTTCTCCATGAAACAGACAGAGTTATTAATGGAACGAACGAGCATAAATTACAGTAGCTAGCTGAATCAAACTCTCGAAACTGAATCACAAAAGGGTTCTTTTTTTCATAATTGTCCGTGTATCGTGATCTTGTTGTTATAAAAGGTTTCCTGGATGGCTCGGAGGGAAGTTCTTGATCCTACGAAACGTAATGTTGAAGAAGATGAACTGACAGAGAAAAGTAAAACATTTTGAGGACGCGACGAAGCTTAAAGAATACGTTTGGGCCATTATTGACTGCTACTCGATCGAGTTCGCTAGCTTCTGAGAAAGGAAAGGGGGGGATTGAATTACCTGCTGTTGGAGAGAGAAGACCTGGGCGACGCAACCATAGACGGGATCTCTCAATCTGGCCTGGGCTTCGTAGCATATGGTAATCACAGCATCAAGGCGCTTGTGAACGGGAACTAGCTGGAGGAGCTTAGAAACGTTGCTCGCGCCAAAGACCTTGTGAACTGCTGCAAAATGGGCTGCGCCTTGCTCGGAATCGAAATAGGGCGCGAATATGCAGCCAGGAAGACACTTTCTCCTCAGAAATTTGCAAGCCCCACACGGCCCACCTCCGCTCCCACCGTTCCCATTGTCTCCGTTATTCCCCCCTGCGCTATTGCTGCCGATCGCACTCATTTTGTTTGAAACCTACGGATATGGCGATTAGCAGTCTTCCAGGAACATGAAAGGAGAGAACACGCTGTTCTAGGGTTGGCCGTTGGGTGTTAGGTTTTTAGGTCTCGGCCGTGAGGGTGGAGGAGAGGAGATGTTCGCTGGTTCTTTTTAATGGGGTGAGCCTGAGTGACAGCGCTTTGAGGAATTCTTTAAAGCGAAGCTATGCAACAAACTAGCAATCACCGTTTAGCTTCTTGCGTGAAGCAAACATGCGATCGTTTAGACTTATATGTATAGTCGCAACTCCTTTCTTCTGTTCCATTTTCTATTATTTCCATGCTCCTCGACCCATCCCTGCAAAACAAATGACCTCTCTCCCTCTCTCTATCTCTCTCCCTCTATCTCTCTCTCTCTCCCTCTATCTCTCTCTCTCCCTCCTTCCCTCCCTCTAACTCTCTCCCCCCCCTCTCTAACTCTATCTCTCTCTCCCCCCTCTCTCTAACTCTATCTCTCTCTCCCCCTCTCTCTCTAACTCTATCTCTCTCTCTCTCCCTCCCTCCCTCTCTCCCTCCCTCTCTCTCTCCCTCCCTCTCTCTAACTCTCTCTCTCTCTCTCTAACTCTCTCCCTCTCTCTCTAACTCTCTCCATCTCTCTCTCTCTAACTCACTAACTCTCTTCCTCTCTCTCTAACACTCTCTAACTCTCTCACACTCTCTCTAACACTTTCTAACTCTCTCCCTCTCTCTCTCTAACACACACTCTCTCTAACTCTCTCCCTCTCCCTATCTCCTCTTTCACTCTGTCTCATACTCTCATTCCCTCTCTCTCTCCCCCCTCTCCCTTCTCTCTCCCCCACCCCCTCTCTCCCTCCCCCTCTCTCCCTCCCCCTCTCTCCCTCCCTCCCTCTTTCTCTCTCTCCCATCTACCACTCTATCTCCCTCTATTTCTATCTTTCTCACGTCATTTCTTATCTCTATTGTATGTGTCTATATTATATTTATTTATATGCAACGAGATAAGTTTGGAAGACACCCAACATGTTAAACCAACTTTTAGGCATTGTCACACTCTTTTTTTTATATATTATCATAACAATTGAACGCCCATCAATAATTTGAAAATATAAAATAAACAATATATAATAAATAAAATACAAGTAAAAATGAAATTAGGATTGTCATGATGTACAAATGGAAGATAAACATATTTTTATTTAATAAAAATCAAAAAATTAATAGGAAGTTAAAATTTTACATATACACTTAAATGGCCATTAATGATATTACATTGTTTTCCAACTCACTTAAATGCCTATTAACAACATATTCACCCACTTGTCAACTTCATTTTACATATTCACTTAAAATTCATTTTAATTACTTGTCAATTTCATGTTTGATTACATTCTTGCTAAGTCATAAGATGTTCTATTCCATTCAATTTTTTAGTTTTGATTGACTTGGTCATAAAATTTGCTAAGTGTAGAATATTCTAACTATCTTAAAATAAAGTAATTTTATTTTATTTGTGTCCAAGCCCTTTCAAAAACATTTACAATCACATATTATATCTTTACTAACTTGTACCGTTGCAATATAACCTGCCTAAAGTATACATAAAAGATTGTAGTTTTGAAACCCAACTTACATCTCCTCAACCCCTTCCTCTAGCAATAGTGAAAATATTGCCCATTGTAGATTTAATATTATTAATATCACTAGCATAGTCCACACTAACACAGTCTCAAAAAATAAGGTCTAAACATCTATAACATAATATAGTATTTGAGATTTCTAAAATGTATTTATGAATCCACTTCACAGTATTTCAATGCTCTCTGTTAGGATTTTTTATGAATCGACTAACAACTCTCTCAATCTGTGTAATGTTTGGTTTTGCACTCATAGCGAACATCAAACTTTTCACTTTTGAGGCACATGGTACTCAAGACATCTCCCTCTCATCTCTTCTTTTATGCAAGGATATATATTTGAAGATAACTTGAAATTAATAAAAAGTATGATAGAAATTTACATACTATCTTGCATGTTGAAGTATTATAAGATTTTGTTAAGATAGTTTTATTGAGATTTTCAAATCTTCCTATTATTTTTATCTAGGTAAATTTGCATTAATAGTATCTTATTTATTAGTCCTAAATTATTCATATCAAACTTTAGTCAATTGTGCCTTTAATTATAGTATTTGATATTTGTTGAGGCATAACACCAATATATTTTTCACGTATAATAATAGAATAATGAAGTCATTTTCATTCTTTAATATATATCTCAAAGTAAGTACAATGATATGAATTGAATCTATCGTACATAAGGTTAATAATGAAGGAATCAAATCTCTTATACTAATACCTCAGTGTGTGTTTGAGACCGTATAGAAATATGTTCAACTCGCAAACTAAAATTTTGCTTGTTTAAATAAAACTTTCTTCAAGTTCTCCATGAAAAAAAATAGTTTTGCTATTTAATTTCTCCAAATGTAAATCAAATATAGTATATAAAGTCATACTACTCTAATTATTGTATGAAAAACTAAAGAAAAAAAATTTTCTTTGAAGTCAATATTTTTATTTCTAAGCATATCTCTAAACCACCAATCCTGCATGTTACTATTCTTTTATCATAGCTATCTCGCAGATCTTGTAGACTCATTTATTACAAATAACTTTTATTTCATGTGGTAATGATACTAGCTTCCAAGTCTTATTATTGATAATGATACTAGTTAATGAGACCCTAGACCCTACACTTATACTCTCCACCACATTCAAAAGAATAACGTTTTCAAACCAATATCTATTAAAAAATTATTTATTGCCAAAGTAGTGATAATTTTTTGGAGTCATTATTTTGGTGTTATAGAAAGAAAAAATTTATTAGAAACCACATGATAAAGCCACATTAATTTTTCATAGTTTCTACATTAGTGTTATAGAAACAAAATGCATCAAAGGAGAAGAATGACAAGGCTATAATAGTTTTTTAATGTAGCAACTTTTCTACTATAGATAGAAAAGAATTATAGAGCTATGTGTCAAAAACATGACTTTGATATAATGTCGCAACTTGATGACGCTGCTTACCCAAAAGCCATGACTATTCATTTACAGAAAAAAAATTAAACTCGAAGAGTCACGACTTTCAATCATCAGGTTAAAACTATAATTACTTAATCTCTAAATTTCATCCACAATAAAATCCTAATATTCATCCTACATCACGATGATCCACTAAAAACCCTTATTGCTTATTCATTTGATGTTAGAAGGAAGGAAATCATCAAATAAGAATATCATGGAGGTGAGCCACAAGGAGAAAGTGAAGAGGCAAAGATCTCGGGCTGCATAAATGATGCATGAAGTCATGATACCCAAAGTAACTTTAATTACATAAGTTGAGCATAAATGGATAGATCTTATGATTTGCAAAAGGGTGTTCATCGGAGATATGGAATTTAGTGAGTTCATTCCTCCATTTGGGAATGTTTTCAAAAAGTTGAATTGGATAATATTTTATGTGCATAGAGAATCAAAAAAATACTAGGGTTGTAAAGGAATTATATGTGAACTTGTAGAATAGGCAGGAAAAGATGTATTGTGCGAGAGATATTTTGGTTCAATTTAATAATGAAATCATTAATTGCTTAGATTCTTATGGGAAAAAGTTTGTGTGAAATTCAAATCTCTCCACATAGATAGATTTTCTAGATAACGCTAATCTATTAATGAATAGAAAAGACACTTGAAGGGTAATGAAAATGAGTATGTATACATATTTGATGATGGGATAACTCATGGAAGTGAGTAAAAGTGTTGTTATATCTCATAACCTCATTTTTGTTACCTACTCTTCATATTTCTACTATTATTTCAAAGATATTTATATTGATTTATGTCATTCTCAATGGGTATCACTTTGATGTTAGTAAAATTTTAGAGAAATCAACTTTTTGATTACTCGGTGGTGAATTTTTTGGTCAAATATATTATTCTCTTATTATTTTAGTGTGCTTGAAAGAAAGAGTTCCTACGAATGAACTTGTGGATACAATGTGTCTGATTGTGTCTAACCTGGCATTATTGTGCATGAAGAGAGGATTTGAAGGAGATAAAAAAATGAAAGAAGCTGATACGTGAAGGAAAAATACTGATGGATATTTGGAAAGAAAACTCATCCTTTATCATGGGTAACACACCTAAGACAGAAAAAAATGAAGGAATGTGAGAAGATGAGCCAGCCCACATTAACCATTCCTTAGCTGCACATAGTGATATATTTATGAATATTTTGTATCAATTAGAAAATGTGCAATAGAATGTTGAGCAAACCAAGGAAGAGTTGAAAATAGAGATCAATTATGCACAATAGTAGCTGAAGAGGTTGGATAATTTTAATATAGAATTTACAAACTCTTTGAGGAATGAATGAAATATGTGAAAAAGCACTTAATATTTTGGAGTTTTGTATCAAACAACCATGGTAGAATGGAAAAAACAAATGAAGAAAAAAGACATCATAATGAAAAGTAAATCATGTTTATGGAGAAATTGTGGATGGATAAAATAGGAAAAAGTAGTACCAACAAAAAAAGTTTTTACTATAAGATGGAAAGTTTTGAGGTTGCACTAATATATATAGGAAAAAGATAAAAAGTTTTGTATAACATGTTGGTGAAAATATTGGATGGGTTATCAACATTGACTTGTATCTATTATAAGATATATTGAACAAATTAATGACATAACATAATTTTAGATAATTAGATCCTAGTCCTATGTTTGATTATAATATTAGTATCTCGTCTACTAAAAATGGGTTACCGCTCGTTGGATAGCCAAAATGCTAATTCAATCTAGGTGGGATCGATATCTATGATTAAGTCTATTATATTACTTGTACAACTCATCTAATTGTATATCTTAGTTGATTAGACTATCGTTTTAATGAGTCTTTTAGAATATCACCTAACTAATTAAATCAGACAATGTAATAAAGTTATAATATGTACCATATTCGCAAAATTATCACTATCTTATAAGTTATAATATACTTTCACATGTCATGTGGACCAACTATCATAATTCTTATCAGCGATGATGTTATTCTCATACTGAAGGTGAAACTCTTAGGAGAATATTCTATAAAAAATTTACCTCAATTGAGAACTAGTTCTTATAAAATCTGAATAATGGATTGACTTGTAATATTATTCATATATTTGGCTTTATGAGTATCATATTTATAATGATTAACATACTCACATTTTGATTTTTAATATATAGATTTGTCTAACCCATTTCATTTGATCCTCATGGGTGATTCTCATGAGGATAACATGTGCTTTCCCTTCTTTCCAACTGCAAGCATGAGTGATCCTCATGGTTTACCTATCACCAACTACCATGACAACTCACACAAACTTACTAATAGTTAAATCTCTAATTCAAATTCCATTTTATCACTATAACTATCAATTTCTATTCAATAACTTAAATCATACATATTTATTCATGTCAAAACTATTTTATACCACTTAAATAAAAGTATACAAACCTTAGACCTCATAATATTTTATTTCATTTTTCCAAATCTACCCTAAAGTGGGGGGGGGGGGGGGGTCGGGGTTTGAGAGTCACACTTCAAACTCTTGGGTTTAGTCTATATCTTGTATCTTTTGCTTGCTTGTGGTTTTACTTGGAAGCGTGAAAATTGCTTATAGGGTTGGTTGCTACTCTTTGACTTTAGCTTTGTGCATGGAAAGAAGATGATTTTTTGAGATGTCTTATGAATTTCTTTTTTTTCTATTTTATATTCTAATATTTTTATATTTTTTAAGTACAAAGTTATGAATTTTGGAAGATGTCATGACTTTGGTATTCATTTGTTGAGCTTGAGGTATCGACTCAAGAAAGTAACCATGACTTTATAATGTGTTCTAATCTTTCTGTAATATGAAGTCATAACATTGAAAGTATCCGTGACTTAGACATATTATTCCTGTAATATAAAGTCATGGTCTTGGGAATGATTATAACTTTGACATTGGTCACACTCAATCATCATATCACCTTAGCACTAGGAATGACCAAAACATTGAAAATAAAATTTCAAGTGCATTATATGGTTGTGCATGACATCTCATTGGCAATGACTGTAACATTGCCTCATATTAGGCATGACCTCTCATATGCATTGAGAATGACCACACAAGTACATTGGGAATGACCTCTAATGTGCATCAAATCACCAGGATAATGGGAATGGTCACAATGTAAAGAATAATCTTTTTGATTTGAATCAAATGGCCAAAGTGACGGGACAGACCTTAGCACTAGCCATGATATTAGCATTGACTTTTTTCATATATCACATGGTTTTGGTACTATAAAAAGGCTGTGGCATTGGATATTCACCCAGACATATAAGTCATGGCTTTATATTCTCTTGAGGATATGCGTTACTATTTTAGGGAATGATCATACTCAAGCAAATGCTATATTTATCATTTTGTATCAAAAAAATCATGTCATTAGATAATTGTTGTGGTTTTGGCCTAATTAGTTTTGGCTTTGTAACTTTATACATCTCAAAAATCATATCTTTATGAAAAGACCATTACTTTGACTTGAGAATACAAGGTATTATTAAATATAAAGTCACAATTCTAAGAAATAGTCAATAATTTTAGTAATAAAAAGGTACTTAGTTATTATGGCATAAATTTAATAACATAGTTATTTAATTATTATGAGATAAATATGTCTACGAGTCCATGATAATATCACAGCCATAAAAAATATGTTACGTAGTTAAATATAAAGATTTCCGTAACCCAAAATATAAAACTAACAACTCACATCTCCTGACCATCAAAGATGATTTGGAAAAAAAATTCTTTTTTTTGTCGAAAAAATAAATTTCCTTTTGAAGGCATGCGTAAATAATTCAAAACTTGAAGGACATTTATGACGAACGTGGCTCATTCTTCAATTTTACTAGTTAAAAGTTATCCTTCTAATTTTTAAAAATCTTTTGTCCATATGATAATTTTTTTTTCTAAAATTAATTGATATATGATCATGTACTAAAAACACAATAAACCATCAAAATATCAAATTTGTCCAATAAGTATATCAAATAAATTTCATGATTATATCCAAATATTTTCAACCATGAACTTCACCTAAACTCATATTATTATATTTTTGTTTAACCACACATCCACCTTACTACCCACACCCAAGCACACCACTCAATTGAGAAACCAAAGCTAGCTCTTAGGCTATTACGAGTGTCATGACCTAATTTTTTGGTGGATCATGACCCCAATAAAAGTAAGATGGGTTAATCTTTTATGAATATCCTACAAGATTTTTGAATTTTTCAGAATATTCAAAATAAGCACTAGATTATTGTCACATCTAAATACAAATTAATGTTCTATAATTCTTTAAGATTTTTATTTTGTTTCATTTGATCTTAATATTATGAATTTATGATACCTGTAGCGATCTTCATTATCAATGTGAGAGGCTCTCATTATAAGCAGGGCTCTCTACATAAAAGTATGTTAACTTAGGCACCCAAGAAATATAATTCCTAGCCAAATACAACATGTAACTATAATAAAGCACGTGTTCGAATAAAAGAAGCAACAATGGGCTTAGTCATATTATATTAATTTCATAAATTGATAATTTTATTTTTCATGTTCATGAGACAAAGGGAAGAAGGAAGAATGTTTATTAAAAAGATGTTATGTCTTCAAATGAATCTCATTTTGCTAAAGTGGAAATGACTATTGGAAATATTCATGACAAATTCAAGGAACTCAAAGATGACATCAAACAATTGGTTTTAATGAAGGATGAACTTAGGAGCAAGATATAAGTAACTCTAAACACTATAGTGGACATAATATGATGAAAAATCAGAATAACTTTCTATAAGGAATGGTGCATGTAAACCACAATGCTCTCTTCCACATATAGTAGGAAATGAGTGATAGC
Source organism: Sapria himalayana (assembly GCA_029783825.1). Lineage (NCBI taxonomy): Eukaryota > Viridiplantae > Streptophyta > Magnoliopsida > Malpighiales > Rafflesiaceae > Sapria > Sapria himalayana. The sequence goes on from JAREIK010002950.1 coordinate 1,761,832, forward strand.
CCTTCTGACCATGATGTACGAGATAAATCTATACATTAATACTCGATATTTGAGTATGTGAATCATTGCGAGTATGGAGCTTAAGAAGTCAAAATTATGAATGGTTTTACATAGCAATTCATTATACATGTCTTAGAAGAATTCGTTCTCCATTGAGATAGACATTATATAGAATATTCTCATAAGGATTTTATCTGTAGTGAATGACTCACTTCATTACTAAAGAGGAAAGTAATATTGTGACTAGTGATTATATTGTAACTTACAAGATGGTAATAACTCTTTGAGTTGTTTTCACTTGTATAGTTCTTACCGGTAAAATTTAGAGAAACATGTATTAATTATTTGAGTTTGGTACTTATGAAGCGCAAAGTATAAATACTTATTAACAACATTAGTTCTTGTTCTTATGATACCTAAAATTGAAGAATAAGAGTGCATATGAAGTTACTACCAATGATAGTTGACAAGTTTCCTAAAAAGTATTGGGCTTGTAAATAATTCTCATGTAGATATAATTTAGTCTTTGTGGTAAAGTATCTAAAGGCTCTCTATATATAAAGAGAGTGTTCTCTCACGTGTATTCATTCAATAATTTCATAATAATATGTGATTTTATATTCTCTCTCTATAAGTTTTTTTTTATTTAGCTTTTAAGTGTGTTTCTCTTATTGAGGCATGATAAAGATGACTTTGACACGGAGTATAATTCATGCCTTAAGACATCACATAACTTTACTAAAACTTGTATTCCATGACACTAACATTAGACTCCAATATAATAATTATCTATATTGATAATCAAATTATTCAGTTAGTATTAGCTAAGTTATGCAGTAATATACTCCAAATCATAAAACAACCAATTACAATCAATATTGATGTTATATAATTTGTAGGAAAAATTATATTAATCTTTTAAGTTTAAAAAGATATTTTTATATTTGTATGTGTTAAGTATATAGTTAGCCTTCATTTTGAGTGGGGATACCATCAAATGCCTTAGATGATATGATTCAAAGATGCAAGGGTGCACTTTTCTATAAATAGATCTTTTTGTGCTTTGTGATAAAGCCAACTTCATTGTGGACCATTTCTATTCGAGACATATCTCTTTTTGGCATATCAAAATGGAAAATTTTTATGATTCGACATCCATCTTTAACAAGATGTACACAGAAAAAGAAATTTATTTTTTAGAGTACTCAAAAAAATAAACCAAAATATACCTTTTTCCTAACATTATAGACATGTCACGTGGTCTTTGGTGGATTAACTTGCGTGACATTTAGCAATGGAAAAAACTATTTTTATATGTAATTGTTATTCAAAATGATAACTTCTCTAAAAATTACGGATTGTGGAATTTAAACATTTTCATTTCAATATAGTGACAGAAATGAATTTTGTTTCAATTATTTTATAATATAGATTGTGGATCCAGTTCTAAATTAGTGATGGAAATAAATTTGGTAGCTAATTTCGAAATGACACGTCAGTTCGTCGTTGTTATACTTTAAAATTTTCTAAAAAGAAATTTAATTCCTATACTAATTTAGTGATGGAAATTCATTTTGTCACTATTTTATGTTAATTATATTTTCGAAAAACACTTCGTCCATTCTAAAATTTCATAGGGTATGAAGTATATTTCCTCTAATCTGTCATCACCCATCCACCATTTCGAACTTGAATTCATTCATTTTTGTATTTATCACCGGCCTAATCATCTATCATTAAGGTATGTAGTTTAATTTTGTGTAGAGTTCATGTAATAGTTTCACATTATATTGTTACATTTTTGAGTGCACTGGTATTCAAGCAAGATAGAGTTGTTTGTTTTGGTTGATTGGTTTATTATTTCTATTAAACTATTATGAACATAATCTTTTCATAGTATTTACAAATTGATATTTTTTTTTGAATTAATATAACTCAAGATTCATTGGATTGGATTTTATCACAATTACAGTAATAACATTAATATAACTCAAAAAGTTGCATTGGATTACATGATATATTATTGGCATCCATTTGAATTAATTCATTTGAATTTTTATAACTGAAGTTTGTTGCCCATCAACTAATCCATTTAAAAATAAATTCTTAAGATAGGTATACAAATCTTAGGATTACATCAATGATATCTACATCTAATTAAGTTGCATTGGATTTTCTCAAAAATTCAAAAAATAAAATATTTGAAATGAGTATACAAGATACATTGTCCTATTTTATTTATTTTAAATTAATGGAACTCAAAGCATGATATTTTTTATATAATAATCTAAAAATTCTTTAAAAATTATCAAGAAGTTTGAAATGAATTCATGTAAATACATATTGATATGTATGTCTATTATATTAGTTTGAACAAATATGTTTCTACTAAATACAAATTGATATGCATGTCTATGGCTAAAGGTATCTTCTAATTATTTTATAATTTTTGCTAAAAAATTTTGTTTTAAGCCCTTTAAATTTATTATAATGTTTTGCTTATATGTGATATTTGGTTAATTTTTGTGATTTCATCATTCATATATAAATATGTAAATTTAGCTATGAATGATGTGGCTATAATATTTTTATGACATTTATGAAATGTCATAAATATATTACTACAACTATATTACATATAAGTCATTATATACAATATTATTATTCGAAATATATTGGAATTATATGTTACAAGAATGAAAAATAGTATACAAACTGATAATCAATGGATGAATGTTAGATTAAAAATGAGTTTTTGAATAATGAGTTTGTAGAGTGGATTGATGAGTTTGTTAGATTTACTAAAAAGTTCCCTAGGTTTATGGATGGAATGAAATAAGATACACATGTAATGACCATAAATATCAGAATCAGAGTTTCCAAGATGTGGATACAGTATGATATCATCTTGCAAAAAATAGTTTTGTTGGAGACTATTATATTTGGTATTATTATGGTAAAATAGTTCTACAATAAACAAAAAATCATTATGTACATAGTTTTAATGATTCAAATATTGTAATGAAATATATCAATCTCAATGATGCATGTGAAGCCATATTGAAAAATGATATTGGTCATTTTTTGAATCCGGATATCACTTGCAATATCTTAAATTCATCAGCATAAATTTTATGAAATGCTCAACGCATCAGAAGAATATTTTTTCCAATGTAATCTATATGGCCACTCATAGTTATTTGAGGTAGCCATACTTTTGAATTTAAAGGTAGAATATTATTTTTCAGAAAAAGTAATTTGATGAAATGTATGAGTTGTTATCTGAATTATTACTAGAGAAATAATTTTGGGATAGATATCTTTTATAGCACAAAGGAATTAATACAAGGTTTTGGTTTTCTTGCAGAAAAAATTTATTACTACATTAATGGTCGCATGATATATTTAGGTAAAGACAGTGAAACAATTGCTTGTAAATTTTATAATTGTCCTCGTTACAAAAGACATACTATATGTAAAAGGTAGAAAAAAAATTATTCATCATAAGAAAATGTATTACTTCATGTTGTCTCATCATCTACAAAGATTATTTATATCCAAAAAGAATATTACTAAAAAAGACATAATGCAACATTACTTAGATTTTCTATTTTAGAAACATTTTAATGATATTAATCCATATTTTGTAAATTAAAGTCAAAATTTTAGATTAGGGCTATGCACAAATAGATTTCAACCATTTGGACAAATAGAACAATAATACTTTTCTTGGCCAATGATTGTTTTACAATATAATTTGCTATCATAGATGTGCATTAAAATGAGTACATATTTTTGTGTTATCATATTAGGTCTGAGAAAGCCAAATTAAAAGTTGAATGTTTTTCTACAATCTTTTATTGTGGAGCTAAATAATTTGTGAGAGCATGGTATCACAATATATTATAAATATAGAAAGAAAAACTTCCTAATGCTAACATCAATAAGTGGACTATAAGTGATTTTCCAGCTTATTCAATTTTGTTAGGATAAAATATTGCAGAAAAATTAGCTTGTCCTTGCTGCATGGAGGACTCTAATACATTTTCTCTAAGAAAAGGAAGAAAGACTCTTTAGTTTGATAACCACCAAAAGTTCTTAAACACCCATTTCAGATGAATATTAAAGCATTTAAGAAAGGCTAGATAGTTGCAAAATGTGCACCAACTTTGAGGTCAGGTGGCGAAATATTAGAGGTTATTGAAAGATATGAGTTCAAAAATAGTATATATGTGGATGAAAATTACATTAATATGCAAATTTCAAATAAGTATCACTATGATTAGAAAAAATAAAGCATCTTTTAGGATTTGCCTTATTGGAAAATCAATCTATTTAGGCACAACTTAGATGTGATGCACATTGAGAAAAACTTTTAAAATAATATTTTCAATACAATCATGGATATGGAAGGAAAAATAAAAGACAACGTCAAATGAAGAAAGGATTTGAAAATATTCTATTCACGTCTAAAGTTACATAGGGACGAATTAATGAATAAATTCTCTAAGGCTTATTATAGTCTTGATAAGGATGTAAAGAAAGCTTTGTGCAAATGGCTGATAGAGCTCAAGTTCTTTGATTGATATATATATAACACGGGAAGATATGTTCACATGAAGAAGTATAAGTTATCTGGGATGAAAAGTCATAACTTCCATGTGTTTATGCAAATACTAATATCCATAGCATTTCGTGTATTACTTCAAGAAAATGTTTGGGAAACATGGACTCAAATAAGTATTTTTTAAGAATCTTACTTGTAATGTCATAAAAAATAAAGATATCGAGTAATTATAAAATAACATATCCATAATTATATACAGAATTGAGTGTATTTTTTCTTCTTCAACTGTATGGAATATTTTTTGATCCACTTGCCTTGTGAATCCATTATGGTGTAGGCCTTATTCAATATAGATGGAAGTATCAATTTGAAAGGTTATATAATTTTCATTTGTTAATCTAAAAATTTATAAGTATCTAACGAATACATTTTATTCTAATGAAGATATTTTTCAGATATCTTAGAAAATTTAAAAATAATGTTTGAAATAAAACCATAGTTGAAGGATTGATACACAATGCCTACTTAGTTAAATAAGCTTTGGCATTTTGTGTACATAACTTTCGCTCACAAGTGTGTAATTCACAAAACAAAATGTTACCAAATAATGATTATTGTATGAAGGATGGATCAACAAAAGATGACATGCTTTCCATTTTCACTCATACAGGTTGATTCTATGGTAGAACAAAATCAAAATATTTTTTGGATGATAAGGAGTATAGTGCTATGCACATTTACATCTTATTGGGCTGTAAGAAAGTTACACCTTATATTGAGTAAGATTATTAATCATTTTATATTGTTATATCTTTGTCATGGTATGTGATATACCTTTTAAAATATTCAATATAACTTCAATATTATTTTTATAAAATTAATGCTAGGGAATTAAGACAAAACAAACTGTATATTGATGATACTTCTATTGATGCAAAGCTTGACAAAAATTTTATATTTTGGTTCGAAAAAGTTGATAGTATATAACAATTCATTTTAGCTTCTAAAATTTAATGTGCAATATTATATAAGTATGATTTTATTTATTTTATTTTTTAGATATATTTTCTATAATCAAATATATGTAATAACCAAATAAAAATCTTATAAAAAGGCCATTATGAATTATAGACATATCCCATACATTATGTAAATGGATACAAATTTATACTTTGAAACGTGGTTCAATAGACTTATAAAGAACAATGGTGTTTGCACCAAGGGCCCAACTCTATTATATCTAATATTGCCTTTCATGGTAAATTAATTAAAATTCTTTACATGGAGTATACTACTTTACCAACTAAGAGGATAATTCTATATAAGTGTGAATGGTTTGATCATATTCTAAGTATGGGTACTAGATTTCAACATCATTACAATATTTGTGGACATGCATCACAAGAAATATTATCGTAAGTACGAGACCTTCATTCTTGTGGTGGTTGCTGAACAAGTGTGTTACATCACTTATCCAACCATAAGATGAAATGCTTGTGAATGGTGGGCTATATATAAAATAAAACCCAGATCAACTATGGAAGTTCTTGAAAAGGATGTTATTGTTACACCATCACGTATACCTACATTTCAAGAGAAAAATGTGAAACTTCATCCAATCAATCATATGGTAGATGATTGGCTTGAAACATCACTTGGTGAAGCTAGAAACTATTTAGACATTGATCATGTCCATGTTGAAAAAGATAATGAGAAAGAATTAATTGTATAATTAGATAAGGATAAATATGTAGATAGTAGATGATTTATTAAAAAATTTTGATAATTAGTATATATTTGTTGACTTCGATGTTATGTTGTGTTGCTTAATTTGTAACTGTTACAATTTGGGTATTAAATTTTTTTTTTCATATTTTTAAATGTCAATGTGTTTCTCATTATATCTTGTTAGAATGACATTTTTTTACATATTTTTATTGTCTTTATATTTTTTGATGTTTATAAAACTTGAATTAGGCATGAGATGTGAAAATTCAAGTGGTTGAGGATTTCAATCCATGTGGTAGGGTAGAGAAAGTCAACAAATAGTTTGTGGATGAGGAATTCAATATTTATTCAGTGATGACAATACTACAATTCTACCACCTATCTTCAGAGGTTAGCTTCACCTCATTCTCTTACATGTATAGAGGATACATTAGCATCACCTCATAATGAGAAATATAGATTGACTGCTACTAATATTTTGTCTTCATTGCATTATGTACCATAAGGTATTATTAGCTTCGTCCCACCTATCTTAGAAGGTTTATGTATTGGTATTACATCATCACTAATGGTTGAATATTCATAATCCATTATTTGCATGCAAAGTTATGAAAAAATCTTCATTCTGCCCATAATTTATAAAACATAGTACAAAGCTTTCAGAAATTTTCTACATGTATGTTTTATCATTTTTCATTCTTTTTATTATGTAAAAATTAAATTACAACTATGAATGAAAATATAAATAAATGATTATGGTTAAAATTAGGTATTTTTAAATAATAACAAACTATGATATTATTACTTATCCAACATTATCATTGGGAATTAAAATAATGTTTGCATTATAATGTTTTAAATAAATAATAAAAATGAATAAAATGTTAAGTTAGGAGCAAAAATATGGGTTTATTTCATATATTTGTATATGGACATTCAGATATTAAATTGTTTACAAGTTTATTCTTTCTTCTTCTCATATAATTGCGAAGATATTTAAAGCAAAACTAATTACAAAGGGTATAATGTGCATCAAGGTGCTCTCAAATATGAAATAATATTATTGAGAAGAATGTGAAGTATAATTTTATTGCATTTACTAATTTTTCAAATTGTTTTTTATGAAATACTCTGAAAATAATTGCATCACATTGTATTTTTGTTTTTTTTTGTTTTTTGCAGAAAAATATAAATGGAATAATAATTTGTTGATCTCGGTGAATGATACATAGAAACAAACGTATGACTAGTATCGGATACAATGACAAGCTTCAAAAATAGAGAAAAAAGTATGATAAAGATACAAAGTCAAATATTTCTACTTAATATTTGGAATAATTGGTGAGATACTGGAATATCGATGAATTCAAAGCTTTGTTCCATATGAAATCACACAATGATTGATTAGATAAATTAGTTGAAGGATCATCACATTCCAAACATATTAGAGGTTCAAAGATGACCTATAACATTTAGTAGATTTGGTAAAATTATCTTTCCTAATTTATTATGATTTAAACTTTGTGAATACAAATGATAATAAATTTATGATAATATATCATATACATCATTAGTAACTATTAAATTATTTTCAAGAGGCTGAGTTGGGACATCCATAAATACCATTATTCAAGCGAATGCACAAGAAAAAGGATAAATCATTTGTAGACAAGAGGTTAAATAATATTAATATAAGCTTATCAATTTGCATTTTCAGTGTCTTATATAAATTTCAATTTATGAAAAAAGAAATTGTAAAAAAATATAAATTTTGGCATTCAAAGGAAGTAATATCCAAAGTCAAGTATTTTTTTTTGTTTCTATTAATGGTGAATTATTATATATGGACTCCTTAAATATAATGAATTACTTCATTTTTATATTAATTTTTATCAAGGTGTTGATAGCTTAATGTGATGATAATTTTATCTGAATATAGTATTGATTGAGTTATGTTGTATTGTAATAGTTGGAAGAAATTGTAGAGAATATGGTTGCTATTTCTTTACAATTGACATACTTTCTAAGGAGGTGTCAGAGATTGATGTTGCGCATATTTACTTTCAAGTTGTTGGAGTAGAGCCAAAAAAATGGTGAGTGTATGGTTTTGGTACCCATGCATCTATATTTTATCCAGGTTCTGTTTGAAGCTCTTTATATTTATAATAATTTGTTTGATGAGTATTTACGCAAAAAATATAAGAAATTTAGGATACTTTGCTAAGCAAAAATGAAGAGATGCAACAAAAGAATGAAGAGATGCAACAAAAAAAATGAAGAGATACAAAAACAAATTAAAAAAATAAAAAAAAAAGAGGAAGAAATAATGAAAACAGAGGTGGAAATAATGAAAATATATTAGAAAATACAATAGAAGATTTTGAAAATGGAGAAAATAATATGCAAATTGGTAGATGTTTCATTTTTTTTCATCATTCTTAAGAAGATCCAGCCGGATCTTTGGAGGACAATATTCATCTCAACAAGGTCTTATAGCTGTTTGTTATATAATATCATTCTATTTTAGCAACTTATATTTTGGTGTTCTTGTTTTTTGATGTTATTAATATATACTAGAATAGATTTATTTTGGTATTTATCTATATTGGATGGTATTTCATTAATAAATAATAAAAGAAAAATTTGCAATGTCAAAATTCTTGATTTCAAAATTAATAATCATTACTAATTAATTAGCCAAACACATTACATATAATAGAAATAATAAATAAATTATAACTTATGTATTTTAGTCTTAAGTTTTATGTAAAAGACAAAATTATAGATTTATGTCTTTTGATGAATATCTAAGATATTCTGATATTGAAGAAACTCGCCTCATTTTATTCCAAAATTATCTAATATTGATTTTAATACAATTTTTTTGTTAGATTTCTATTTATCAATATTATAAATAAAGATTTCTATCTAATAATGATTTTAATACGCCTTATTCATTCTATCTATATTATAAATAATGATTTTAATATAACTTATGTCATAAATATGTTACATCTTTATTACAAATAGATCTCTATCTATGTTATTATAATTCAAAAAAATATGTTTATCATGTGTTATAGGATTGAAAAATATTATAAGTCATGATCGTCGATAGATGAATGTAAGACTGAAAGATTGATTTTTGACTAATGAGTTTGAAGAGGGAATTGATGAGTTTATTGATTTTGTTGAAAAAATAACCTAAATTTATGCATAAAACAAAAATAAGATACCCGTGTAATAACTGTAAATGTCAAAATCAGAGTTTCCAAAATGTGGACACAATGTAATATCATCTTGCAAAAAATAGATTTGTTAAAGATAATTATATTTGATATAAACATGAGGAATTAAATCACAAAGATACATGTGAAGTAATGTTAAAGAATATTATTAGTATTTAATTAAATTCAAAAGTTGCTGAAGAGGTTTTGACATTTTATGCTTACTAATTTCAGCCACAATTATATAAGCAGCATAATAAATTATCACCAAATATAGGGATGTCTAACAGGACAGGTGGCCTAGACATGAGCCGGGGCCAAACCTTGTTTAGTAGTGCCTGGCCAAACCTGGTTATCAGGCCATTTTACTTTTTTTTTTTAAATATCCGACAACCTTGTCATGGGTTGGTCATTTTTTAAAAAAATGCAACTACGTGACCGATTTTAATTGGTCGGCCATGTGGCCATTTTTTTATGCATGACATGACACGACCCATTTGACACATATAACCAAATAATGTATATCGCTTGGGGATGGATCAGAAAAAAATGACATGCGTTTTATTTTTAGACATGCGGGTTGATCGTTATTGTTAATTCATCACATGCATCAGTATTTCGAGAGAATAATGTTAAAATTCATTCAATTGTCCATGAGGCAGATAATGAGCTTCAAACATTACTTGGTAAAGTTGTAAACTATTTGGGCATTGATGATAACCATGTTGAAGAAGATAACGAGGACAAATTCATTACATAATTAGATAATGATGAATATCCAAATAGAAATGATTTGTTAAAAAGTTTTGATGATTAGAAATTCATTAACTGACTTGTTATTTTGTCATTCTTATTTTTTAATCATTATAATGTAAATGTTAAATTAAAATTATTTATTTGCTTTTTTTAATCTTAATGTATTTATCATTATGTTTTGTTATTATGACATTTTCATATTATATTTTTATTGTCTTTGTATATTTTGATATTTATATAACTTGATTTAGTTATGAGAGATAATTATTCAAGTGTCCAAGGATCTCAATATCTGATGAGGTGTATAGAAAGTCAACTAAGAGTTCGTGGAGGAGGAAATCAACATGTATTTAGTGTCGACAACTAGAGATGTCAACCGGGCCGAGCTGGCCCGACATAGAAATTTCCCGTGCCTTGCCAAGGCCAACTGGGCCTCGTGCCGTGCTTGACCCGGCACGGTACCGTGCCGAATTTATTTTTTTTTAAATTAGGGTTACTGCGCGCTGAAACCCTAATTTTTTTTTAATTATGATTTCGAGCGCGCCCAATTCCTAATTTTTTTTAGAATTAGGGTTTCAAGCGCGTCCGATTCCTAATTTTTTTTTAAAATTATGGTTTCGGGCGCGCCAAAATCCTAATTTTTATTTTAATTTAGGGTTCGGCCCGACCGGGCCGAACCTAGCGAATCTTGCCGCGGGCCCGTGCCGGGCTGAACCCCCAAAAAACTGTACTGTGCCTGGCCCAGTCGGGCCTGGAAAAAATGGCCTGGCCTGGCCCGGCCCGTTTGACACCTCTATCGACAACACTATAAATGTCTCTCTGTATTTTCCTATACGTACGGAGAAAACTTTGGCATCACCTCATCATGACATATATTGATTTACTTTTATAGGTATTCCATCTTTGTCTCATTTTGTACCGGAAGATACTGATAGTCTCGTCTCACCTATCTTAGAAGGCCCATGCATTGGTACTATAGCAGAGACACTGGCATGATATTCACATTCCATAATTTGCATGCCAAGTTATGACAAAATTTTTATTTGGTTCACAATTGACAATAAATAGTACGTAGCTTTCTTAAATTTACTACATGGATTCAATATAAGTTTTTATTTTTTTTTCATTTTAATTAAATATAAAATAAAATGTGAATGAAATTATAAGTATATTATAATATTTGAAATTTGGTAATTTAAAATAATAATAAATTATGATATTGCTACTTATAGAACAATAACATTTAGAATTAAAATAATATTTGTGTTACAAAATTTTGGATAATAAATATAAATAAATTAAATTTTAACTTGGTAGCAAAAAAATGAGTAAGTTTTGTTTAAATGTATATGTATGTGCTAATGTTAAATAAGCCATATGTTTATTCCTTATACTTCTCATATAATCAGAAATATATTTAAGGGGAAACTAATTGCGGAAGGTATTAAATGGAGTAAAGTGACACCAAGTATGAAAGAATTTTATTGAGAAGATTTTGAGATATAATTTTCGTGCATTTAATTATTTTTTATTTTTGTCTAATATGATTTACTTTTAAAATAAATGTATTACATTATATTATTATTTTATTTAGTTTTTGCATAAAAAGTACAAAAGGAATAATACTTTTGGTGATCTTGGTGAAGAATATATGAAAACATGTGACATATATGATATACACAAAATAGAGAAAAAAATGGTAAAAATACAAAGCCTAATAGCGTTTCCATTAGTGTTTGGTTTAGATGTGTTAAACGGGTCGAGCCGAACTAATTTTTTAAGGCCCAATCGAGCTGGCGTTCCGTGCATACCATGCCAGACACGACACGGCCCGAATTTTTTGAGCACGAGCGTGCCGCAGTACCGGGCCAAGCATGGTTTAAAATAGCCGGGACCAGCACGGCCCGCAGGCATGGCGGGCCGTGCCGTGCCTTGCCGGACCCGCTCGGGCTTGCATGTCCGTACGATTCGGGATTCGGGGGGACCACGGGTCGGGTCGAATCAGACCCGACCAGCGGTCTTTTTTGCGGGAGGGTAGAGGTGTCAAACGGCACGGTATTTTATCCCGGCACGGGTCGAATCATGCCCGTTTTTCCCGTGCCCCGCCGTGCTACCGTGCTGTGCAGGGCACGGCACGGTCACTGTTCCGTGCCGTGCCCGGCACGGCACGGTATTTTATCCCACGGGCACGGCACGGCCCGTGGGCACGGTTCGGACGTGCCGTGCCGTACCCGGCCCGCTCGGGCACGTTTGCTCAACCGGGGTCCGGGTCCCGGGAGCCAAGAGGCAACACTGTTGCCTCTTGCGTGTTGCAACTTGCAACAGCCAAGCACGGGCACGGGCGCACGGCCCGTGCTTGGCACTTGGCTAGTTGGCTGCTGCCTGCTTGGCAGTTGGCTTGGCTGCCTTGGGCAGTTGGGCCCTTGGCACTTTGAAATAAATTTTTTTTTTAAATTTTTTTATTATTTTTCTGTTTATCTTTATTTAAGTTTATGTAATAAAAAAAAAATAAAATTTTTTGTTTAAAAATATTACATTTAAAATTAAATGTAAGTATGTAAAAAAAAAATTAGAAAATTTATTTTTTTTTTCAATTAAGTTTAGCATTTTTTAATATTATAATGTATTAATTAAATATTAAGATTTAAAGTTAATAAATTTTAAAATAATATTTAAATCTTAAATTAATAATTAAATACATTAAGTTAGTAAAAATTTTAATGAAAAAAAATTTAAACTACGCAAATAAAAATTACCATTCATGCTTTTGAAACCAAAACTCCGAAAAAAAAAAGTATAAGTTTCAACTTCAACACAACGTATAATACAAAGTACAAACAAAGCGTATAAAAAATAAATATATCGAAAAAAAAGAGCAGATGAGCATCAATCGTCAAGCGGCATATAATGAGAATCATCAGCCGCAACATCAAGATCAGTATCATATGGGTCATCATCATCGGCAATCAGCTCCTCCGCCATCGTAGTGGATGTGGATGCGACTGCAGTGTCTGTCACAGTCCCAGCTTCAGCACGATCACTGATGCTAAATCTCGAATCCTCCCAATCCTTCAAACATGCCAAGGCCTCAACCATATCTGTACGTAATCTCGATCTCCTATCCGAAATCACGTTCACTGCAACAGAAAAAGCAGACTCCGATGCTACGCTCGACACCGGAGGAGTCAGTAGATCCCGTGCCATCCTAGATAGCACGGGATAGGCGGACTCATATGATTTCCACCACTGTAATAAATCAAGATTCTTATTGTCAGATGGTGATAGGATTGAGCAGTAATCGGTATCTAAGTACCGAGACAGCTCGCTCCTATGTGAAGGTCCACCCCTACGTTTCCCCCTCGCTAGGTTAATGGAATATGGGTCATCTCCGAACAAGGTATCAGAGTCCGTACTCACAGTCTCAACACCACCACTACCATACCTAGTATCGTAGTATGTGAACAGGTCTGTCAACTTCTCGTAAATGAACCCTTGTGGTGGCTCTTCCAGGTTCATGCACGAGGAAATGAAAGTCAGGGTGTTTTCAACCCCTTCCACCTTAGCCCTAGGGTCCATGCATGCTGCGAGGCAATAAAGAGATGGAATGGTGGACCAGTACTTCAGGTACTTGGTCTCCATCTCTGCAACCATAAGGCTGAGCGTCGGGTCCGCTCGATACATCCTAAACATGCTACTAATGTTGCATATGCAACGGAGTGCAATGCAAGTGGTGGGTGTATAAACCGACGAACACATGTTCGTCGTGTCATAAAATATCTTCAGGAATTTCATAAATGAAATTCCTGAAGCCCAGTCAGTGTCGTCAATAATAAGTTCGCCACTCTTACTATTGACGTAGTCGGATATCACGTGTTCGTATCCAACACATGATTCCAACATCAGGTACGTGTAATTCCAACGATGTCTCACATCAGATTGGAATTTCTTCTTCTTAAGATTCGCAGACAAACAGAGATTACCAAACTCTTGTAGTCTGCGAGGAGTGCGAATATACTTGAGTGCATTGCGTATATGTTCCAACGCGGTGGAACACACCTTCATACCCGCTTGAACTATAAGGTTAATAACATGACACATGCATCTGACATGAAATATCTCTCCTAAAGGTGCGTCTCTAATATTCCTAACAAACATATTGATCGCTACTCCATTATTCGCAGCATTATCGAAAGTGACACTAAAAATTTTATTTTGAATTTTATATTCCCTAAATATTTTCATCATACACTCAAAAATGGCCGGGCCATCATGAGGATGAAGAATCTCAGTGAATCCTAATATTTTTTTATTTATTGTCCAGTTTGAATCGACATAATGACTCGTGATACATGCATAAGAAGAATCATCGTGACATGTCCATATATCGGACGTCACGGACACCACTCCACTAAATGCCAAAAATTCATTAATTATTTTTTGTTTTTCTAACTTATATATCTTTAGTATGTCACTCCTAGATGTGGACCTAGGAATCCTACGATAGGATGGCTGAAAATAAGTCTGCATGATGCGGACTACCCTCGGATCTTCCGAAAATCTGATCGGAAGACCCATCAATGTGATGAGCCTGGCCATGCCGTCCCTACCCAACTCGCTGGAGTATACGAAGGGACTAAACTTTGAGACTGAACTCGATCCAGTCTCAAAAAATGTAGTGCCAAGTTGGGTTTGCCTAGGATCTAACGGTCCATGTTTTTTGGAGCATATTTCAGAATGCCTCTTTAGGTGCCCAGTCCCACATGTACTCTTGCATGTTAAAAGTCGCATACAATATTTGCACTGTGCCATTTCATGTTCCTCACCCCTAACATCTAATTGTGTTATTATTTTAAAATGTGTCCAAACTACAGAAGTCCTCCTAGTTTTTTGTTTTTTAGAACTTTGGGCTGACATGACAGGAGAAACCAAAGTTTCAGGAGCCACGGACGTTTGTGTAACACTAACATTTTCATTTTCCAAATTTAAATATGTGTTAGGTGAATTCGGCATTTTTTTTTTCGTACGTTTTTCTAGAGAGAGAAGATTTAGAGAGAGAAAATAAAACAAAAAGTAAATTATATTACCCGGTAAAAGCAAAGAGGTCTCTCACGTGAAAGATGCACCGAAGCCCGCAGGAAGCTTTGAAGTTCAAAACTCAAATTGAGTTTCACGAAAATTCAAGCCGAAATCAATAAAACGAGGGCCGAGCGAGAAAAGCACGGTTTATGTGAGAGAGAGAAAAAATTGAGAGGATTAATGTTTTTGAAAAACATAAATTCTATAGGGAGGGGGGTAGATTATATAGCCTAAAAAAAGTTTTTGTTTAAAAAAAAAATTATTTTTTTATTATTTTTTTGAATTTTTTTATTAAATTTAATGGGCAGAATCACGAGGACCGTCGGATTCTGCCCCATAGCCGTTGGCGTCGAATCCAACGGCTGAAAATCGATCTACATTTGAAATTTTTTTTTTTTTTCCCGTTATTTTTTTCAATTTTCTCGGTTTTCGGCGGAAAAGACCGCGGGTCGGGTCTATTTGGACCCGACCCGCGGTCTTTTTTCCGGGGGGGCCCTAGTGCTGGTGGTTCGAGCACGAGTCACGACTCAGTGAGTCGTGACTCGTGACCGTGAGTCGCGACTCACGAGTCAGGGGTCACGCGGTCACGCCACGGCACGCGTGGCACTGGCGGCATGCCACGCGTGCCTGCGGGACCGGCACGGGATGGACCCGTGCCGGCGTGCCGTGCCTAGGCACGAGCCGTGCCGGGCCAGGCACGGCACGGCTCGTGCCATGCACGGCACGTTTCGTGCCTTGCTTCGACCGGGCACGGCACGGGCCCGGGCACGGTTTTTTAACGTGCCGGGCCGGCCCAGGCACGGCCGAACCGTGCCGTGCCTCGTGCCGGGCCGGGCCGGCCCGGCCCGTTTGACACCTCTACGGGAGGGGCCATCGCGGGGTCGGGCTCACGGGACACCCGGCACGAGACAAACCCATGCTGGTGTGCCGTGCCGTGGACCGACCCGGCCCGGTTGACACCTCTACGCTAAAGTACCATGACGTGCTTGGTACGACACGGTTCTGTAGAGGTCAGTCTGGCACGGGCCCACGGTCCAAAATTCAACGAGTCCGGCCCAATTCGGGCCGGACCAAATCCTAATTTTTAAAAAAATTAGAGTTTAGGTCGCGCACCGCCGTGCCGCCAAAACACCGTCACCCTTTCGAGGCTTGGCGAGCCTCGTATCTATATATATTAATATTTATACATTTATATAAATAAATAAATAAATAAATAAATAAATAAATATATATATATATATGTTTATATGGATACATATTTATATATATGTTCAAAATAAAAAAAAATATAAAAAAAGAACAAAACTAATTTTCGAAATTAAAAATTGGTTTCAAAACGTTTTTAAACAAATGATAAATGAAGGTTTTAAAATTTGAAAACCAGCATAGTGCATTTTTTAAAAAACGTGGTTCCCAAACCGGAAACCAGGGTCTGGAATATTTTCTTTAAAAAGGTGTGGATTTTAAAAATATATTATGCTTTGCAATATTATTTAAAAAAAAATATAAAAATTAGACCAGAATCTAAATGTTTTCGTTTTGAGATCATAAAAAATAATTTTAATTAATTTATTTATATGCATAATATAAAAGTAAGAAAATATTTTTTTTTTTTGATTTTAAAAACCCCCCTAGGGATAGATTGGGCCTAGGTTTATCCATGGTATTTTCATATCATTAAACGTGATTATGATAAATTAACTACATATTTTAAACAAATATAATTTTCTCAAAATTCGAAATATTATTATATTATAAACTTAATAATAAAAAGATGAATTAACTACATATTTTAATCTTTTCCTGTTTGCTTTCCCAAAGCATGGTGATAGTGGAAGTGGAGTGGCTCGAGAAAACAACGCTATTTGTTTTCGCAATATCCGGAAAAGGAAAGCCCGGCTGCAGTGGTGCACTTCTGCACCGCAGGTTTCCCAAGAAACTCACCTGGCTACTCTTCTCCTGCTTTTCCTCGTATCTCCCTCGTCAAACAAAATTCAGCATGTTAGGTTTCGTCGGAGAAAAGTAGCTGGTAGAGGAAGAATTCGCTTGTTCTTCTTCTAGATGTGAATCGCGGTACTTGTTTAGTTGTTCTTGCAGGTCATGATTCCTATGCATAAATACTCGCCTTGCCGATTTTGATATCCACGCGTCCGTTCTTTCTTGATGTTTGATGACGTACGTTCTAAGTTCCAAAAGTTTAGAACTATGTAGTTTGATCGTAAATCGGAACTTGTACTGTTTCTATTGATAAGAATCGAATGATTCCAGTAGGTACGTGCTTTTCCTGTTCTGGTTCGAGATGTAAATAAGTAACCTAAAGTGCTCTTCCATGCAAGATAAACAGTGTTTTTGCTGTGTAAGATGCAATGAAGCTGAAGTTTCCACGTCTGCTATTTTCTCGTAATTTATAGGTTTTTTTTGATTTGTGGGACAGATGGTGGAATAAGCACGTGGTTTGTTGGAAACCTGCTTGCTACCATGGGGACTGATTGAGGATGAATTTGAATCCTAATTTACATATTGCGGAGACGAGAGAGGAGAATGGATCTGGTGCTCGTGGTCTCGTGGAATTAGAAACTTCGAGTTATGGTGTTCTACCAAAGATAGAAAGTACTAGCCCCGATGTTTTTGGGCCATCTAATGGTGTCCTGTGGTCTGGGATGATGGAGAAGAAGAAGAGGGGTAGGCCTAGGAAATATGGACCTGATGGGAAAGTTTCTGGAATGACACTGTCGCCTATTCCAATTTCTTCTTCTGGACCATCTGGTGCAACTGATCACGCGTTGCAATTGCAGGCTGAAAATCCTAATAGATTAATGTGGGCTGGTAGTTATGAGAAGAAGTACAGGGGCGGTGGGCCTCAAAATCTTGGTATGAGTATTTTGCTCTTCTTTCTTTCTTTTTTTTTTTTCATCGAATAATGGAGAATGATAATCCTAATAGCATTACTCGTTTAATTTGAAAATCTAGATTTAATTCTTAAAAGTAATTTCTTTTATATTGATGAGACAATGTAGAACATAATAAAATGGATTTTTTTTTTGTATTTTATTGAAGTTGTAGAATTACAATACATACATAGCATTATATATAACCTAATATTGGAATTTATGCACATATTGATCAATTATAATTTAAGGACAAAAATAACCTTCTATATACAATTTCTATGTTAACAAATTTGATTTCAAAAATCATGAATTTTTCATTCTATTTTCCCATAATATTTGTTATTCTTCTTTATTTACATGTAATATGTATAAACAAGACTAGTTATGATCTCTCAGTGTCCTTTTTTACCCTATCTTTTGCTCTTATTATACATGGAAACAATTGTTTGTTTTCAATGGAGATTACTTGTAAGCAATGCTTACATGCACATAATTGTGTATAATCATAGACACGTAATTGTGTATGCTTACACACAACTATGTATGTATACACATGTAATTGTGTGTGCACACACACATATTAAGTGTACGATTTCATCTTAAGAGGTTTTACTCATACTTGGTGTACAAGACTCCTATCCCATGCAGGTTCTAAAAAAGGTTAATACCTCAATATCCTTATCTCAAAAATCAAAAAGGCTACATTTAATAAGTCTCAAATTTGAGGTCTGTTATCCTTGAATGAAGATCCTTATCATCACATTAAGACATGAACTTTTGTATATAGTGCCACCTTATTTAAAAAAAATGTGTAATATTTTTGCGAAGACATATAACAAACTAATAATTTAAAGAAAAAAAAAAGAAATATACCAAATTAGAAAACATATAATGCTACATGTCCCACCTATTTCTTGACACCTTAACTTCCTATCACATAAATTGCATCTCCAAAAACACCAACAATAGCTGCTAGATGATATTATAGTTTCATCCATGTGCATTGTTTAAGTATAATTTTCAAATCACTACTTGATATTTTACATCTGCTCTAGATCTTGCTACCAACTTTATGTTTCTAGTGTTTCATGAAATAAGGTTCCCATGAATAAAGATAGACCATCAATTGGTTGATTTCTAGTTAAATGGGCATGCAAGTAGTCAACATTGCAATAGGCCTCAATACCCATGTAATCATATTTCCCATATAGAATTGCCTATCCTTGTGACTCATTTAGATACTTCACTATTATGCGATTTGCATTTCAATGAGATTTTCTCAGAGATTTTAATGAAATGACTTGCTACTTGCATTATAAAGTAAATGTTAAGTATGGTGATACCGAGATGTATAAGTTTGTCGACAATCATTTGATACCAATTGGGTTGTCGATCAACTCCCATGATATGACATACTTTTTTAGTTAGGTTGATTTAGCAAGGCATGTCTTGCCTATTATCATTTTAGTATCCTTGATTAGATCAAAGGTGTATTTCCTTTGTGATATATGGATCCCATGCTATGTTCATACAAC
Organism: Sapria himalayana; assembly: GCA_029783825.1. Taxonomy (NCBI): domain Eukaryota; kingdom Viridiplantae; phylum Streptophyta; class Magnoliopsida; order Malpighiales; family Rafflesiaceae; genus Sapria; species Sapria himalayana. The sequence continues at coordinate 1,781,612 of JAREIK010002950.1, forward strand.
TCCAATAGTTAAAGTGGCCCAACTCCAATGACTTTCTTAGACCTACAATACCTACACTATCACTATTAGTATAAACAATATTATCAACATAAATTAGAAGATACAATAATATATAGGTGATAGGGAATAGAGGTGTTACAATAGTGAGCTTGGCTATAGGTGTGTAAGTGGTTTTATAATCAATGTTGTATGTTTGGAAACATACATCCACTTGCAGCCAATCACCTTCTCTTGCATAGCAATACACCATCTAGGATAAACAAGAACTTTGGGGTTTGGTCGTGGTAGAAATGCAACATTTGTATTGCTAATTAGAGGATAAAAATGGGTGGACAATCATTTATATTTAATAAGTTGTATGGCACAAGCAAAGTACTTTTCCCTATGTTTATATGATCATCAAATATCATATCTGATGAATAAATATATGGTGGGACAATTATAGCATATGTACAAGATTGCTGAATGAATGCATGCTAGTTGAAATCTTTGAATTATAGGTTAGGGTTTTAGCTATGGGAAATAAATTAGAGGGTGGAGAAAGGGTGAATGAAAAAATGAAAATTTTTATTAAAATGAAAATCTTTTTTTATAGAATACAACATAGATTATATATATATTTATGTACACACATGTATATACATATGTGGTTTGGGGCAGCCCACAAGTTGGGTGCTCCCAAATAATGAAAAAACAAATAAAACAACAAAAATAAAATTAAACTAAAACTCAATACTCACATTTAAGTTGAGATTTAAATGGCATAAATCACTAACCTAGAATAAAAATTAGAAATATTTGATTATCTGAGAGTTTTTATGAAGAAATTTATAGACCCATCACTAATATGTAAATTGGTTGTACCAATCGAGCTATTCTAAATCTTCTTGCGAATAAATTATCAATTAATCTCAATATATTTAATATACTCATCAAACACATAGTTGACAGCAATGAGTTGGGTTATTTGGTCATCACAATAAAGTATTGTTAGTCCCTAAATTAGTAGATAAAATTTCTCTAATAAATAATTAGTACACATAAGCTCATAAGTAATTGATGTAATAGCCCTGTACACTACCTATGAACTATATTTTAATATAAATGTCTCTCTTATTTTTTTAAAAAGTTACCTACAAAAATTGTTAAAAAATATGGTAAATACTATGATTTTGTTATGTCAATTTTATTGGCTATGTGACGTTTCACAAAATTGTTAATAAAAATATTTTATCAATAAAGATTTGCTAGTGCATAGGTCATGCAAGTAGTAAAATTAATATTCATCTATAAGTGGTATTGACAAGTGGGTCTGGGCATCCTATGCACAGCCCGAGGCACGATCAAACTAAGTCATACCTAGCCTAGCACAACATGGTCTAAAATTATGTCTGGACTTGGGTTGTGTTGGCCTAGAAGTGTCAAACGGGCTTGCCCAGCCCGGCTCGGTACGAGGCACAATTTGGTTCAGTCGTGCCTGGGCCGGCACAGCACGGCACGCTACAGTGCCGTGCTTGGGGCGTGCCGGGCGTACCTATTGCATGAGTCGTGACATGCCGGGCCGAAGATTTCGGCCTGCATGAAGTGGCAGGCACGGCATGGCGGCACGACATGCATGACCACGCACTAAGCGTGGTCACAACGAGCCGATGCCCGACGGGCAAGGCTTTTCGAGCCCTAAAAGTTTGAAGATGAGTGATGGCACGGTGATGTGTGGCGACATTTTGATGTGCCACCGAAATCCTAATTTTTTAAATTAGAGTTTTTGCCCGACTCGAACTTGACTGAACCCAATAGATTTCATGTCGTGGGCCTGTGTTGGGTCTGACCTCCAAAGAACCATGCCGGGCCAGTCACAACACTGTACAATAATCATGTCGTGTCTGGCCCGGCATGGTAGCTCAGTTGGGTGGCCTAAAACCGTCCCAGGACAACTCGTTTGTCACCTCTATGTCGGCCCGAGGCACGACTCGTGTCGTGCTGGGCCAAACGGTGCCAGCCACATGCTGGGCCAGACATGACCTAGGTGTTTGGCTTGCAGTGATCATGTGGCATGAGTATTGTGCCTCAGAATTCGGACTTTGACTGGGCCTGCCCCTTTTGGTATTTAAAAAAAATATTAAAATATTTGTTAAAACCTGCCCGCCCCACCTAGTACAAGTGGTGGTTGTTTTTAATTAACCCACCACGTGGTTGGCTAAGCACATTCACATGGCACAATCCAGGCTCACATGGATGCCCCCTAGCCTGATCGAGTCCATGTCGGGATGAGGCCCGACACAGCTATGCTTAACCCAGCCCGAATATGCCCAGACTTGGGTTGGTTGGGCCGTTCAAACTGGCCATATTCAAGTCACGTCATGTCGCCAGACACGACATGGTGGCCTCACTAGGCCACCAAAAAATGGGCCGTGCCAGCATGACATGATATGTTTGACATTTTAATATTTGTCTAGATATTGATTTCATAAAGATTATATCGGCAATTTAGTTATTCAAGAGTGAGACTTATATAAAATAGATTATGTATTATTAGACAACCTTAGATCTATGAGTTTATTTAATTAATTTATATGATTATAATTAAGTTGCTCGACTAATGTTATATTTGATATAATCCAAAAGTTATGGTATTGTGTAATGATTATTTGGCATAATAACATATATGGTAGTTGTTAGTTGTTACCACATTGAACTGATTCTAATAGTTGTCTCCTTGATACCAGTTCTTTTGGTACATTATCACAGAAATAATTAATTCATCTATTCTTGAGAATTACTCATAATTTTATATTTTTTAGATAACTTTATTAACCGTCCTTGATATTTCTTTCATTTATATATTTTTATTCTCTGACCTCATGTATCATAGAGGTCAAAGGTTGATATGATTTATAAATATTTGTATTTTTTGATTCATAAACATAATACTCACACGCATATGCTACCCTCAAGTTTTATCAGTATGAATCATATGAGTAAAAACAACTTATAAGGGTTGTCATTACCTTGCGAGTTACCACACACTCGACCTTATACCGAGGATTGCATATTATCATTCTCCTTAGTGATGATGCAACTCTGATACTAAAGGTTCCTTTAGGAGAATGTTCTATATAGCATTTAATCCCAAACAATAATCAATTATTCTATGATTTATACAATAGATTAGTATGTAAAAATATTTGTACTTTTAATTTCGTAAGTATAATACCTATGATAATTAACATGCTCAAATTTTGGGTTTCAACATATATGTTTATCTTATGTATTTCTATAAGAATGGTTGTTATTTCGTTTCTACAGTATGTATGAGTAAGTTTCATGATTTATATGTTACTATTCATCATGATAATCTTATACAAACATATTAATAGTATAAATTATAGTTCAATTTTTATATTATTACTATTCATCAATATCCATAATACAAAATAACTCAAATACATTCATTCATATATAAAAACTATTATATCACATGTATTTAAATTACATATCCTAGATTCATGCTATTTTTGAAAAAAAAAACTCCTACATCTATTCTAGAGATGAGCAGTTTGAAAGATGTGCCTCCAAACTTTAAGAATTGTATTAAATATTATATTCTTTGCTTGTTTATGGAACTCCTAGGGAGAGCATTATTTGCTCCTATGATTTGATAATCATTGTGACTTTGATTATTGCATGGAGGGAGAGAAAGAAAAATGAGAGAGCTCTTCTTGAATTTTTCTATCTCATACTTTAGATAGAAAATCACGACTTTCAGAATAAAATCAGCTTGGTTATTTATCTCTTAAGTTTGAGGTCGTGATTGTAGAATGTAGTCGTGACTCTAGATTGTATACTAATTTTTTTATAACACAAAGTTATGATACTTACAACGACAATGACTCTAGCCTAATATCTCTGTATCACAAAGATATAGCACTATGAAGTGGCTATGTCAGTATGGTTTCGTGCATTTTCCTTCTTGTCTTCATGGTAATGGGAAATAGTCATGATGTGATATAATTCTTTCATATTGATATATGTCAATGTCATTGTGATAAAGCTACAATATTGACACTAGTTCTTCTTGATTAATATATGACCACGATGTTGTGATATAGCCACGATATTGAGAAGGTCTTGTGTAATATGTGACCTTACTGCTGTGATAACCATATAGCCATGATATTAGGAAATAGCAATGTCATAAAAGTCTCCTTCTATTTATCTTTGGATGTCCTCAATGTTGTGATAACCATGATATCGATATTCTTTTCTCTTATATATTATATTGTCTTCAGGTTGCAAGAATATCGTGGCACTGGCAATCGAGTCCAGCATAAAATTCGTTGCTTTGATTGCATTTGAGGACAAAATAAAGTCATGGTATAGCTTTTTAATTTTGTAAAAATATACTCTAACTTGAGACTATCGAGTCATATTAAATATACAATTATAGTATTTGGACTTGGTTTCAACCTTGAGCACCAGTGCGCTCATCACATATGAGGATTGTCATGACCAATTCAAAAAGAGCTTTGGTTAAGAATGGATGTCGAAATTATGCAAGGCTTATTATTTTATCCCTTTTACTAAATATTTTTAATTTTATAATTATTCATTAAACCTCATCAAAACATCAAAGTCATCCATTATTTTTCTTATTTTATGCCTATACAACATCATAAAACACTAAAATAACTAAGAATGTCTGGTAGCTTGAATACCAAACAATGAATCTCATCTCTATGATTATAGAAGCATAGCTAGAATTTGAATATGCTTATATTCAACTATATATGCTCATCATATCAAAATATAATACTACATCTTTGAGCATTATTTATTTATTGGTGATTTCAAAATATTATATCTATATCAATATATCTAGGAGAGTATAAAAAATAATTAACTACACTAATAATATAGGTTATATTTGGCTCAATTACGGTCACATATTTTAGTTTTACTATGATCATCTTATACATGATCGAGTTGACTATCGGATCAACATATACAGATAAATTTACATTTAGATTAAATAGACATTCTCACCTCACATACTGAAGTGAGATAAAATATGCAAAAGTATATTTCATAGAGAAAAGAAAGAATGTACCTTTCAAGTATGCAAACTCAATACCAATAAAGTATCTTTGGCATCTCTAATCAATACCAATAAAATATGCAAACTGATTATCTCCTATAATTAAAATTAAATCGACATAAAAAATCTACCACCCAATCAATGTTAAAAGAAACAAGAATAGGCTAACACACATATTATAAGACTAAATATAGTAAGTACTAAATAAAATCTACTAAATCATTCCATAAGAAGCTTTTTTCGGTGATAAAGTATCTTTCATATTATACTTATAATACATATATTTCTAGAAACAAAGAATCATAGTGGTTGCTATATTAACACTTCTTCCCCTAGATCACCATCAAGGAATCATTACTTACATCTAGTTAATATGCAGTCCACTTGTATGATGTTGTAATAGAAAGTGACAACCTAAAAATAGTTATTTTTGCCACATGACAGAATGACTCCCAATAGTCAATGTCATAAATCTATATAAAATCTCTCACTAATAATATGACATTAGATGACTAAGTATTTCGAAAAGAATATTCATGATCTTTAACTATCAAGTAAGGATAAAAAATTATAATATATAGTATAAAAATAAGAATAAAAGTACTCAAGATTAATGATATTGAGAAGAACACATTTTGTTTTCTTCCATAAAAAAATCAAAATGTCCAAGCCATTATTTAGAACTGGATTAGTTGGTATGATAGAAGATTTATCTAGGATAGAATATGAAATATTCACATAGTATATATATCTTTAGATTGAGAGTATTAAGACTTTCAACCCTCATAACACTCTCTTGGGGAGACTCACAAATCATGTCTTGTGACACACTCATACTAGGCACACTACCCTATGAGGGTGTCACAAGTCTCCTAAAAATTAGTCATGCTAGTCATATCATATGTATGCATATTATCAGGGTCAGCTATTACTACTACATGGAGAATAAGAAACGGACAAGGAATAAAGAGGAGAAAGACAACAAAATAAAAAATAGAATTTTTTATTAAAATGAAAAATTATTTTTTTAGAATATAATATAAACTATATATATATATATATATATAATTTTGGGTAGCCCATAAGTTGGGTGCACCAAAAAATTAAATAAGAAAAATAAAAAATAACCTAAAACTTAACTAACAAAATACAAGTGACCAGTGTAATTGCCCTATTAATCTCTTTCTCCTCATTGGCAAGTGCCTTAGAAATTTGATAGAGCGAATATAGATTGTGACTAACTTCTTCAAAGGCTTATTCAATCTAATAAATGATTTTGTTCTTCAAATAGACATCTTCTTGAAAGCTTGTGACTAACTTGGGAGTTTTTTTTTTTGTTATGAAAATGTATTGCTATCGTTGGTTATCATGATTCGATAAGAGCCACTATTTCATGATGATAATACCAACCAATAGGGAGCACTACATTGTTTTTTTTTTCTTTTTTTTTTCTTAGTTGACTTTGGTAGTTTTTCACTGTGAAATTTTCTACTTGATTTAAAAAGAAATTTAGTTTTCTAGAAATAGTGAATATTTTGTTGATTATTTATTTTGTGAACTATAGTAATAATTTATAAACACCATAAATTTTAGCGATAACAAAATTGACCTTCAGATATGATGGATAGAGAAACACAAAATGTTGTGAAGTGCTTAAATATAATATTCTTTAAAAATCCATTACTTTGCTTGTTTTGATTTTTTAATGTTTGTTCGTATGATGTCATCTGTATCTTCCACACTTGGTTGTGTAGCTTCTTCATCTCTAACCATTTCTCATGACTCTTTACCTTGTAAGTAATACACCATTTATGATGTCTACATGTTATAAATTTGGTTGTTGAACTTCTTGATTCCTCTAAAAACTTGAAGATCAACCATCATGCTTTCAAAAAAAAAAAATTCACTCATTTAGAAGATGATCATGCATGGGTCCTCATTTTTTATTTATCATATAATAAACCATATTTTCATAAAATTAGTTTTTAGTTTTTAAAATAAATGAATATACATACCTATTTTATCATATAATAAACCATATTTTGATAAAACTAGTTTTACATTTTTAAAATAAATGAAATACATAAATGAATGAATACTGATATATATATATATATATATATGTATGTGTATACATATGTATGTATGTATGTGTATACATATGTATGTATGTATGTATATTTGTGTGTGTGTGTGTGTGTGTGTGTATGTATGTATGTATATTTGTGTGTGTGTGTATTTTTGTGTGTGTGTGTATTTTTGTGTGTGTGTGTGTGTGTGTGTGTATGTATATTTGTGTGTGTGTGTATGTATGTATATTTGTGTGTGTGTGTGTGTGTGTGTGTGTGTGTATGTATGTATATTTGTGTGTGCATTCAAAATGCAAGTATTTAATGATATTTTATAAATATATTTGTATAATTGTATTTAATGATATTTTCATCCTTGGTGATATAATATGGAGATCATCAGGCTTTGGCAGCTCTAAAGAAGTTGATAGTCTAAGCATGATCAGCAAGTGGTTGAAAGGGCATGGAATGGAAGCTTCTCGAATGCTTGTTCATAGGGGACATGGAAAAACAATATTATGTGTGTATATATATATATATATATATATATATTTGCGCCATCACTTATTATATGAAAATGGAACTCCTTTTCATGTTCAACAGTCTGTCTAAATTGTAGCTCAATTGGAAGCGAACCAGACATCAGGAGGAGATTACATTTGATGCAGTGCAGTTGATTTCTTTTTGTAATTTTGTAGGGTACTGGGCTGCAGCTGCTTCTGTTGGCACAAAATTCACTCCTCACGTCATCACCATCGATTCTGGAGAGGTATGTCAGAAGAAAGAATCAAGTCCCATTTCATAAGCTAGTGCACGAGCATGCTTACATACGAATCAAAATAGCATGCTTACATACGAATCAAAATAGCATGCTTACATACGAATCAAAATAGCATGCTTACATACACAACAAAATAGCATGCTTACATACAAATCAAAATAGCATGCTTACATTACATACGAATCATAATAGCATGCTTACATACGAATCAAAATAGCATGCTTACATACACAACAAAATAGCATGCTTACATTACATACGAATCATAATAGCATGCTTACATACGAATCAAAATAGAATGCTTACATACACATCAAAATAGCACACTTAAATACATATCAAAATAGCATGCTTACTTACACTTCAAAATAGCATGCTTACATACACAACAAAAAAGCATTCTTACTTACAAATCAAAATAGCATGCTTACTTACAAATCAAAATAGCATGCTTACATACACATCAATCATAATAGCATGCTTACATACACATCAATCATAATAGCATGCTTACATACGAATCAAAAGAGCATGCTTACATTACATATCAAAGAGCATGCTTACATTACATATCAAAAGAGCATGTTTACATTACATATCAAAAGAGCATGCTTACATTACATATCAAAAGAGCATGCTTACATTACATATCAAAAGAGCATGCTTACATTACATATCAAAAGAGCATGCTTACATTACATATCAAAAGAGCATGCTTACATTACATATCAAAAGAGCATGCTTACATTACATATCAAAAGAGCATGCTTACATTACATATCAAAAGAGCATGCTTACATACATATCAAAATAACATGCTTACATATGAATCAAAATGCAAATATTTGACATGTTGAGCCTGTGTTTATCCTAGATGTGAGCCACAAGGCAAGGCTTCCACTTAGGATGAGGTCTGAGAGAAATTAATATATTGACAATCTTATTTCCACGAATCAAAAAAATTATGTCTGATGAGCATCAAATCCTAGACCTATTATGATTACACAAAGAAATACGTCGTCGCACCAAAACATGACCTATAATATATACGTGCAATATAATAAATTTTAAGGTTAGTGATGCATCTTCGTATTATTCTCGCTCAAATATATTTAACTTTAAAAAATCAAATAAAATTTAATCTATTAGTGTTGGTGTAATCACACATAACATAACACGTATACACACAAAATGCTATGGGGATGAGGACGTGTTAATAAACAACTAGTTGCGAATCATGTTGGGAAGCTCTCCTCTCTCGCACGTTCATATCAGAAATGAGAACTAAAACTTTCATCTGATCATCCCTAAATTGAACCATTGTGATGGTTTCTATCAACAAACATTTTATGAACAAGCATCACTTTGTAGATGTTTATAATATTCATGGATATGCTTAGTTTTCTCTGTTATGGCGTCCTAATAATGTTCAGTTTTTACAGGATGTTACGATGAAGATTATTTCATTTTCCCAACAAGGGCCACGGGCAATATGTATTCTGTCGGCCAATGGGGTTGTTTCAAATGCAACACTTCGTCTGCCCGACTCATCCGGGGGTACTTTGACTTATGAGGTCCGCCTTTTTTTTATTATTTTTTTTGTTTTTTTTTATTTTTTTATTATTTTTTTGTTATTTTTTTGTTATTTTTTTTGTTATTTTTTAATTTTTTAATTTTTTAATTTTTTAATTTTTTAATTTTTTTATTTTTTTTTATATTTAATTATTTAATTATTTAATTTTTAAAATTTTTTATATTTTTTATATTTTTTTATAATTTTTTTTTATTTTTATTTTGTTTTTGGGGCTGCAGGATATCAATTTTTTCCCCTGCTATCTCTTGTGCTGTTTGTTCCATCTCCATGTGTCATGTAGGGTCGTTTTGAAATACTGTCACTGTCTGGATCATTCATACCTATGGAGAGAGAAGGATCAAAGAGCAGGTCAGGAGGGATAAGTGTGTCCTTGGCGAGCCCTGATGGGCGTGTTGTAGGTGGGGGTGTTGCTGGGTTGCTAATAGCTGCTAGCCCTGTTCAGGTATGCCATTCTTCTGCTAGAAATTCATGCTGTTTTTCAAATGAATATATTGTAGGAATACTCTTATACAAAATTAAAAAAAAACTAGGACATCAATCATAATGCTACTCATATTAACGAAATCATAATTAAATAAATAAATACACACACACACACACACACACACACACATATATGATACTTATTTGTTTAAATAAAAAAATATTTAAATATTAACGAACTCATAAATTTTCAAAATTAAATAAGTTGACTGATAATAATATAATGATGATTTATTACTTTGGAGGTTATGATTTGGTGTGATAATAAATATCTTCGTTTGAGAACACTAATTCTTGAGTTTGTAACTCATCGTGTACAATCTCTCTGAATTTTGGGGGGTAAAATTGTCAAAACAATAAACTCTCGCATATCCTGTACTAATGTAGGAGTTTTGTGCATTGGGTAAAAATGTCAATTCCCCTCTATTTGTCTATGCAAAAATAAAACTCAAATAATATTAAAAAAAAATATTATCTTATAATCTCAGTGCTAGTATGATTGCTTTAGTAAATTCTAAAATTAATATTAGTGTTTATTCTTTGATAGATCACGATTACATAAATGCTTATATATTATATATTATAATTATAAAAATTTCAAAATTAAATATAATTTGATAAAATAGTGCTAGTATAGTTGATTACTTGTGAAGCTCTTGCATTACATGCATCTGTTAGAGATCAAGTTTTAGTATGATGATAAGTATAGTAGATTTTGGACTAGAGACTTATTAAATCTAAAATTAATATTAATATTTATTCCTTAACAATTCACATGTGTGATTACAAATTTTTTTTTTTGAAATATTATTAAATATAATATTAAAAATTTTATTATGAATATTATATTCTCTTAGAATTAACATAATAGACTATGAGGCATGTGAATAATGCATTATAACTACTAATTCGAATATCAAATATCACAAATATTACTTTATTATATATTATAATTTTATTAATTATTAATTATTTTTTAAACTTTTAATATTTTATTATGTTATTCATACTATTTGACATACAAATTATACGATAAGTCGATTGGAAATATATTTATATAATGTTAATTATCCTAAAATCCTTCATAAATCTAATCAAGAGATTCATACTTATCATCAAATTTGATCTAATTTTAAAGAATTTATCATTCATTTAGGGTTGTCTAAGATCTAATGCACAATAGTTCATCTTTTTTTATTAAAAAAAAAATACTAGAGAAAACATCAAGTGTAGGGCAGAGAAGGAGAAGAGGAAAATCAATAACCATTTGACAATGCCTATCGATGTTGTTGTCAGGGCAAGTGGACACTCATTACATTGAGTGTGACGGGTCATGTGAGAGCATATCTCGTGTTGTACATGATCCACCTGATCCACTTGACACCTCTAACTGAAGCACAAATCAAAAGTCCAACTCATGTAAGAGTATCGAACACATATCACCTCTATGACAAGACAATACATCTCCTATATTTAGTCACTTTTATATCAAAAAAATATATATATATCTGAATCTCTTAAGGTAATGCATCTGATAATTTCTTATAACTAGAATACTATTCATGCACACAACACACAAAATCATATTACCATTAGAATTCCTCCATAAAACAGAACAAAATTTATAACATATCTATGTAAAATAAATAACGTGACTATAGAATATGAAAATGTCACGAAACATGTGTTACTTTAAACCAAAGGCATGCTCCATACATAGATCTTTCTTAATATCATAGTGAAGAAAAATAATATTCACTTCTAAATATTATCTTGAGTGAGATAATATAAAATTATCTATGAGATTAGGTATTATGCACAACTTACATCTTTTTCGAAGAGTGAGAAGTGATTAAATGATCCAGACCAAAAAAAAGTAACGGTAAGATTATTTGACTCTTTGGTAGACTTAGTTCTAATCTGAGCAAATTATCTACAACTCATCATGAGACTAAACTAAAGTAAGCTCATTAGCTACCGTGTTGTCTGGACTTAGGGGAGAAATTTCCCCTGGGTCGCTAAGAAATCTCTATATTTATTAGTACATATGATGACTCCTAGAGAGCGTCATCATAATATGAATCAATAAGTTGAGAAATAATTGATAGATGACTCTTTATCTTAGCTGGAGGTGCAGTTGAAACAACTAATGAGTAGGAAAAAAAATAATATGCTTAGATATGTATTCTGTATTTTTAATCTTTTTGGAATCACTAAAAAATAATGACTCCTAAGAAGCATCATGATGATGGGGACTAATAAGTTTAGAAAAATATTGATATATAGCTAAAAATTAAAATATGAACTTAAAAAGTGAACTAAAAAGTATCATCATAATATGGGCTAACAAGCTCAGAAATAGATGATAGAGTAATTCATACTTAAAATCACATCACTAAAAATATTCAAAAAATAATAATAATTATACTCAAAAAAAAAATCATACTAACCTAGGATGAAAAATAAGTGGTGTTTTTTTTAGTTTTGAAGTATTTAGGAAATGCACATATCAAGGCTTTGGGTGTCTACTTATTGCCATCCTGAAAAGAAATTATTGATAAACTAATTACTTACAAAAAATTTAAAATGTTGACTACATGATTTTTCTCCCAGATATATAATTCGAAGAGTTTTGTACGGAAATACTTCGTTTTAAATAAAATATCTTAAATATAATGCGTGTTTCAAAAATATGTTCAAACTAGCGCGTTTGAAAATAGAGTTACAATGATCGTCGTTGTGAACAGTTGATTATTTGAAATCATAGGTCGGTGTTTTGAATGTGGCTATTGAAAAGATTGTAGGGATCACATTATGCCCCACGCCACACGCCCCTCTCCCCTCTCTCTCTCGCTCCTCCGTGGAGCTCACTGGAGCTCCATCGTCGACCTCGCTGGAGCTCGACGGAGCTCCTTGATGGTGCTTTAGTGAGCTCCACGAAGGAGCGTGGAGCGTGGGTAGATGTGTCAAACGGGCCGGCCCGGCCCGTTTTTCCCAGGCCCGGCCGGGCTTTCGTGCCGTGGCTGTCCTGGCATGGTTTTTTGGGGGTTAAGCCCGACACGGGCCAGCGGCACGATTCGCCCGGTTAGGCCCGGTCGGACCGAACCCTAAATTTAAAAAAAAATTAGGGTTTCGGCGCTCGGCATCACTCCGAACCTTAATTTTAAAAAATTAGGGTTTCGACGCCCCAGTAACCCTAATTTTTAAAAAAAAAATTCGGCACGATACCATGCCGGGCCAAGCATGGCACGAGACCCGGTTAACCTCGGCACCACATGACACGAGCCTGGGCACGGGAAATTCGCGTGCTGGGCCGGCCTAGGCACGACTGAACCGTGTCGTGCCTCTTGCCGAGCCGGTTGACATCTCTAAGTGTGGGCGAGGGGTAGGGGTGAGGGGCGATGGGCGATGGGCGAGGAGCATAATGGAATTCCTATAATATTTTCAATAGACGGCATTCACAATGCCGGACTAAGATTTAAAAAAATCAATACCGTGACAATGGCCGCCGTTCACAACAACGATCATTGTCACGTTGTTTTTAGAAATACTAGCTTGGGCATATTTTTGAAACACGTATTATATTTTAGATTTTTTATTTAAAACGAAGTATTTTCGTACAAAACTCTAATCTGCGAATATTTCATGACTCTTCGCAAATTGGAATATCTAAGTCATCTCTAACAGATATTTATTCTTTTTTTAAATGATTGATTATATGATAATGTATGACATAGAAAATTCAATATGTAATCTCATAATTCATATACTAAGTAAAAAATTAGTCATACATATATTCTAATACATTATTATTTTTTTAATATTTTTATCATTTTATAAAATATTTTAAAAATAAAAATTATTTATGATATATGACAAAAGAGAAATATCCAAATATTCCTAAAATAATCTTCCATCATATTTCTATTAAGTTATCTCATGTCTAAATACATCAAATTAAGTGAGCTCCTACTCGCTCTAGGTCGACGACCAAGATTAAATGTTCTGAAGTGTTCTCTCTATACCGTAGAAGAAAATTAATAAATAAATAAATAAATAAAATTAAAATTAAATTGTATGAAAAAAAAATTCACTAAAAATATATTAATTTAATACTCAGTCACACATAATATGATAAAGAAATACAAAATTAACATTCTCTTGACACAAAAAAATAATAATAAATAAATATTGATGACTTAAAATGCGAGCATTATTTTTCATTGTTAATAGCAAGTGTAAGTTGCAAGACAAATAATACCTGAGAAAAAAAGTGGTTGTTGTTAGCTTACAAAAAAAATTGTATCATGCGAAAATAATATGCTAGGATGAGATTTTTTTTTAAAAAAAATATTATTATTAAAATCTACCCCTTAGATTTTTAGTAAGCCTTGATTTGGAGGATTTTTAAAAAACCATGTATTAGGTAAAATAAAAAAAAATGAATTAGAATAGAAACAACAAAATTAATATTCACAATAAATATGTTTTTTGCAGCTCCAGCACATTGTACGGTCACACTCATAGCAACGGCATTGCACAATGTGCGCAATGATTGATTTTATAGCTCCACAATAACTACGGTCACACTCACAAAGAAATTTTTAAAAATTAAAAACTAAATTTTTAATATTTAAAAAAAAACACAAAATTATAAATAAATTAAAAATAAAGACACTTGAATTCATAAGTCCTAAACTACCCTTGCCCCTCGCCCCTCTACCCGGACCCTCACCCTCTTCGAGCTCCACGATGGAGCTGACTGGAGCTCCGTCGAGCTCCAACAAGCTTGACATGGAGCTCGTAGAGTATCGTCGAGCTCCAACGAGCTCCATCGTAGAGCTCGTGGAGCCCAGCTAGCTCCACGTGGAGGTCTATCGAGCTTCTCGATGGAGCTTGTGGAGAGGGGCGAGGGTGAGGGACGAGGGCGAGAACGAGGGCGAGTGCAATAGGCATGAGAGAGGGGCGATAATAGTTTAGGACTTACGAATTTGAGTGCCCTTATTTTTAATTTATTTATAATTTTGTGATATTTTTTCAAATATTAAAAATTTAGTTTCTAATTTTTAAAATTTCTAGAAAAGTATCCCTAAACATAATTTTTCTTTATTTTAAATAGTATATGACTCATAACATATAGAAATCAAAGAGCACAAAATAATAATAACACTCTATAATATATATAACACATATGATGCGCCCAACATAAACATGTGAAATATTAGTTTTATAATTTGGGAGGACAATTATTCATAGGGGATATGTGATTTTGTTCACCAAACACAATATATTTGTACTCCAGTGCATCAAATTTTTCATAATTAAAAAGAAATATACCATATTATAAGATAATTAAGTTTTGTACACTAAAATTTATTAACCCTATTGTGCTCTGAAAACTTGATAAAAAAATTAAATTTTGATTTAATATTTGATACATTGTTATTAGTAATCAAGAAATCATTTAATACTGTACAAGGGGCAAGGTGAAATTCGAACTCATGTCCTCAACTTGACAGAACCAAACAAATCACTCAGTCACGTATTTATTATCATATAAGAAACAAATAAAAATACATATATATAACATAATAAATATAAACACATATATAAGTATACATAAATATATATAACTTCATAAACATATTTATTGATGTAAATATATATATATATACAAACACACACATATATATACCTATATAAACAAATATATATATATATCTATATTTATATATCAATATATGTGTGTGTGTGGGTTTATATATATATACACATATAAACACACACACATACATGTGTGTCTATGTGTGTCTGTATATATTTATATGTTTATATACACACACACACACACACACATATAAATATAA